>VZSJ01000453.1:1528115-1544261 GCA_013398405.1 Pheucticus melanocephalus | reverse complement strand
ACAGAAAAGCACTTATAGCACTTTCACCATAAGCTATTGTAACAAAAGGTACTACTCAATTGAAGAAACAGTTTAGAACTGCTTAGATCAGTCAGTCATATATATAAGATTTACTACTTCTCATACTTTTCCAACATGTTTTGTAGAAACTCAGCTATCTTCCCTCATACTGAGGCCTAAACTGAGCCAAAGAGCAGTCCTAATTTAAAAAGGAAAATGGACACAATGATAGCCCTCTGCTAGCTCTTGGGTTCTATTTTATGAAATTCTATATGAAACTTGATCTGCAGATGTTGAGCAGCCTTACAAATAATCTTGTTCTGTGAATGTAATGCTTATAAAAACTTCAGTGTTGATTAAATTGTAAGATGAAGTTCCAAGAGAAGTGCTCTACTACCACCACAATATAGCTCTCTCCATTAGCACAGTTGGCACCACCACTGCATGAATGAAAATGTAATTTAAGCCATATCAGACACCATGTATTTTCCTGCTTCTCATTGCCCTGAGGTCTCTGCTGTCAGTGTGTTAGTGTCACAACCTGGAGCGCTTCACTGGCACAAATATGATTTTTCTTTTTCTTTTACTTTTTTGCTCCCTGTCATTCATGTTTCACCTGAGGTTATTTGTAATGTTTCTAGCATACTTTTACACCACTTACACTACAGCTCATTATTATACACATATATTTCAATCTATACTATAAGGTACATTTCACATACATTACATAGTTGTTCTTTTTTACCTCTGAAATCTGATCCTGTCTAGGCCTGTATGTTTTTAAGGGTGAGTTGTTCACAGCAACAGAATCTCCAGTGCTAAGACTGTTGCATCTTTTATCATAGTCACACTGTAGTCACCCTCAGAGTATCCTGCTCTCTGCATTTCTTAAGGGCTTTGCTGTCATTCCAGTACCAGGCCTATATTCCTCTGTACTGCATCAGATTGGTGGGAAATAGCTCATTCTGCACATACTAAGTTCTTTTTTTTCTGCTATGGATATAATCTGTGGTTGGGCCATACAAAGACACAGAAAGGCATAAAACCTGCTCATAGCTACCCGATCACAGGAAATTTAAATTTTACAGCTAAAGCAAGTTTAGAAACAAAACAAAACAAAACTGAAACAAACACAAAACTCCTGGCAGCTCAAAACTCTTTCAGACAAAGGAAGCCTGTCAAGCTTCTGCCCAGCAATCTTGCAAACTCAAACCCTGTTATAAGGGCAATAATATATTAGTGGGTTACCAAACTACAGATTTAGTGAAGACTTAATGAGGCATGTTTTCATTCACTTGAAATGTGATGCTAAAAGTTACTGAAGATAAATAACTGGCATTCCCTTAGCTTCTCAATTCTTCAGCACAAATTACTGGGCATAAAGAAATTTATTAGAGTATCTTCATGTTCTTTGGTGGACTGAAATCTAAGAAAAAACTTGACTGTAGAGTAACTCATAAGAGTTAGGAGTATCTTCCAATATTACAAAACTATAAGAAATATGAAGGATAATAACTTATTATTTTGATTATTGTTATACATTATTTTCCTCTTATTTGGTGAAAAAAAATTATCCAGAGTACTTTATAAATGGAATGAGGTTGATGTTTATTCATTTTCTTCTCAGATATATGAATTTTCTTCTCAGATTCTCCTGTTAGAGAATAACAAATATTCACTCTTTGGGGTTTAACAGGAAAACCAAATAGAAAATAAAAAAGTTAATTATTATGTTAATTTTGGGACTATCCAGGCTATAACTGACACTATAGAAAAGGCAGCTGTAGAACAGACATCAAGCACTACTTTTTTTTTTTTGATGCAAGCACCGTTGTCCACACTACTAATGCTTCTACTTGAGCTACAGAATCAAACTTAGAACAAACCTGAACATCTCAGGACTGGAATTTTTTCAGCATAGAATAGTGTATTTTAGCGCCATCTGGTGCCTATAATGAAAGAATATTGCAGAGTAAACCACAACACTTTTAAAAATTACTTTTATTTGTTTAATAATTACAATACATATCCTATATATTTTATAGGATATTTATTACACGTTAATTTTAATATTATTTTCATTTATTTGTAATCTTGAACAGCATGGCAGCACTTAAACATCTTCATCCCTTGGGCAGCTGCTGCATTTTTGATGCTGCTTTGGTGCTTACATATATGAAGGTTGTGTTTCTTGTGAAACCATAAAATCATGGCATCGTTTGGGTTAAAAGGGACCTTCAAGATAATCTAGTTTCACTCCCCTGCCATGGATAGGGACACCTTCCGGTAGACCAGGTTGCTTAGAGCCCCATCCAGCCTGGCCTTGAACACAGCCAGGTATGAGGCATCAGCAGTTTCTCCAGGCAACTTGTCCTAGTCTCTCACCACCCTCACAACAAAGAACTTCCTCCTAGTATCTAGTCTAAACCTACTCTCTTCTGAATCTGTTCCCTCTTGTCCTGTCACTACATGTGTCTGTAAACAGTCCCTCTCCAGGTTTCTTGTAGGCTCACTTCAGTTACAGGAAGGTCACAATTAGGTCAGAATGAAGCCTTTTTTCCAGGCTAAACAAACACAGCTCTCTCAGCCTTTTCTCAGAAGAGAATCCCTCAGAACATTCTGGTGGCCCTCCTGTGGATTTCCTCCAACAAGTCTGTGGTTTTGTGCTGAGACACTCAAAGTGGGACACAGGACTCTGGATGAGGTCTCATCAGAACAGAGTAGAGGACAAAATCATTTCCCTCAACCTGCTACTCCACGCTGCTTTTGGTGCTTCCTTGGATGGAACTGGCTTTCTGGGCTGCAAGGGCACATTGCTTTCTCATGTTCAGCCGCTCATCCACCAGCTCCTCCAAGTCCTTCTCAGCAGGGCTGCTCTCAATCTCTTCATATCCCAGCACACCCCTACTATAAGGTGTAGTGCAGCACCTTGAACTTGGTCTTATTAAACCTCAGGATGGTCTCATGGGCCACTTCTCAAGCTTTTCCAAGTCCCTCTGGATGGATCTCATCCTTCAGATGTGTCACACACACCACTCAGCTTGGTGTCATTTGTGAATTTTCTGAGGGTGCTCTCAATCCCTTCACCTGTGTTGTTAAGGGAGATATTAAATAACACTGGTTCCAATACTGAACGCTGAGTGATGCCATGTGTCATTGATGTCCACTGGGATTGTGAGACATTGACCACTACCCTCTGGATGTGACTGTCCCATCACTTTCTTATCCATCTAACAGTCCACTGATCTAATCAATCTTTGTCCAATTTAGAGAGGGGATTTAGGGAGGGGATGTTTTGGGGGATTCTTGAGAAAGACTTTACAGAAGTCCAGAAAAATGATATCTGCAGTGCTTCCCTTGTCCACTGATGTGGACATATGAACACATCTTTCTTAAGGCTAGTACTTTTTAAAAGTAATATATTGATGGTGATTGTTTTAACTAAGATCTTTACCATGAAATAAAAAAAGGCTTCTATAGCTACTTGGTGCAATTTCTAAAACTTGTAGTACTTTACTACTTTGTGCTTAATCATGCAAGTGATTTAGCGTATTTCCTTCAAAATCTTTTACAAGTAATTACATAGTCCAGTGAACACAGAAAAGAGCAAAATAAAGGGAGATGAATTTTAAATAACATCCTGTGTTGATGAGCTACTATCTCTAGTTCATGGGTTATTATTAAATTTCATTCTGATGAGAAACTTGAGCTGAAATGGAATAGTACTATAAAGTTTCAAATGAATATTTGTAGCAGTGAAATGCTGTTTCCCAGTACTAAACTATCAGGAAATAATCCACATTTTACCTTTGAGCATCAGTCTGAATCAAGTGTAACGCATTTAAGCAAAATAATTAAAAAATCATACCCAAACCAGAACTATAAATGTGCTGTCACAGAGAGTTTAACGTTTTCAACTTCTTGTTTAAACATGAGTTGATAAATATATTAATACAGGTCACTGCAGAACAGTAGATATGATCTATGCACCTTAATATTTGAGTTAAGTGCTCACACTTTGTAATACAAGACTCTCTGAATTATGTACTTCTAATCTAATTTCCTCACTTTTGATGGAAACTAAGAATTATTTGCATTTTCATCAATTTCACCATGACTGGACATGCTGAACAAGTTATTCCATTTTATGTTTGTGCAGAAACTGTAAGAATTCTATTTTCCTTTTTATGCAACACATACCCATAATAAGGATAATAATTAAAAGCTAATGTCAGATGAATTGCTATTGTAAATTGTAATGTACTTGTGTTCCAGTTTCTATTATCAAAGTGGTATGAAGAGCTCCTCTCATCAAAAAAACAAAATTAAAATATCATAGGAACATTCTGAAGCATGAGACAGTGTTCTTGACCAGCCCCTATATATTTCTCATTAGAATCTGTGAATATATCCAGCATTCCCCAAAGGGGGATCTAGTTCAGCAAAAGTCCAGCAGAATCCAATACCGATTTCAGTTCTGTGACTTCCCTTGTTTGTGGCAATTTTGCCCAACTGGCTCTCCTTTGGCCCAAAGTGGGGAAGGCACCATAAGCTTTGTTTCCAAACTCACAGTTCATCAACTGTTCCAGGCCTAAAGCAACACACTAGAGAGACCACAGATGATGAGGATTCGATTTTCTTCCATGGTAGATCTAATTTTGGGGGGAAGAGTAATTCTACTGAGAATGAAGCAGTTTTTTATTTCATATCAAATTGTTCTGTGAAATTAATTTACTTTCCAGAGAAAGGGAATCACAACTTATCAAGTCTGTATTATGTGAAGGAGTGATCAAATTTAGGAAAAAAATCCCAGCTTGATAGTTGCTCATAACAATATTATTGTGTTTTCTACTTTTCAACAGGTGGGAAATGTTGTTCAATTTCAGTGTAAAAAAGGACACCTGCTCCATGGTTCAACAACACGAACTTGCCTTCCTGATCTTACATGGAGTGGCATCCAGCCAGAATGTATACGTAAGAAATTATTAATTTTCTTCTTTCCTCAGTTTTTTAATCTAGATTATTTAGCTGCAGTAACATTGCCATAAAGTTAATCTATATGTATTTATTAACTGAAAGTTAACAGAAAGCTGCATTACTAGCTTACAGCAGCTAGAAATATGATTCTGAGTGATTTTTTTGTATAATAAAATATAACTAAAAAAAAAAAGAGATAAAATAGGCAGATCTTCATCATCTTCATCCAAAGTCAATTTCTATCTAAGAAGGTGCAACCCTTCCAACTCAGAGAGGAGGTGGTGAGAATAGGACATATCGGATGGCCTTATTCTAAAATACACAGGAAAGCAGAGTTTGAACTGTTTCCTAGCCAAGGAGTCACAGTATTTTAAGATGGGGAAAAAAGTGTTTGCAATTGGAAATTTTTGAATCTGAAATAGAGACAATCTTCTTTGAATATAGACAGCAGCACTTCAATTCATAGATATTTTACACTTTGGTAAATAATGATATTTTACTGAAGACATAAGATCATGGTTAATCTTTCTAGTTCAGCTAGTCAGCTGTATTTTCTGGAAATAGTCTTACTTTGTAGGGTCTGACCCTATAGAATGACTCAGTGAATGGAGAACATATCCACAGAAGGAAACAGCATTACTATTATTTCAGCTGGTGCTAGCATTAATCTTAAGACAACAGCAAATCAGTAGCAAGTGTGGAGGGTGAACTGCTCTCTTGGAGGTATGCTGTCTTTGAGATAACACATAAATCCCATATTCTGGTGATTGTTAAATATATAAGACTCTTCATATGACATTAGAAATGGTAACTTAATTTTTCTGATATTTACAACTCACCTTAAATTTCTCCTTGACCTTTCATAGTGTTTTCCAACTGACCATTTACTTAACTGTTATACAATGCTACATAGATATCATAAGTGGTGTAAGTCACAAGCTATGATTGCTTTTAAGTCTGGTGTGGTGTGTGCTGTTTCTGTTCTCATATGCAGACAATTAATTTTGTTCATGCAAGTGCATTTCAGTCTGTTCTTGGTCCCTTAAAAGCTCCATGTTTAAGGGTGTATTTACTGACTTGTGGTGATATTTTATAGACTATATAGTAATTTAGAATGTGAATTAAAACATATTTATATGTAATTTCTATTGATTTTTTACTTTGCTAATTAACTGTCAGAATGGGCATATATTATCTATTCAGCAATATTGTCACCATTTTGACAGAAGGATATTTTATATTTTCTTTGTAGCTCACAGCTGTAAACAACCAGAAACACCAAGCCATGCTAATGTTGCAGGAATGGATCTTCCCTCACTTGGTTATACATTGATTTACACTTGTCAGCCAGGCTTCTTCTTGGCAGGGGGATCAGAGCACAGAGCCTGTAGGTCTGATGGCACATGGACTGGGAAGGTTCCAGTTTGTGAAGGTAAGCTTTTCTGTTTCCCACTGCATCTGCCATCTGTCATATTTCAGAGTTTTTCTTTACTTGCAGTTGGCACATGCATACCAGCACTTTGATTGGGCCCAGTCAGCATGTTTCAATGAAAGGCAGGTCCAGCTTGATGAACCAAATCTTCTGTAACAAACTGACCTGCTTAGTGGTCACTCAGTCCCTGGCACTGGTGAGACCACACCTTGAATAGTGTGTGCAGTTTTGGACCCCTCACTCTGAGAAAGATATTGAGGTACTGAACTGTTCCCAAAGAAGAGGAATGAAGCTGCTGAAAAGTTCGCAGCAGAAGGCTTATGAGGAGAGGCTGGGGAAGCTGAGGGTCTTTTATCCTGGAGAAAAGGATGCTGAGGTGAGACCTTATTGCTCTCTATAAGTACCTGAAAACAGGTTGTAGCAAGGAGAATGTTGGTCACTTCGTCAAATTAACAAGTGATGAGAGGAAATGGCCTAAAGCTGCGCCGGATGAGGCTTAGGTTGGACATTATGAGAAATTTTTAGGAGAAATTAGGAAGAGTTGACAAGCATTGGAACAGGCTGCCCAGGAAAATGGTGGAGGTAGATGTGTAGATGTGGCATTTACAACCATAATGAAGTGGAGGACTTGGTAGTGTTATGTTAGCTATTAGACTCTAAGATTTTAGAGGTCTTTTCCAACCAAATGATTGAATGATTTTAGCAATTTTTGAGAAAGATTCCTAAAGTCCAAGATGTCTGAATCACTATGTGAAATTAATACAAGGAGTTACTTATTATTTTATATTTTTATGTAAGGAACTGTATACTACTAGAAAATAAAATGTATCTACTTTGTCCTTGCTGATCCCACTTTTGTTTCTAACTTTTACTACCCACTTTTTCAAGGTAGGACATGGAAAACATCATAGCCATGTCATGGTGAGCAAGGTGGTTTTCATGTGAGATAAGGAATATACTGAAGTGTAAGAGCTGTTTTGAATTTTATTTCCTGAATAATTAAGGGCCTTTTCAGATTACTGTTACCTAATGTTTCAGATGTGGTTATCCCTGGGGCGCTTGCAAAGGCATTCAAAGGCTTTTTAGCCAAACACTGCTACTTGGACGGAAAATAGGAAATGAGTAGTTTGTATTACTAAAAAACAGGTGTCCTGGAATCGCATGCCAGGCGAGTGCTGGGGGAAAATAAAGCAGAGCTTTGGGAAAGTGCTAGAAAGCTAGCAGCCAGGAAGCTTATGATTTGTTCAGTAGTTGGAAAGTATTATGGCAGGCCAAATGTGATTCATAGATTGTATTTTGATTCAAGAATTTGCTGCTGCTGCTGCTGCTGCTGGAAGAAGTTGTTCAGCTCTTATTGTGAATTTCACAAAAATTACTTGGAATTAGATGAAAAGGAATAAAATGAGCTAAGATCTCTAAAGGGATATGTAGGGGAATTAAACTAGAATTTGATGCTTTAAATACAAAATTGAAATCTTGAGATTGCAAGGATATGGACTTAGAAACTCAAACTTCATAGTTAACTAGTTTTAGTTTTGAATTTGTATCTAACATTTCTATTTAGGTTTTATTTTGTGTTTCAAATTTCAGTTGTGGACTTGACTAGAAAATTTTCAACTTGACAAGGCAAATTGACTCATCATCTTTTTATGCTAAAACCCAGCTGGAAAGTGTGATCCAGATATTTCTAATGTGAATTTAATGTAGTCAGAAAGCATACGCTGTTGAACAATGCCCTCCAGGTCAACAATGTACAGTGAAGCTCAGTAAGTTTCTTTCAAAACAGTGAGGAAATAAAAGTTAATCAATCAGTAGTAACAGTCCATGAGAACCTTAGGTTGCATTTCAACTCCTCCCTTGCTTCTTCACAGTTTTAACATACATGACAAGAAAACACCTTTTGAAAAAGCTAAAATTTATTATCAATAAAAATATTCTCAGTGCTTCTTGCAAAATTTTCCTTTTTATGCAGAAAAATACTCAGCTTAGGAGCAAGGTAGTCTCTTTTCTTGTGTATTTTTAGAACATGGATTGGAGAGAAAAGGCCTGGGTTTGAGGCCAAGACCCAAAATACAAAACATTGAAATCATAGTTGGAGCAAGGAATTGAGTCTACTGCTACATGAGAACATTTTACATTAGGAGACAGAATTATTTGTCTTCTTTATTTTCCAATGAATCCAAATGAGTAAAAAAAAATTGCTTAATCTCCAGGAAATTATAAAGTCCTAGTACATTTAGTTAATCATCTTCAGTGGTGGGAGAGTTTTTGCTCTAAGCAGGGAAAAAATTATATTCTCCAACTTCCAGTTCTCATATCACCTGAGCAATAGTAGATACTCTGGGCAGACTCTTTTGTTTGTTTCTTTCTGGTTTTATCCTTTAAAGAATCAGGAACCTTCTCCTTCAATATTAAGAGATTAAAGCAGTACCTATGGGTTTTCAGTCTTGAACACAAGATGTCTCACTCAGTACTGTTGAAGATAGTTAAGTCCTAGAGAGAAATTATTTCAAGCTCCCTTTGTTATGTGTATCTTCCCTTTTTGGTCTTACCTTGCAGTCAATGCACTGTTCACTGTTCCTAATCCAAGTGACATAGCCAGGATTAGATGCTATATTAGAAGGCATCTCACATATTAGGTGCATGATCTAGGACTGTAAATTCTGAAACATGGATTCTGAAGTGAAACCCTGCACTGTTTGACAGCTGAAAATGACTTAATAGCATACAGGTGCCTGATTTAGGAGGATATGAGGGAACAGAAGAAATTTGTGTGCCAGTGCTCCTGTGATACTAAGGTTTGATACCAACTGAAATATCACTCATATTTGAGTTTTAAACATCATCCTAAATGCTTTTAAACAAATAAATTCCATGATGGAATTTTTTTTATTGTTTCTGAGTAACATCTTACTACTGATTTCTCTTTATATCTTTTATTCTTTCTAACAGCTGGTTCTAAAATATTAGTGAAGGATCCCAGACCAGCATTGGGAACACCAAGTCCCAAACTAAGTGGTAAGTACTCCAAGGCTTCTATAGTTATGAACCATTTCTGTAGAAAAAACAATGAGGATGAGTTTAGTGAGATTGCACTGAGTGGTTTAGAATGTGTAAAGGATTATTAGATGAGGCACTGGAATAACAAGAGGGAAAAGATAATTAAATTATTCCCTAATTTTGAAGTTCATCTATCATATGGTGTAATTTATATCTGTATACAATTTCTGTTATGTAATAACAGAACAGTTTTATTGGTTTCACTGAAATCATTGTGTTCTGTGTAAGATCCTATATAATTTATCTATTTAGAAGCTGTACTACTCACCTTGAAATAATTTAAAGATGTTTTGCAGTTTTCTTCCATCCTGCACTTTTTTACATATTTCTAATTTATATTGCTTTACCTAAATACCTCATATTAGCCTTGAACCTAGCCTTTAGAAAAAAAGCTCATTTTAGCTGAGACAAGGTAATCTCTCCAATTCTGGCTCAAGTCTCCAGTTTTAATAGATTTGCTGAAGACCATATTTTGATATCCTGACAAGAGAAGCTCTCTGTCCACTGAAGAGATTTTTTTGAAAAGAGCAGTCTCCTTAACTAAAATTTACCTTTGGCCATAATAAACCGATTGAATTTCTGCTGATAATGTGATAATGAATAAGATTCAAAAGTAGTACTTTAGCATATTGGGATTTGGGGGATCTTTTTTTAATATTTTGTGTACTAATTCAAAACAATGTTTTTCAATGATGTTCTGCTGAGTGGTAGGCATCAAGTTTTTAATTCAGAAAATTTTCATTCATTTTGTGCAATCCCAGTTAACTGCCAGTATAGCACATAAAGATCAGTTTTTCTAAAAGTAGGAAAATATAATTCAGGCAGACTACAAATCAATAACATCAAAGCATTTCCACCATGCAATTTCCTTGCTTATAGGTTCAGTATCTTCATGTTTTTTCAAGCAAATATACACACACATACAGAGACAAAAAAACTAGGAAAGCTCCTTTACCCTTCAAGACAGGAGAAGACCTGTCTTTGTATTACACAAAATAAATTATGAAGGAAAACTGTGGGTATCCCAGTGTGCCCCAGTCTTGGATTTAGGGGTAGCCTGAGACAGAAAAGGGCAAATATTCTTCTCTGCTTATCTGACATGAGATACCAATGCATACATGAACACAGAGCTTTAAGTTCAATGTGAAGTACTTCAAATAATGTGAAAGTGCTGATTTTCAATAGTGATTCTTAAAGGGATAACTCTGTTACATTACTTTGGAAATTGTAGTAAGCCCATCCTAAATCACTTTCAATTTAATTGTTTGAAAGGTATCTCATGTTAAGATTTTAAAGATTTGCATGTATCAGTTTTTACATCACAGGTAGCTTTTTGTTGTTTTCATGGGGTTATTTTCTTGCTGAAATAGCATTACTTAAAATAATAATTTTTCAATTCACAAATGATAAGTAGTAAATGTGAGGGTATAAATCTACCGTATTATTTCCCCAGCAGTCTGTTTTAAATTTAAATTAGAGAATTGATTTTTTTCTCCTGGTGAAGCTCCTAATGTTTTGAAGTATTTAAAGACAAGACAAAACTTATATATTTTTTATTAGAAAAGTTGACTAGTTAATAAAGAAAATTATTATAATATTTAATGTCATTTAAAGAAATTGCTTATGAAAATTTTGGATATCTAAATAGATACTAATTTCTGCAAAATTTCATGCTAGCCATATGTCCCTAGCTGTCTGTGCTGGCATAGACAAGGTTCTAGAGTGAGTGGAATATGCTCTTTTGGCTGAAGCTTTTAGAATTTGTGAAAATAGTTAACTCTGGGACAGGTCCATATTTTAGGAAAAAGGCAAATGAAGATGTAGTTCTGGTTGTGTTCTTCAGTGCAGATACATTTCTTTCATAAAGGTTTATGCCAGGTTTCCATGTTTTATATCTGAAAATTATACCTAGTAGATTTATAAAGGGTAAAGGAAAGAGAATGCTAATATTTATCATATATATTTATCATATATATTTATCATATATTTTGTTGGTTATTTGACTTTCTAAGTACTAAATATCACAAAATGTGTTGACACATGCTTTTATCTGTATAGTTCCTGATGATGTATTTGCCCAAAATTATATATGGAAAGGATCTTACAATTACAAAAGCAAGAAGCAACCCATGACTTTGACAGTTACCAGTTTCAATGCAACTTCAGGAAGAGTAAATGCAACACTTACAAACAGCAATATGGAATTGCTGCTATCAGGTATGAGCTAAGGAAAACTAATTTCCTTTTTTTTTTTTTATTTTTCTCTCTTACACACATTGGTTTCCTGTAAATTTCTGCATAACTTAAATTTTATTATCTTATCAAAGAAATTTTCACTGCATTTCAGTTCCTTTCCAAAGGCAGGGATTTTTCCATTTCTCTCCTTCCTCTTGTTTGTTTGTTTTGATTTTTTTTTTACTTTTCGAGGTTTTACTATATCTGGAGTTAATAGTCAATAAGGGGTGAAAGAATTACATTTATTACCATGTTTCTCTTTTAAACATTTTAAATAAGGTTCAAGTACTGTTTGTGCAATTTTCTTATTTCTTAATTATAAAATTTCCCCACAGTAGCCTAATGACTAGTAATAAATATGATGAGATTGATATATGTTGACCTAGAAAGTCAGAGATACCTAATGAACATGGAAAGAAACCAAAGTTGACACTTGTTAGACTTTCTAAGAAAGAAAAAAAAAGTTAGAATCCTAGAATTGTTTAGGTCTAAAAAGACTTGTAAGACAGCCAAGTTAATCTAATACTGCCAAATCCACCACTGAATCATGTCTCTGGAAGTGCCACATGCGTATCTTTTAAGTATCTCCAGGGACGGTGACTCCACCACTTCCCTGGACAGCCTGTTCCAATGCAGACAACCCTTTCAGTGATGATTTTTTTCATAAGATCCAATCTAAACTTCTGCTGGCACAACTTAAAGCCATTTCCTTTCATCCAACCACTTGCTTCTTGAGAAAAGCACCAGAACGCACCTTGCTTCAACTTTTCCGGTAGTTGAAGAGAGGATGTAGTCTCCCTTCAATCTCCTTTTTTTCCAGACTAAATAACCCAAATTTCCTCAGACTCTCCTCATAAGAATTGTCCTCCAGACCCTTCTCCAGCTCCGTTGCCCTTGTCTGGACATGCTCCAGCACTTCCATGTCTCTCTTGTAATGAGGGGCCCAAAACTGAATGCAGCATTTAAGGTGTGGCCTCACCAGTGCCAAATACGGGGGGGTGATCACTGTCCTGGTGCTGCTGACCACCCTATTTATTATACAAGCCAGGATGCCATTGGCCTTCTTGGCCACCTGAGCACACTGAAGGATCATGTTCAGCCATGACTAGCACCTCCAGGGCCTCTGACGTCTGTAGAGTTGCCTGAGGTTTTTGTGACTCAGGTGCAGGCCCATTGATCCAAACTGTCCAGAGCCTTCTGCAGAGCCTTCCTACCCTCCAGCACATCAACATTCCTGCCCAACTTGGTGTAATCTGCAAACTGACTGAGGGCACCTTATCCAGATTGTTGATAAAGATATTAGACAGGACTGGCCACAGCATTGATCTCCGGGGAGCAGCAGTTGTGACTGGCCACCAACTGAATGTAGCACTAATCAACACAAATCTCTGAGCTCATCCCACCTGTCAGCTTGTTACTCAGTGAAGAGTTCACCTGTCCAACCCATGAACAGTAAGTTTCTCCAGGAGGATTCTGTTGGAAATGGTGTCAAAGGCTTTACTAAAGTTCAAAGAGATGAAATCCACAGCCTTTCTTTCATCCGCTGAGTTACCTTATCATAGAAGGAGCCCAGAGCAGTCAAGTAAGATCTGCCTTTCATATGCCTATTTGGCTAGGCCTGATCTCCTGGCTGCTGAGAGGGGTGGTCTGCAGGAAGGATCTAATAAGCCACAGAATCTGCGTTTCTTCTGAGCTGAGTAGAATCATGAATTTTTATTACTAGGTTTTTCTTTTAAATTATTTTGTAAGTGTCCTTTGAAGAATCATGCTTAAGAGTGGACGGAATGTTTTCTGACTGATAACTATGTTTGTCTTGGCTGTGTGTAAATTTTTTCTGTTATATTAATTCATGTCGTTTCTGTGATGATATTAGGAACAACAGATGTAGTATTTTGTATTTTTAGAATTAGGAAAGTAAAGCACTGTGTTTTCTCACTCAAAACACTCGTCTGCCAAATAAAAGGTTCCTTCAACTAGACACAAATGTGATTCCAAATGCCCTTTTCCACTCTATGTACAGGCATTACACATCAGGTGTCATCAGGTAATTAATACTTTTTTATTTCCCTACTCTAAAAATAGAACACTGAGATCTTGCATACTGAAAGGGTATCTTAGGACCAGGAAGTAGGGATGGATCAAAAAATACATTTTCATCCTAGGAAGCTGAATTCACCAAGATTCAGTTTGTATTTTTCTCAAATGAAAAGTAGTTCCCTCTTCCTGCATAATTTACTGTTTCACATTCCATCATTTGATGCATCCATCTTTACTTCTTTTTATTTTGACACCTGTGCTTCCTGTAATTGTACATAGAATAAACACATCTTGCCAAGGCTCACTCATCTGAGCTCAGTGCAGTGTTTACATGACAGTAAGCCTTCTCATTAGCTGAGAGATTATTTGTATGTAATGATACCTCCTATAGGGCAGTCACCAATCCTTAATGTGGAGAAGACTTTTGTTTTTTCAATTTAGGCATGTACACAAGAGACACAAATTAGGAATGGAAGACAAAGTCACTAAACATATTGTGGTATTTTATTTTCATTTCCAAATTAACAAGTAATGATATTTGGGTTCTAAATAATTATTCTGCAAGAACAAGAATAAGTCAATAATTATATCTACATAGTAAATAAACTGGCACACACATCTTCTCATTATATGGAAGAAACTAGTTTGTAACTGACAGTACTAACTCATGAAGAACAATCCAATTGTAAAAAAAAATATTTTCAATTATTTTTTTAATTTAGCAGCAGCTTTTGCAATCGAATTTGTGTGTGGGTGTTCCTATTATCATGTTTTCTATGTAACAACTAAATTATATATACTGAAAGTAGGGATGTGAGGTTTAAATACACTCTTCCTGATTCATAGCAATATTTTCAATTTCAAATCAGATTGCTGTCAATGTTCTGCCTAAGGCTTGAAGTAACAGCTGTGTATATGGAGTTTCCCTTCTCTCCTCTCTACAGGCTAAGTTAAATCTGTTTCTGTTGAAATCTTATGATTATTGAAATAATTTCAAAATAGAGTGCATCTTTTTAAAAAACAATGTTGAAAATTGGTACCTATTCTTCCTGCTTTTCCTCTTAAGGACAAGAGATGATGTGTTTATTCTCAAAGATGACATTATTTTTCTAGTCAACACAAATATGAATTTTTAAAACTATATTCTACAGGAGTGTATAAAAGCCAGGAAGCTCGGCTAATGCTCCACATATATCTCATTAAAGCACCCTCCCATACATCTGCAAGCAAGTTGAAAGAGGAAAAATGGGCTATGGATGGTTTTGTGAGTATATTTCTGCTACAAAAGAGAGGGATTTTTTTTTGTATGGTTGATATCATGCTGGTTTTCACATCCAAAAAATCCTCAGACATTTCAAACAGAATCTTTTTAGTAAGTCTGATTCATTAAGTTACATGAAAATTTTCTTGTAAAATGCAGGAGACAAGTCCAAGGGAAAATATGGGAACAGCCATAGAATGTAGGCAAAATTATAATGTATGTTAGTACAGAAGCCTTTCTTGTATGTCTCTTTATTCCAATATATTTAGAAATCTTATAATAATTAAACATAAACATATTTATGATAATATTATATTCTATTATACAATAACAATTATGATCATTATATTAGGATACATTTTACTTTTTGGTGATTTTTAAAAAATACCTTGAAAAAGATGAACTGTCTCATGTGTATGGAAAACAAAATAGATTACTCCAATTTAGCATTAGGCCCCTTGGGGTTCTGGACACAAGTTTATTCTTTAAAATAGGGAGGAATAGAACACATAACTGCGGAGAGGTAAAGGAGAGGGTTAAATAGCCCAGGTTTCTGGGATGTGATTAAACCATGAAAAGGAAATGCTTTCCAAGAATAAATAGAGACAAAAGTAGAATTTTTAGAAAAGAACAAGCCTAAAATTATTTGGATGAGGATAAACACTCCTGTATCTTTACTACACCATCTGATTTTTTACGGTGCTTGTCTGTTTTCTTATGTTTCAGATGTTGGTTAAGCACTAGAGGGAAACCACTATGTTTGCACATGCCATGTGTACATTGAATTCTACACACAAATTTTTATTTTTCTAACAAGTGGCACTGGTTGAACAATTATTTTTTTGCAAAGGTTCAGAATGAAAACCTTAAACTAAACTCATTAAGCAAGAAATGAACTAGTAAAAAGGCTTAACTCTCTTGGCTTGTACAAACTTAAGGCTTCACAAACATGCTCCTGAGGTAGCAAAAGCAATGAATTTACTTTCAGACTTCTAAATATACAAAACTAGACAGTATACTCCCTATATTCCATATGCTATTTACATACTGCTTCTACTTGACCTTTTTTTTCCTTGAGCCTTGGAGTAGCACAAAGAGGCTGCTCTAGCCCAAAGTAAAAAAGTCACCTAAAAAGCACCCAGTC
>VZSJ01000453.1:1472251-1528105 GCA_013398405.1 Pheucticus melanocephalus | reverse complement strand
TTCAGTGAAAACACAGCTTCAGGTCACTGCTAAAGATATACTGTGTCCTGAGAAGTGGAAGCTTAAGGGAAAAGGGTGAAGGAACCTACCTAGAAAACACTGAATTTAAACATAATTATTCTTAGAAGCAAGTATATGTTGAGTTTTATGCAGTACACTACTTTAGACTGTACTTGCTGTAATAAGAGAGATAATTATGGGATCACAACCATCCCCTCACTCCCACAAGACTTTTAATTTATACTAGCATATTTTACCCTTGTACCAAAGCCTTATTCAATATTCTTTTGGTCCATGGCCATATAATTAGGTGCTCTTTGGGACAGGTACTGAGAAAAATCAAAATAACTTTTAATTAATTTGAGGTTTTTTTATTAAGTTTAAAACTAGCTATTAAAACCTCAATACTCTCATCCTTAGGATTATATGCAATATAACTTCTTCAATTAACTTCCCAAACAAACCAGAAAATTATAAAGTATAATACCGGCATTTGAACTACCAGAAACTTTCGGTCTTACTTGTTTTTAAAAAGCACAGTTAAGCATAGTATAAGGTGTCATATGTGACCATAAACCACCATGCCTAAGTTGTGCCTATAACAGTCCTGTCTTTTCTTTTGAACTCTTGATATAAATTTCCTATAAAAATAGGTTGTTTATAATGGGGAATAACAGCTACCAGTCAAGCATATTAGTATATAGAATAGAATAGCTCCGTATCAAATAGATACATGCAACAAAGTTTTCCCCATTTAATTCAAAGTAATTTTATTTACAGGTTTCTGCTGAACCTGATGGAGCAACATATGTTTTTCAAGGATTCATCCAGGGTAAAGATTATGGACAATTTGGGCTTCAAAGAATAGGTATTAAAAAAATTCTAATTCTTTGCTCGTTCATTGTTCCATATTCAGTTTTCTTATGTCCAGTAGTTTGAGGGTATCTGCAGGACGTTACAGAATGGACGTTTCATAGAATATTGAGATATTAATATCTTTAAACTGTCATTTAAGTGATACAACTTACAAATGAATTGTAAGATGACTTGCAATCTACTGCTTAGTATTCACATTAATTTGTAATATTTTCAGCAATTATTATAACCAATTATGTGTAAAATGCATTTAGTTTCATATCTTAACAGCTATCTAGAAAACCCATGTTGTAGAATGCTTTGATAAACTGGTTTCTTGCTTATGGTGCTGAAACACCATTTCACCTAAACATTTGTTAGAAGAGGGAAACTGTTAAATATTTGCAGATAAATACTTATATTACTTTTACAAACAAAAAATTCTTCATAAATGTTTATTTCATAAAAATTAACTTCTTGTTTCTATACTAAGAGAGCTTTAGTAACAAAGCACAGGTGTCAACATTTTGTTGTGCTATTTAAGAAAATAATTTAATTTTCTTTTCTAATGTTGTCTTAAGAACTGTGATATTTCTCCTTACATGAGAATTTGCATTTAGTTTATTCTGAATTTTAAATGATAAATACTGTTGGGAATACCTTAGAAGAGGACTTGCTTTTTACTTATATGATGTCTGTTGAGATAGAGTTCTTACCTTCAGGTAAAATTCCTATAAGTGGATGAAAAACTATGTTCTTTCAGCCACAAAATATTGTTCCTTCTTATTTTTTTTCAGTAAAATCAGGAAATGCTTTAATTCTTGAATGTGCTGGAAAGAAGGAATCTAAAGTTAAATTTATCTTTCACAGTTCTCACAGTAAAATATACTGATCTTGTTTTTCACTGTAATTTCTTATGCAAATTGCTTTGCCAGAATTTTTAGAAATATCTTTATCAAGAAATGTTTTCTTTAGATGAATATAATAAGTTATTTCCTTTTATTAACTTTAAGATATTTTAAAGTCATCTAAGAAAAATTAAATGCAAGACTTCCTTGGTAAATTGTTTTGATAGATTATTACAAAAATTATATTTCTTAATTTGATTTTGGATTATATGTTTGAGATTCTTTTCTATAATATATTGAAGGTAATTTTTATTGGTGTATAACTTTGAGGAAAAGGATGATTAAGAGTCAAATTCTATACAATATTTAATTGTAGCTAATATAATCAATTATATCACTATAAGGAGATTCAGTCTTTGAACAGATTTTGTTTAGCATGCTTACCATTTAATTATTCCATGCACACAAACTCAAAATTAGCTTCTCTGAAATAAAATTTTTTGACTGTTATTCTCACACAGTTTTCCTCACATTGTTGTTGGTTGTTTGAGGTCTCAGCCGTGGATGGTTGTGTGGGGCTTTTTTTGTGCTTTGTTTTTGTTTTTTTTTTAATTTCTGTATATTGTCCTATATGGTCAAGAAATTCAGAAAACATTATGACCTAAGCAATTCATAAACGATCCAGTTAAAACCTTGAAAATTAACTTTGAAGATGCATTAGAGGATCACAGAGTCAACTAGTTTGGAAAAGACCTTGGAGACCATCAAGTCCAACCTATGACCTAAGATCATCTTATTGACTAAGCCATGACACTGAGTGCATGTCCCATCTGTCTTTAAATACCTCCAGGGTCGATGACTCCCCCACTTCTTGGCCAGCTCATTCCAATGCCCACTTTTTCTGTAAAGAATTTTTTTATAATGACTGGTTTATTGTTATAACCTTTCTTCACATTTAAAAGAGGTATTACTTGTAGATAATGTATTCTTCAGCCATGCAGGAGGTCATGTTTCTATTTTTTAATCAATATCTGGCTTTAACTATTGAAAATTGTCCCTATCTCTTTCCCTCTGTGTATCAATAGCAGCACCTAAGGAAGTAATGAGTTTTCAATTTGTCTTTTCAGGTGATTGACCTTTTCCTTGATAGTGTGTTTGGGTTTTGTATATGCAGTATTTATTAATTAATGAAATATACAAATGAAACCAGTAATATAGTCAATCTAACATATGCATTATTATGCATTTGACTTTTCATGTCATAGTAATGTGTTTTCCTTACATGCAGATATTGAATCCCATGCAGAATTATGCTGTAAGATATTTACTGTACCAGAGTAGATGTACTGTTCTGCCAACATGTGGCATCCACATATCAATCAGAATATGGTATATACTCAAATTCCAGGTGGCCTCAGCATACAGTTGTAGTATGCAGCAGAACACAATGATGATGACCTAGTGTTATTGAATTCCAAGGATTATAGAGTAGTATATGCTGCTGATAACAGACATGAATACAATATTACTTGTTTTTCTTCTTTTTTTTTAGGTCTTAACATGTCTGAGGGTTCAAATTCTTCTAATCAACCACATGGTACAAATAGTAGTTCAGTGGCCATTGCTATCCTTGTGCCTTTCTTTGCCCTTATATTTGCTGGTTTTGGCTTTTATCTTTATAAACAAAGGTAAGTACAAATTATATATACAGAATTCCTCTATTCCTCTAAGTGTTGGTGGTTTTTTGTGTTCATTTTTGCTAGTGTAAATAAAGTTTTCTGTAAAACAACAAAGGCTTTCCAAAATATGCATGTAGACAGATCTTCCTACATCTATTAATATCTGGTATAATAACTAAGAGATGAGTTTATTATACGGTGCTGTACTTTCATTCCTACTTATTTAAAATCTTATAAATTTATCTCTTCATGATAAAATGGATGCTGTAAGTTATTAGCATATGCTGAATAATATAATTGGTAGATTTTTTGACTAAGATTCTGTCACATGAAGAAAGGAATAAATTGCCTTTATTATTTTATTCATGTGACAGAATCGAGTCATATCCTGAGTAATTTATCTTAATGCCTGACCAGTTTATTTGCATACAACTATATATGCAAACATTATGTCATTAAGAGATTTCATTGTGAATCTTTCTGCATTTGAAATCATTAGCTCATATGCAATTACGTTAAACAGCCACCAGCCTTTCATTTTCATCAGTCTAAATTCATCAGGTTTTTTTGTGTTACCTAGACCAGTACTAATTATTTGGATGCAGTAAACTTTTCCTGTACCTTTAAAGCATTTGATTGCTAAAGAAACCTTAATTCCTCTAATGCCCAGAGAATTCATTGCATAATAACTGCTAAAATGGTGATTTACATCTGATAGTCTGACAATACTACTAGTAATATACATTACAGGATAACATTAATTTAAACCATTTTTAATTAGCACTACTTGTTTTCAACTGCTCCAGCATAGGATAAATTGCCCATGTAATTTTTTATGTATTTGCTATTAGCTGTATGCTGTAAGCACTTGTCTTGGCTTTTTATATTGATGACTTACAATATAGTATGCATTTTGTATAGCAATATAGAACACTTTTAAGGGTTTGAACTCTGGTACTTTGAGCTATTTAGTGAAAAAGAGAGCATTTCAGCTATAAACTTATTCTTGGTAAAATTGCTGAGTCTCCAAAGAGCAAAAGGAAAGCTCATCTGACTGGGGAATTATTGTGTCTTTAAAAGATTTTGTTGTACTCTTTATAATCTGATTATCCAAGTGGAATGGATAACAACTTGGATAATGGATACAATAACAATGGATAGCCTCTTCTAAGGTTGTTAACTAAGTTCTAACTGAACGCTATTTCCAAGGAATCATAAAGCCCTTAAACTTCAATAAAGACACTACTAATTCTTAACATAAATATTGTAAAAAATCAAGATGTCATATTTAGCTCCTGTAATTGTAATTGGGAGCTGAACTCTGTTCTGATTCTTAAACCATATTAAGGAAAACTGTGGTTTCAAATGTTCTGTCTTTCTTCTACAGGACTGCACCTAAAACACAGTACACAGGATGCTCTGTACATGAAAATAATAATGGACAAGCTGCTTTTGAAAACCCCATGTATGACACAAATGCAAAGTCAGTGGAAGGGAAAGCAGTACGATTTGACCCCAACTTGAACACTGTTTGCACAATGGTATAATGTGGTAATGATTTGTCTTCGAAGTCTGGGAATTGACACACAACACAGTGCACACACAGTTCACTGCTTAAAAAAAAAGAAAAAAAAGAAACGAAAAACAAAAATTAAAGCACATTTTTCAGGATCTAGTGGGTCACCTTTTCCTGAGGATGATAGGCAAGTCTGGGTTGTAGTTATTTTGTTTTGATTTTGTTTTTCGTAAACTGGATCAGAATTCTTCTTTGTGTATGCCACGGAGAGTTTTAAAAAATTTTGCTGCACTCCATGAGTGCTACTCACAGTTTATTTGCTTTTTTAAAAAAGGAGGTTATTCTAAAACATAAAACATATTTGCATATATTGGAGGAGCATCCACTATCAGTATTCTGTGCTTTATAAAAACTATAATAGAGGGACTGGGTTAAAAAAAAAAAAAGATATAGGTAGAAAATAAGAGCTATACTTACAGGAGACAATAGGTCACTGATTTCTCTTTAACAGTCATATGCTACATCTTTCTCATGAGTTTGTATCTATTTTCCTTTTTCAGCCCTTTAAGTATTTTATTTTTTTTCAGAACCATTGAATTTCTGAGTCCAGGATATAGTATTTAGAAATCAGCAAGTATAAATTAACCTTTCCATATCACAGAAAAAAATTAAAATTTCATGTCCTTATAAAATGAATTTTCTTCCCTGCTTTACATCTTGCTTCATTTTCATGTTCCAAGTCAAGCTTATTTTCTCTGTTTCTATTAACAATATCCACAAATCGTAATGGTTTTCTATTTCTTTTGTCAATCTTATATCTAGACAAATTTTACAATGAATAATCAAATATGAATTGAGTTTTGTATGTGACTATGTTCCTTCAATGTTGAAGAATGTTCAGGAGTGACCATCTTACATTTCTTTCAAAAGTTAAAACATAATTTAATATTTCCTATTAAAAAGTGCAGTTTACAGTAATATTAATTAACGAAATCCCTATATCAAAAAAGGAGTCCATTTTTCACTCCATGTTACGTAAAACTAGGCCATATCCCACCTGTTTGTTCCTTCAGCATTTTGACAAAATGTATGCACAAAGCATGATGCGATCCCTTTGAAAATGATGGATTCTAAGAGACTTCAATGAACTTTGGATCCTATCTACAAGGCAACAGGAAGTTATAATTTGGAAATACTGTGTTTTCACATCTATTTTATCTATATATTCCATACTCTATGGAAGAAAATCCTTACAGCTCATTTAAAATTGAATATATTACCATAGTGCAATGAAAAAAAAAAAGGATATATATACATATATATATATTAAGCCATGATTTTATTAGGGACAATCCATTCATTTTAGGGACAATTCAGATTCCACAGCCCTCAAATACGAGTTTTAAACATTCCAGAATCACTTTTAAGGAAATGCAGTTTTTAGTTTTGCAGTTATTTCATATCAGAATTATTCAACAGGAACTCAGCAATTTATTTGGTGTAGGTCATTGTCTTCCATTCATAGCATGACTCTCAAATGCCGTGTGTTAGCCAGTGTGAATTATCTGTTATTGTCCCTTTCAGACATTAATAATTCTGTGAAAATAACCTTTTTATTACCGTAATAGAGAGTGCCTACCAAAAATCATTGTACCCAGGATTGCTGCTTGGATTTCTATAATGTTTGATGAATTTCTTATAAATCATTTTACAACACTTTGTTTTGAATATTCATACAACTCTGTCAAACTGTATTCTACTAAAAGGATGCTGTTTTATATTTTATACCATTGGTTGTTATTTATTCTTGTTTATTCAAATGACTGCAATAACTATTATTCATTCATTAATGTTAAGGTTAATACATTTGAGATCGTTTAAAATGTTTCTTCTGCAACTGGCTACTCCTCTTATATTAATGCATACACTTTTGTAAAGAAGTATATTTTTATGAAAAAGGATTTGTAAAAGTATGATGTAAATTTTCAGTGCAATGTAAACAAAATAAAACTGGACAATTGCTTTTTTTAATCACGTCTCTTCTTTGGAAGATGAGCTTTAAACTTATTTAAGTTGGGAAGATGAGAAAATAACCAAATTAAGAATTCAAATTTGGTATTCTTGTGGGTCTTAAAATCATGTTAATTTTTCTGAATATTTCTGCAAATTTTAGGTAAAGTTGTAAGATTCAGATTGCTTTCAAAAATAATTGATGAGCACAATGTTTGAAGCGCTTTATTTTCTAAAAAAATTTTGGTTTTACTTGAAGAAGCAGTTTTACAGAAAAATAGGCCTACCATTGTCAACCCAGTGGAAAGCACAGGAAAAAAGTTAAAAGAAAAAAATAATGTTGAAAACTTTAGCATTTCTCAAGATTTTAGGCAGCCCTTGCATATTATTTTGCTGCCTTTTCTTAGAAATATGCAGAACAGTACCAGTGCATACCATATTTTCTGGTATTAAAAACCCCCAGTGATTCTTTTAGTGACTTTGAACTAGAAGGAGGGATGTAATTATATTAATATAATATTGGAACTGTCTTTTAATGACCCCTTTTACTTACACGCATGGAAAGTGGATGGCGAATCCTGATCTGAAATGCTAGTAGTAGAATGTGGGCATGGGGAAATAGTCTAAAATTCATTTGTGAATTTGATGCTCTGTATAAACTAAAAATGCTAGTTCAGGTCCATATTGAAATTGCTGAAAATTGTGTTGTTAAATACATTAGAGGATCATGGATTCCATGTAAAAAGCATGAGGATTATGTTTTTGAGGGGAAGGAGGTGGTGTTCTAGAGTAAATTTGTTCACTCTGCAAAACAAAAAAAATCCTGTTTCACAGTAGCCAAATGAGAATATGAAGTTAAGCTCTTCAATTTTTGTTGATGCATTATATGTTTCAATGTATAAAAGTAAATAAACTTACATCAAATTAGTTCCACAATTTAATTAGCTTAGCTAATATACCCAGTTTGTACATTTCAAGAGTTATACTGACTTCATTGTTATGGAAAATGCCCTATGCATAATAGAGTGAATTTGGGGCTTGGTTGGTTTGTTTGCTTTTGTTTTGGATCTCTTCGTTTGTTTGTTTGTGGATTTTTCCTTTTTTTTTTTTTGAGGGGGGGGGGTGGTGGGGGGGGGGGGTTTTTTTTTGGGGTGGGTTTTTGTTCCTGTAGTTCCTTACATGTTTGACTTATAAATTAAGTTCCTTACATGTTTGACTTATAAATGTTTGGTTTTCTAGTAGCAGAGTGGTCAGTTTTCACTCTGACAGTTGGAATTCCAAGTTTTGGATGCTTCATTGGAGGTTGTTAGCACAGTCTACTCACTGTCTTTTGTTTTCTTGGGAAGATAGGTGAATAGAAGATACCACTTTGGCTGCCTTATTCAAGTGAAGTGAGTACACAGAGAAAATGTGCATGAATAGAAATTGTCATGCAACTCCGTGAATTTTTCAAGATTAAGATATCTTGTGCAATATTATGGACGGAGGTTTAAAATTTTCTTTAAGATTCTATAACATTGAGCCCTTTTATTTCTACATCTTGTAGACCCATCTTGTCTAGTGTGTGCCATTAAATCTCATCATGATCTGGTCTGTTACAGGAATCCAGAAACCACACAATTTCAACTACCATCACCAAAATAGCAGTTCTAGTAGAATTTCTCAGAAGCATCATAAAATTGAACTTAAATTCCCATGTTTTACTTTGGTTTGTAAAACAGAACTGCCATTGATATGAAGACATCTTAATGTGAATGAATTCTTTGACAAAAGTAGAAAAGCTGTTGTTGTCAAGGAAATGGTTTAATGGCTACAAATCTTACGGCTTCCTATGGAGAGCTAATGGAAAATAAAGTGAACCTGTAGCCAAGTCATTAAGATATTAAGTCCATATGTGTTGCAGCATCTTTATTTATAGGATGATCAGAGTTGGAGAAAAATATGTCTTATATAATTTTCTGTAATATATTAAAGCTCCACAGTCTTAGATTAATTTATGAAAATATTTTATAATTTCAGATTTTCAGTGAGGATTGATATAGGCACATGAAGAGTCTGGATGGCTACTTAAGCAATGTTAAATTCAGCCAGCAAGTTCCAGAGCTCCTGTTACACATGTTGCTTGTAGTCTTACTAGCCTTTCATGGTACATCAGAAAATCTACATAGCATCCCTCGAAATCCCTGACTTTCCTTTCATTTCTATGTGTTTCTGTGATTTAGTTTTGATTTGGTTGCCAAAAGTTTAGTTCAACATGATGAATGAAGATGCACTAGGTTGGTTTTCTGGTGAACTGTGTTACTGGTTAGCAAATAAACATATTCACCTCTTTGTCTATCTTGCTTTATGAAATAATCTGTTCTTACAGAGGAGATTGCTCACATGAGGCAAGCATGATAACAAGTTTTAGGAATGAAATTAGGATTTAAGATTCCCGTTCTGTATATTTATTTTCCGTAATCTTTTTGTGATCCCAGATGTTAAACAAATGAAGGCCTGTCATTTCTGCACTTAGTTTCAGACTGTCTCCCATTGCCTGATCATTTTGTTCATCACCTACGTACTGATGTCTTAAGTGAGTTAGGAAAATCAAAAAAAGGACAATGTTAGGACAATGAAAAATGATTCATTTCTTATTTCCTTATGTAGTAAATAAGTGAAATAATTAATAGCCCACTAAAATAATTTTGAATAATTTTAATTCATTTAATTTGCAGAACCTATATTAAATTAGCTTTTGATTACAAAAAAAATATTTCAGTGAAGTAGCTGTGTTCCCACTAATTATCTTCTTGTTTCTGAAACAAAGACAACATAATATCCTGATTTGCTGAACTAGGAGTAAGTGTAATAATAGTTCTGAAATGTAAGTTCCATCATTTTATGAAAAACTATTGTTGAAGACACATATCACAGTAATTTTCCAGTGATTATTTTACAGGGCTCCATACTTTGCTGCATATCAATTCATGCTAAAGCAGCCATCTTAAGCTGATCAGGTCAAAACACATTTTGTCTAAAGTATATTGAGAGCACACTTGTAGAAAATTTCCTAGTGGCAAAACAGGCTGAAGAGAAGGTAACTTCCAACAAAGGAGCTAAACATGCATTTTAAGGAAAAAACCACATTAACTAGTGCCCAGAATTTTATGTTTTTGTTTCATGTTCACATTTCTAAGTATAGAATTATATATCTTCTTTGTACACATTATCTCTAACCATATCTAAAAAAGGCTAGTTTTGCCCCATCAGTCATGCTCATAATTTAACATTAAATGATGGTGGATTTTGTCATCAGTAAAACGCAAAATTAGTATAATTGGCCTAATGTACAGAGCTTTCTTCAGTAAAGAATTTGGCACCACACGTGAATGACCTAAGATAAATCGTCAATTTCTCTCTGCGAAAGAGATTAAATAGCACAAGTAAAATTCATGAGAACAGGAAACTGTCCTCACCACAGCCATGGGATCCAGAGAATCATATAAAGGGACAAAAGCCATTAAAGAAAATAAAGAGCTGATAGTTGAGGAGCCAGTTATGGTGAATGTCTCATATAAGAATCCAGAAGACACTGACAAGTATATATTTATATATGCTGGAGGAATATTTATGTGTTCACTGAGTATATAGATACTATACAATAAATAACAAAACAGATATGTCTATGCACACATCTAATTTGCAATCAAGCTGGCTGTGGTGAGATTTTCTTTATTCTTTTTAATGGAAAGGCAAAATATATACAATATAGATTATGCACTACATAAATATATCATTTATAACTAGTGTTCTACTCTACACAGCATAGGAAGCATATGCAATATATAGGTTATATATATATATTGCAGATACGCCCATATTTTTTTTAGTTATGTGGCTAAGTTAATATTGCAAGTGGAGGATCCTTATAAAACATTTATTGCTTCAAATTATAGTACATTTGCATGATATTGATCCATAACAGTAATAAGAGTATCCAATGTCTGAAGTAACAAATGTTTCATGTTAAAATAATAGAAAAAAGTACTGTAACAACTGCCATAATATTAATAGACATCTACAGAAATCTGTATACCAGAAATAATTAGTAGCTTCATATTTAAAAAAAACTTCTTTTGTAAAATATTTGTGTTTGGACAGAGCAACAAATTCTGGAGCGGAAGAAAATGGTTTTGTGAAAATGATCTCTCTTGAGAAGATAAGCTTATATACACCATGTTAGCTACAGAAACAAAATTGTAAGTTCTCGGAACTAAAACATACATATAAAGCTCAGTATTCCGTTCTAGTCAATTTTTAAAACTTCAAGTTAAGACTTTTCTTAACTATTGTGCAATAATGAAAAGCTGCAGTTATAATAGCCAGGAATATTACAATTGGGTAGGAAAAAATTTCAGACTGTTGAAATCATTCATTCTCCATCACAGAATCACAGGATCATATCATAGAAATTGGGGCTGGAAGGAAACTCAGAAGCTTTAGATAAAGTTTCTCAGGTAGCCATCCAGTTGGGTCTTATAAACCTCAATAATTGGAGACTGCACAACTTTTCTTTTAACCTTTTTTACCTCCTAACTGTCCTCATTGGGGGAAAGTTTATTTGTTGGTAAAGGTGGAGTCGCTCATGAATTTTGGATGTTATTTCTTGTCTTCCTGATATGTATTGCTGCAAAAATTTTGACTGTCTTCTTAAGGCCATTTTTGCAGATTTTTGGATGACTAGCATTAGGTCCTCCCTGCAAAGTTTTCTTTTTTCTACGGTAAATGAACTCAGGTTTCTAAAGCCCCACAAAACAAACATGCAGCCCCCAAATTCCTTGGTGGCCAAGCCAATTTATCAACATCTTTCTTGCCTTGGAAGTCTCTAAACTGGCTGCAGCAATCTAGGTGATGTCTAATAGATGTTGAGTAAAAAGGAAATCCCTCATTCACTGCCAGTCCTACCATTAACTCAGGCCAGGATTCCTTTGGCCTTCTGCTGTGGGGCACACTGATGGCTCAGAATCAGCTTGCTGCTTGCTGCAACTGCCTGAGTTTTTTCAGGAGAACTTTCTTCCCCTGCTGCTAGCTCCAGCTTGTACTGCAACCAGAGGAAAGCCTTTTCCAGGTGCAAGGTATCCTCTTTGTTCTTGTCGAATTTCATAAAGTTCCTGTAATTGTGTATCAGGTCCTTTTGGATGGCAGCACTGCCCTCAGCAGTATTGGCTGTTCTTTCACGCACACATTGTCATTTGCATATTTGCTGAGAATTCAGTCTGTTAGCTCCTCTGGACCACTGATATGGATCTTAAACAGGACAGATTCCTGAATAGACCTATAGGGAACAACACCAGACCCCATGGTTAGGGCAAACACTCTCCTTTGATCCTGACCTCTTAAACAATTTATTTTATTCAGATAGTTATCCACCCATTCAAACTATAATTTTAACTCAGATACAGGAATATTTTGGGTCATTCTAAAGATTTACTAAAGTTAAGATAAATGACATTAGTACTCTTCCCTCATCCACTACAAATATAATCAATTTTTATTTAAAAAAGGCAATCCATTTATTAGGGCAATATATTTACTACAGCAGTGATCAAATACACTTAAAGGCTGCCCACAGAGGTTGTAGAATCTCTTTCCATCTCTGGAGATAATTCAGAAATCAAATAGACACATCCATAAGCAGCTTGGTTTAACTGGCCCTAGTTTATATGTGTTAGTCTAGGTGACTTCCAAATTTCTCCTTCCAACTATTTGTTTTGATGTTTCAGTAGAAGTCACAGGGGAATGGTAGGGCATTCAGGTAGAGAAGAAGTCAGGGAAAATGTTGCTGAGTGCAGTCACACAGTTTGTTTACTAGAAATGAGGAAACAAATCTTTTATACTGGATTAGATGAGCTCTGATCATTCTTTCTCATTCACATTTCTTTATTAATATGACAAGTTAATAGTTGTTTCCTTGCCATGCCTTTTTAAGTTACTTCTTCATCTGTAAATGTGCCCCTCTCTTTCTACCTTGAAAAGTGGAGCAATGTGGTAAGGAAAAGAGTAAATTAAGGGCTAATGGCATTTAAATTGCTATCTACTTTGTTTGACCATTTCCTGTGAAGAACCCAAGGAAAGGCAACTGAGCAGGAATGGAAAGATGTCTTAAGACTATGCAGGGAGAAAATTAGAAAGGCCAAAGAATTAGATTTTAATCTGACTACTATTTCAAAAATTAAAAAAATATTTCTGTAAATAAATTAACAAGAAAAAGAGAGCTAAGGAGAGTTTCTGTGCTTTATGAGATGTACAGGGAAACCCTGTACCCAGTAACAAAAGCTGAGGAAAATGCTGAGGCATTTGATGTCATCTTTGACTCAGTCTCTTACAGTAAGACTAGCTATTCTTGGAGTACCTGGCTTCCTGACCTGGAAGGTAGAGATGGAGAGCAGAATGAAGCCCCCATACTCCAAGGGGAAATGGTCACTGATCACCACTTAGACACACACAAGACTGTGGGGCTGAATGAAATCCACCCAGAGGTGCTGGTACTGAGAGAGTACCCAGAGAGCTGGTACTGAGCTGAAGTGCTCAGTGAGCCACTTTCAATAATTTGCCAGCAGTCCTGTCTAGCTGGGGAGGTCCCAGTTGACTGAAGGTTAGCAAATGTTGCGGCCATCTGTTTACAACAAACCAGTTTAAACAGAAGAGCAAAGAAAACAAAGTCTCTGTGAACAAAATGTAAAACTTTGAAGGTACAAAGTATTCCCAAAAATCAAGATAAAAACCAAATGAGACTAAATATTGATGCCAAAAATTGATATATTTTTATTTAATAGTAAAAGAGGGAAAGAGAAAGAAAAAGTAGAGAAAAATTAGAAAAAGCTAGGGTTACTGAAAAAGCACTGAGGAGGTCATCACCACAGTGTGCTATCTTTGTTGCTGCTGAGACCAGGGTGCACCATCACGTGGCACATACAAGACAATCTCATGTGCTAGGTAGACCTTGGATGATGTTAGGCTCCCACCAAAGCCACTGTACTGTTCCACTCCTCACATGTGCAGGGGAGAAAAAATACAAGAAAAAGCTCGCAGGTTGAGATAAGGACAGGGAGAGATCATTGCCCAAATACCAAGAACAACTAACAAAGAAAACAGACTTGACTCAGAGAAAATTAATTTAGTGTATTAAGAATTATTAAGAGTTGAATAATGAGAAATAAAAACTAAATCATGAAGCCTAAACATTTGATTCCTTCTAACTTCCCACCTTGTATTTCAAACTGTCACTAGTAAATATACTTGGAAATGATAAAAATATTCATTTTTGCTTTTTCAGCCAGGCAAAATAATAGCCTTTAGTGTTATACCATCTAGGCAGCATACTTGCTTGTTTATTTGAGGTATGCAACATTAAGCTTTAGGGGAATCTGCAGAAGTAAGTAAGAGAAAAAAGCTGAACAAAAAAACCAAACCAAACCAAACTGAAACAATCAAACAAAACAAACAAACAAAAAAAAACAAACAAAAAAACACAAAGAAAAAAGAAAAAACAGAAAAAACAAAAAAACAGGAGACAAAACCAAACCATGGCAGACTGGCATTTTTTTCCCCGTAATTTTACTGTTGTGACTAGTGTACCTCTGTCTATTTCCACCACCCATGTCCTTAGTTTGCTCTTGAGTTGGTAGCATGTGAAACCTGGATAACATTATAGAAAAATCAAGTACATAAGCTAGACAGAGAAGATGGAACTAGATGATATTCAAAGTTTCTTCTAACTATTCTATAAGTCTCTGTCTCTATAATTCTCTTAATACAGGAAATATTAGGGTTCAACTGACACAGTAAAAGAAGACTAAAGAAGATGTTCTTGTCTTATTTAACTTCAGCACTATATGTAGGCCATGTCTTATTATAACACCTTATTTAACTGGGGGATTACATTAAGGGACACACAGAATTGTATGTTTGATGTGAGTGCCGGGAAAATAAATTTTCTTGCTGCTGTCATCAAGAAGATAAACCAGCCCCATCACTTTACCACATTTTACACCCTATAAATTAGCAAAGGATGTTGATAAAATATATTCAAATGGTAAGATTTTTACCGGAAGTAATTACATCCCATCAAATTAGAAAGAAAATAAACACAGTTAAACTATCTCATGAAGCATTTAAAGGTCTAAGAGTCAAAATCCCCCACATATTATTGAGTGGAGATGTTCTTTTCTCCTGTTTTCTATTTGGATTATCTTGCAGCTGAGTTCCTTGTCTCCCTGAAATAAAAACAAAAAAAAAGACATGACAGCAATTGCTCTTAAACTAGCAGCCTACATATACACCACTTTAGAAAACACACAGGCTGGTTTGCATGGCAGTTTCAGTGTTTGATTTTCCCCAAGCCAAATGCACCTCCTGGCAGATCTCATCACTGAAGAACAGCTGAAGAGTCATCAGGTAGAAACCATGAGTCACTGGCAGTCCTCCGTGGGGAAATCCCACGCGTGCCTACTCACAATCTGTATGGAATACATCTATCAGCCCTGGCAGTTAAATCCCATGGCCCATTCAGCAGATGGCACGATGACAAAGCCTTTCCTGGAAAGACTCCATAAATGTACAGCAAAGGCTGATGTGGTGCACAGAATGATGGAAGTGTCTGCACTGCTCTTTGCTAATGGTCTCTAAGTAGTGAACTGACCAAAAGACACACAGGGCAAGAATACATTGACTTTTGTCCAATATTCTACTTTAGGATTTTTTTTAACACCAGGAAAATTCCAACATTTTAAAAGCAACAAACTCTGCTTCCAGAAAAGCAAATCTGTAGTGAAAGTATACTTTTTTTTTTTTTTTTTTTTGCTTAGAAAAGATCAAAAGATTCATGTAAACCGTTTACAGCTTTAGCATCACAGCTTCAGCTTATGAGACAGCAGGCTGTGGAGTTTTTGTGAGTTTTGTTTTGTTTTGTTTTTTTTTTAATCTTCTTTCACTGAGTAACCTTTTCTGAGAAGACAGGTCTTTTGTTTTGCTTCATGTAGGTGTGACTCTGCAAGCTCTGAACTTTCATGAGGGTATCTCCATTCCTCTTGACTTCTTCCTTAGTGGCAACTAAAGAATGATGCTCACCACCCACACTATTTTATAAGATTAGAGGAAAAATTAAAAGTACAGAGACCATAGGCAGATGCTTTTTTTTTTGGCCTGTGCTAAGAAAGAAAATAAACAAAAGAAATGTCTGCTGAGGAAAATCAAGAATAAAAAATCTCTAGTTGCATGAACAAATGTCCCACCCTAGTCAACAGAACTGTACTTCCTCATTGATTTAGCACATTCTGCATTCATTTCTGGATCACATCTAGAAAACTAGCCCAGTACAGACAACAGAGGGAAAAGCAATGAAGGGAATTCATTGAACAGGGAAGGTACTTCAGGCAAAAAGTTGGGCATTATGGGATAACAAAAGATGTCCACTAAATTCTGTCCAAGAGCAAGATTAATTTACTTATTATAGCAAAAATACCATAGAAAAATATCTGTCTTGACAGGGCTACAGATATTAATTAAGCTATGAATACAGATATTAATTAAGCTATGAAATATGAAACTTTATAATTTAATTCATGTCTTCATAGCAAAACAGTTGTTATACAAAATGGTGAATAAAATTGCACATAGAGAATTCATTTGTACTGAATATATCAAGAAATATATTTTATTTCAATAAATATGGACATTTAAAACAAAGTTTAAAACAAAGATCTGGAGAAAAAAAAATATCAGAGAAAAAGATAATCAGAGAAAAATAATTACTTACAAGCAGCTGGTGACTTTTCTGATCAAATCTCTTGCAGAGAGGTATCTACACAGTTTCATAATTTAAGATATCAGGAAAATCTTTGCTTTCTGTGACTGTGAAAATGGAGTGCATCATTTCTGATTAACTTCATCCTTTTGAATGAGCATATTGAAAGAAAATAAAGAAGTGATTAGAAGGTTTACCGAAAAATCTTTGAACATTTGTGAAATCCAGGAATGTAATAAGCAAGTCCTTTAAATACAGTAAAGATTTGCAAAGATATCTAGGCAATATTTCTTCATTAATTATCACTTATGTTGCTTAGAAAGTAGTATGGTTCTAAGCATTCTTTCTGTAGCAAAGGACCCAAATACTTGTTTCTTCAAGGAAATGTGAAATTTTTATTTTTTGCTGTTCCATATGTATTAGAATGCCTATGGTGTCACATTAAAAAAAAATTCCTGTCAGAAATAAATATTTGGAAATTTCCCTTCCTCCTTCTTCCATTCCCCCGAAATTTGAGCAGTGGATCAGGAAAATAATAAAGAACAGCAACATTCCTTTTTTTCCTCCTTTATTTTTCACACCAAACTGACTGACTGTAGTCAGGAATGGTTAGAGTGCTAAGTAAAAGAAATAGTTTGTAGAGTGTTTGGGATAATTTTGTCTGGAGAATTTTAGAATTCTCAGTTTTAGTGATAAATCCCTGCAATGTTATCTCATTATTATTGTTTCTGTTATTGCTATTATTTTCTCTGCATTTTCTTAACAGGTGGGGAGGTCACCTGTCAGTTTTATGTAAATGGAAGCTTAGAATGGGTAAGTGGGTAAAGCAAAGCACACAATTTCATATGGAATAGCTATTAAGACATCACAATGCCAAATTATCTAGTGTCTAATGAGATATTTTAATATTTTTAAAAGAACATATCTTAAAACCACAACCTTTTAAAATTTCTATTATAATTTTAGGGTTAGTTCTTCTAATACAATTTCTGAGTTTTTTTCTGGCCTTCATAAGCAAGTTATGAAATCACTGATCATACTGAAAAAAATGTTCAGTGAGTTAATTTCTGTTAATTTTACTCTTTACTGGTGAATTCAGAAGGAGAGACACCCTAGCTGTACATAATCTGAAGTAACAATTTTGTGTTACACAATAGAGATGACAATTTCATAGGAACACATTTGTCTTTCATCATAAAGAATCTCCTAATATTATAGAGAATTAATGTTCCCTCTGCAATTCTTGAGATTTATCCATAGGATTCTGTGCTTTACTGAAATAATCTGCAGAAGTAGAGAATTAATAATCCAAACAAAAATCAATTTTGATCAAGCACTGTGTAATATTTAATTTGCTAATTAAATATGTTAGACATCAATATGTTAAATATCCAACAAAGGCCCCACATATCACAAAAATTGCTTTGGTAATAAATGTGACAGTTTGCTAGCATGGTTATAAAAACTTATAATTTACTTATTATTAAAAAAAAAAGGTTATCTCTGGAGAGTGGAAAACCTTATTGTGCACAATGGTGAGTTGGAATGAGATGAAACAGTTATTTGCAGCTTTCTAGTGACTTAGACGGAACAAGAAAAAGTGATTTTTATGTGCTACAACTACTCAAGTCTTGTTTGAACAAATGACTTCATGAGTGTAAAAGCCTCAAAGCTCACAAAAGCTTCATGTACGACTAAGGCCTAAAAATCTATTAAATAGCATTGTTCTTTATAAATAATCTCAGTACAACTTGTTCAGTAAGTGAATGGATCTGTATGACTGAGGTTGTCAAACCAGTACATCAGAAACTTGTTTCTAATTGTCATGTCACTAAACTAACCAAAATAAATTTCTCTACCATAACAAAATGATTCTGCATTTTTTGAAAGCAGATAAATATCTTTAAGTACACTTTGTACTGCATATTTTATGGGAAAGCATACCCTAAATGTTTGAATAAATAAATTCAAAGGAAAATAATTTACCTTGAAGCAACATGACCAGTAGTTGGTCTTGTCTTGCTTTGTGTAGTAATGTACAATGGCCTCGGAATCTTACTCTTCTCTACTCACATATAATGAATAAATCAACTAGTAATAGCTCTTCTAATTACTACATACTTCACTAAAAACAGAGATGTGTGAGACAAAACATTTATTAACAACTAAATAAAGCAAACTACTTCTAAAACAATTTAGCATTTAAAAAAGAGCTAATTAAATTTATTATAAAATGTTGATACAAAAAAGTGAAATGAAAAAAAAAAGACAAAAAAATAGCAATTTAAAAATCCCAGGTGGATGTCAATTACTAAAAATTTTTAGGAAAACTGTATACAATTATTACACTACAAGTGAAATGCCTCATTTTTCTAAGTTTACAGTTCCTGGAAACTGTATTTCTAGGAATACAGTTATCCTGGATACTGTTAGATAAATAAGATGATACAGCTCTTTCTGAAGAGTAGATTCTCATCAACTTTTGATGATTAGTGAAGAGGATTAATGTAAAGACTGTATAGATTATTTTATGCTGTACCACAAGACCTGTTGTATATTCATTCTCCTGTAATGGATCTAAATTCAAAACTGGCACTCAAAATACTGAGGATTCTTTATTCAGACTTCTCATACTCATTTCCATAACCCAAATTACCTTTGATGAAACTTTTCCATAGAGTATTTGTAGAATCAAGATTTTTCACCCTGTACTAGATTTTGTTATTCAAAGCTCAAAAGCCCTGATAAATTTCTGATAAAGGTCTGATAAATTTCTCATCATGGCACTATTCTGCATGCTTCCTAACAGTCTTTACATTTGTTAATCTTTATTTTGTATGCAGGAGAACTTGATTTTGATTATAAATACCTTTTGATTTAAAAAGGTGCAATTGTCTTGACTTCAGTTAAGTTCTTTCAATGGGGATCTACACTGCTGTGTGGAAGAGGTGACCTTGTCCTTAAATATAATTCAACAGCTTGAGTCATTGTTGATATACACAGAAAAGAGCAGGATGTTACAAGTTTCCATTATTACAACCTTCGATTTACAGCTGTGCTTCATTTTAAAGTATTCCTGTAATATTCTAATTCCAGAAGGAAAAGGTAAAACAGGCTGTCCATGAAGATAAGCAATAAGAGTCTTACACTTAAGTTCATACTCTATGCTGAGATTTTCCAACATTGCCCTTTTTTCAAAGGTCTGAATATAAATGTAATAAAACCTTTTTAGGTGTGAATACATTATTGAGAAACTTCAGAAATGTATCATGTTAGCATTTATCAAGGTCTTTAAGAAAGTCTACTCTAATTTCAACCTTTTAACAGAGAAAGAAATGAGAAAATAGAACTTGTCATCACTATTGAAAATCAGCATTTCTGTAAATATGGAAAAAAATCCTGAGAGGTGGCATTTTAATAACAATTTCCTGTTGTTTAGCTAGAAGCTATGCTAAGGCAATGCCAGACAGGGAGGTGATTTGAGACAGCCAGCAGGTGTTCAACAAGGGCAAGTCCTGATTGACCAACCTAATGGCTTTCTATGATGGAATGACTGCATCAGTGGACAAGGGAAGCACTGCAGATTTCAGTTTTCTGGAGTTCTGTCAAGCCTTTACCATGATTCCCTACAACATTCCTCTCTCTAAACTGGAGAAAGATGGATTCAATGAGGGAACTGTTAGATGGATAAGAAATTGATTGGACAGTTGCAGCCAGAGGGTAGTGGTCAATAGCTCTGAGTCCCAATGGACATCAGTGACAGCTGGGGTCCCTCAGGGGTCTGTACTGGGACCAGTGTTATTTAATATATTCATTACTTACATGGACAAAGGGATCAAGTGCACCTTCAGCAAATTTGCAGAAGACACGAAGCTGAGTGGTGCCATTAACACATCTGGAGAATGGAATCCTGGAGAATGGAAGCTCAAGAAGTGGGCCCATGAATCTCATGAAGTTTAAGAAAACGAAGTACAAGGTGCTCTGTGTGAGTTGGGGAAATCCTGAGTATCCATGCAGACTGAGGAATGAAGGATTTGGGAGTGCTGCTGGATGAGAGCTTGGACAGGAGGTAGCAATGTGCACTTGCAGCCTAGAAAGCCAAAGATGTCCTGGGCTGCATCAAAAGCAATGTGGGCAGGAGGTGGAGGAAGGTGAATCTGCCCCTCTAGTCCATCCTGGTGTGGTCTCCACCTCAAGTGCCATGTCTAGCTCTGAGGTCCTCACTACAAGTAACACATGGACCTGTTGGAAAAAGTCCAGAGGGGGCCACCAGGATGATTAGAAGGCTGGAGAAACTCTTATACAAGGAAAGGCTGAGAGAATTGGATTTGTTCAGTCTCTGGAAAAGAGAATGCTTCAGGGTTGATCTAATTGGAGCCTTCCAGTACCTTAAGGGAGGCTGCAACAAAGATGGAGACTATTTACAAGGACATGTAGGACAAAAGAGAATGGCTTCAAACTAAAAGAAGGTAAGTTTACAATAGATATTGGGAAAAAAATTCTTTACTGTTGAGAGTATTGAAGCACTGGAACTGGTTTTCCAGAGAAGCTGTGGATGCCCCATCCCTGGAGGTGTTCAAGATGAGGCTGGATGGAACTGTGACAGGTGTCCTTATCCATTGGAAGGATGATCTTAAAGATCCCATTCTACGATTCTGTGATTCTGTATTCATAGTTTGCATAGAAAATTATATGTGCACTCATAAAACCAACGCTTAGTTATTTCAAATAACTTTGAATAGATATTTGATTAGACCACTGTAGTTCAGAAATATGAAGATTTTAGGAGACACTACAGTGAATGTAAGACTATTTATTTCCCAGACAACAGACACTGAGTTTAAAATGCAGTCACCTAAAGACCAAGAAAAATTACACAAAACTTGAAAAAAAACATTAAACCCTTTAGCTGGCTGAAAGTAGAGAAAAATGAATGAAGGTCTATATAAATGAGAAATACTACTAAAATGTTTAGGAAAGCTTTCAAAGCTTTCCTTTAATAACACAATTTCACCTCCACCCCCAATAACTCTATTCTTTTTGTCAAACCTAACACTAACTTTTCTTCTAACCTTTAGAAAACACCTAACTATTGCCCAGAGGAAAATGCAGTTGAAGAAAATTTCTCTTCTGCTACACAAAGGTGACTGCAGGAGTCCCATGTGCAGAAGTCTGTTAATGGACACTATAGCAACAACATACATCAACTCCAATGCCAAATAAAACCCCAAGGCCCACAGAATTAACAGAGAGAAGGGGAGAGAGACAGCGAGACAGAGGAAACAGAAAAGGGATTAACTCTTCCCAGGTGCCCTTCTTAGGGATAGGAGAAACATGGTCCCACATGAGCATTCCCCACTACAAGCACTCACCAGTGCAGCAAGTGACAATGAAAAAGATTATGAAGATTATGATCTTTTGTAGATGTTGTGCTTTACCTCAGGTTCAATAGACTTTCCATACAGAACAGCACAAATGTACTATTGGTTGCGAGTATGATTTTGTTAGCATTGATTGAATTATATTAATCAGAATTAATACTGATCAGTTCTTAAGCTTCTGTTCACAATATTATTAGATAACATTTGTTGAGTATTGAAATTACTATTTTTTTCTTAGTTGAGAATTGTGTTTTAGTTTTTTTTAAATAAGCCAAAGAACACAAACAAGACATGTAAAGGAAACGGGGACAAGGTGACTCAAAGACAACAGTTACATACTTCCCATGCATCACATTAAACAACAAAATATAAATGGGTTGGTGCATGAGAATGAGGAAAAGCATATGAGACTAACAGTCCAGGCACTCAAAACCAAAAGTTTTGCAGTACTGCAAAATGCTATCCAAATAAAAAAAAAAAAAAAAAGTCACAGAATATCACAGGATAAAGAGAAGATTTCTCTTTCTCTAAGCCCTAACTTGAACCCTGATCTGTCCCTGGTGCTTTAGCCAAAGGCCCAGTCATGGTTCCAGGAAGGAACCTCACACAGCCAGGGCACTTTGGAAGCCTGCTGCTCACGTTCATCGTGCTATGCCAGCTCTGTTTTGCCAAAGTAGCTCTGTTTTTCCCTGAACCCAGACCCTAACCCTATGTTCCAGTGGAGCCCAAGGCTCTGCTTCTGTTGGGCTAGGTGTAACAGAATTTCTCCAGTAGTTGTACTATATGTCTTCTAGATATAATATTTAAAGATTAAAAAAAAAAAATTAAGAAAAATGAAATCAGACATCCTATATGTAGTGAATATTTTTTTCTCAAGATATTTAACTTTGCAAATGTTTGTACTATTATGTTTCCATTTTCTAAATTCATGGACCCAAAGAGGCAGATGGCTAAGCGATTTGCAGATGGTTGAAAATGATAAATGGTGATGACAAGGTTAGTAATAGTACTTTTGTTCACTGTATTAGTGCAATCTGTTTCTTCCTAGGAAGAAACCTGAACTATTAAGTGGACTTAAATTAACAAAGTATTTTCCTCTGTTTTTTGCTCTGATATTTGATGGCTTTATTTTCAATATAATTCATATTTATCTACACTGAGTGCCATTTTAATACACTTGTACTTTTACAGCTATTAGCTGTGTCTTGAGTGACACCTGCTATTTTATCTTTGTATATTATCTAAATTTTTTTCAGACATATTTACAGGTTTTTGAGTTCATAGCATATTACTAATGAAGAAAGAAAATCCATACGGTCTCACAGATGCATTCTGTAATTATCCTGTAAAACTGGGAGAGGGAAGTGCCTTGTATTTGGTTTTGTTCCCTTGAATTAATATGTCAACAGTGATAATTTGGAATGGCAAGGTTAGTAGTAAAAAGTATTACGTACTCTTACTATTTTTGTGTATTAATTAATTGTTTTCCCTTTTCCAATTTACTGGACTGACAGTGAAGAAAGTAGCAGGAGATAATAAAGGATAAGTAGATAGCCAAAACATTGGTAAAAGGTAGGGAAAAGATGATTATATGAATATGAGAATGGAGGCTTACTTTCAAACCAATGGCTTGTCAGGTTAGGCCTCTTAAACATGACAGTATACAGCACGATTGATTTTCAGATTAAAGTAGAGGAAAAACAGTGACATTCCCTCAATGTGGTCCTAATTTCATCTGCATTCTGTTAATGGGCAATAGAATTTTTTACTGGAATAATTTCTCAATAATCCCTATATTAAAACAAAACAAAACAAAAAAAATATGAGCTTACAATAAACAGATTTTTTTCCAAACGCTGCTTTGTATTTTGCAAGTTTTTTTCCTAGAAAAAAATATGACAGGCCTTGCCATTTTTAGCTGGGAATTTTATCTATCACTGTCCATATGTGGCAGGATGTCTACCCACCCTTGCCCCACTCCTCTCTACCACAGATAGTTGCTGCATAAGAGATAACCTGGGCTGAAAGGCCCAGCAAGGGGTCATCTCTGGTGCCAAAAGAGCTCAGGCCTCAGCCAGGAATCAACATCTTAGTCTGGAGAGCAGATTTGGGAAGAGATAAAAGAATTATTCTTGACTGAGATACACTGTTTTACAAACTATAAAAGACACAAGAGTTATCTCAGAAGCAGAAGCCTCTTACACCCTGAAACGTTCAAGACTTCTCCCTGGAGTTTGGGTGCAGATTCCATGGTTACCTTCCTGGGGACTGAGGCACTTGATGTGTGCCCCACCAACTGTTGAATGGTAAGATACATTGAATCCTAAGTTATATTATTTCTTCTCTAGATGTAAAATTATTAGGTACCTTTAACCTCATGGTGTAAATACCTACTAGTAGTTTTATTTCTGTCTTTATTCCTGTGTAGTATTAGTTTAAGTCTTAGGTCTTTTAGTTTTATGTCTATTAAATAAATAATTCATTCTACAACAGACTGAATCAGCCTTTATTAAAGAACTTTGTTAATGAGAGTGGGTTTTGGGGTGCTGACCACCTCAATAAAGCCACTGCCTGCTGACAGAGGCCTGTGCAAAAGGCAAGGACTTATTTAACCCCCACATCTATTCGTAACACCATACCAGAAGTTTTATTACATTCTTCAAAGCCCTTGACTATCCTTTCAGATTTTGCTAAGAATTTTTACATAAATATTTCTGACATCAATTCTGCTCTGGACCCACCATTATAAACATATCATATGGGTGCAGTTAAAGCAATCACTTTGATTAACATTCTTCCTCCTCTTTTCTAGTTTGTCGTGTTGTGTTTGTTATATTGTTCTGCTCCGCCCTGCCTGAGTTGGTTTGTTCTGTTTCCCCTTAAGTTACAAATGGTTCTGCCCTGGTTTTCTCTCTCTCTCTGTTAAGTGCCTATCACCCCAGTTCCTATGGTATCCAATGTATGCAGTTATTCCCCTCCCCGGTTACCCTAGAAACTAAATCTATCTTTCCCTCCGTCACTCCCTGCGCCACCTTTTTCTCCAGAACCTTCGGTCTTGGGCACGGCGGGATTGGCTCAGATGCTGGGGCCGCTCCTTCCAGTGGTTTTGATTGGTTCTTTCGGTGTGTCTGTCCCATGTACCCCACTCCCCCCTGGATTCCCATTTGCTGCTGGGTTGGTTCCACCCCTGCTTCTCACTCCCTTTGTAAGTTCGTGAAATGCCGCCCTCTCTGTCTCTCTCTTCGGTTGCTGGCTTCGTTGGGAATCGGATTAAAACCTGGACTGGCCCCAGTCGGAGTGCGCTCTTTTTTTCCCATCGACCGCAGCCTTCCATCGGCTTCGTCCTGCCCCTGGCAGCGCCTGCCTGCATATCAAAGGACGCTGCCTGAGGCGCTGACCTGAAGTGAGGCTGTCGGGTTAAGTGCCCCCCCGCTGCTCGTGGTTGCTGGCCGACTAGCCGAGACAGACCTCTCTCAAGCCGAACCTGCACTAGTTCCCATCAAATACTGTAACTCTCATGTCCTTTATAGTAAAAAGGTGTTAAGAGTTTATGGGTAATGTTTTAGGTATCTTAAATGTCTGGCTCTTATATATTTATGTGATTTCTTTTGACGAATTTATGGCTTTCTCATCTGCTAGTCTATGATCACTGATGACATACTCACCATACAGTTACCAGGTTCATTGCCTCAACTCGTTTTGAATATAATCTTCTTAATTTTTCAGTCACCGGGTACTTTCATACATTCTTAAAGACAATTTCCTGTGAATAAAAGATATTGCCAGAAAGTTCTTAAAATACTGACTACAGCTCTTACAGCTCTCCAGACTTTAAATATTTCTCCTGTATTCATGAAACATACTCTTTACTTACTGAAACTAGAAAAGGCTCTCAAAGGCATGTAGACATAGACCTGCTTCCATCTTAATACAGAATAGAAGTAGTTAGCAGATAGCTCCATCTTTCAGCAATACATTTAAACAACCCTTTAACATTTGGCCAGATTTAGATATACTGTAATTTGGTAGTTTATTCCCAATCTCAGTTTTGTCTATCTTAATAGTTTTATATGGTACTGGGATATGGCCACATTTATAAAATAGTCTTAAATAGATTATCCCACAGCAATGACAGAGCTTAATGCATCCCTTTAAAGCCAGATATTTTCAGAAGACAGCTAAGTGGAGGAAGTCTAGGAAGGATTGACTGAAGTTATATAGACCAGGAACTGGTTTTTGTGAAGAGAAAAGTTAGATAGGGCTGCCCTATGGAAGAATTGAGACTTCCAAGGACCAAGAGGATTTAAAAAGAACAAACAAACTAACAATGGATTATTTAAACACGAATAACATAGAGTTGCAATTCTACTTTTGAAAATGAGGAGAGCTAATTCAAACAACAACGTCAGAGTCAAAATCAGAGAACCTGTAATTCCAAGAGATTCAGCATGTAGAAATTGAAAGTAATAGTATTTCTAATAAATATCAAGATCATTGAAGCTTTAGTGTTGAATGACAGGCAGGGAAGAATATAAGCAATATTTAGTTCCTAAATGCAATAGTTTAATTTACATTTACCACTTTCAATAATTTAAATTTAAGACAAGAGTTTGTAGCGATCATATAATCTAGAGATGGCTAATACAAAAAATTAGTTGTCCTTCAGGGGCAACTTTTCTCTTGTGGAGTTACACTCCCCTTATTCACAAATAACAAACACATTCAGAGCCTCCTGTTAATACATTATTTCGAACTTGTTTATGCATCATCCACTCTATTCTTCAAAAAAAAGTGACAAGAAATAAAAATTCTAATTGAATCTGTGAAATTTATTGAAATACAGCCTTGCCAATGTAAAATCCAATCTGCTCAATTTTGAGCAGATCCCACCACCCAAATTCCCAGTCTGTGGGAATGTTTCCATTATTATAGCCAAGAGCAGACTGCTGCCCTGAAACTCTGAAGGTAGTTACTTTTAAAAGCCTTTGACCCCAGGATAGTAGTCATGTACAGGTGCATTTGCTTGTCCATCCTTGCTCCACACATTTTTTCCACAGAGAGCAGTTTATTTACTTAGACATTGCAAAAATAACTTTTTATGAATTTAGCATAAATTAGCAAAGCTGTGTGCTTATTTGTACCATTCCCCCTCTCAAGCCTAGTGAAGGATGAATATTACAATAATACATACATATTCATAGGCAATATTGTAGGCTAATTCTCACAGGGCTGTTATTATTCACAGCTTATAAATGAGTCCTTAATAGCCATTCACATCTATATATAACCATCATATAGTTGGTCAAATTGTCATTTTACTGCAGAAAAATGACGAAAAAATATGAAGAATTTAGTATGAAGTACTTTCTTTTGACATGCAGTAGGAAAATTATGAAAACAAACAGAAATACATATTTGATGTGGAGCCGTCAAACTGTATGTTATGCATTAACTTTTTCTGTTCTGTTGCATCTTACTACCACATTACAATGGATGTACATTGCTGCACACCAATCAAGAATGCAGCTGACCAAATCCAGAGATCAAGCTTAAAATAATTGCAATGTACCAGAGTCAGTGTTCATCATGACCTCAGTAAGAAAAGCATTCAGACTCTGTTTTCATTTAAACACCATTTATTAAACCAAATGCTATAAAGAAAAAGAGGATAGATAATCCTAGGTAGCATCATATAAGGTTTGGGATTGGAAGGGACATTCATTCCACCCCCTGTGCCCTTGGCCTTCCGCTAGACCAGATTGCTCAGAGGCCCATCCAAACTCTCCATGACACATTCAGGGGTGGGGCATCCACAACTTCGCTGGGCAACCTGTTCCAGTGCCCCATCCTCACAGTAAAGATTTTTTTCTAACATTTAACCTAAACCTACCCTCTGTTTAAAGCCACTACCCCTTGTCCTATCATTGTCCTTGTAAAAGATCCTCTCCAGCTCTCTTGTGGGCCTCTTTTATGTACTGGAAAGCTGTTATAAAGTCTTCCTTTACTTCAGATTAAACAATCCCAACTCTTTCAGCATATTTTTACAGGAGAGATATTCCAGCTCTTTGATCATCTTCATGGTCCTCCTCAGGACTCGCTCCCACATGTCCAATTCCTTCATATGTTAACAGGTTCCAGAGCTGGACACAGAATTCCAGAGAGCCTCACAAGAGCAGTCACCTCTGCTGACCTGCTGGCCACGCTGTTTTTGCTGGGAGTGCAGTCAATTCCACTTTCCATATCACCAAAAAAGATTTTAAACAGCACCAGGTCCTAGGGAATGCCACTGGTTTCCACTTGAACATTGAGCCACTGAGTGACACCATCCAGATAATTCTTTGTACCACCAAATGATCTCTTTGTCAAACCCACGTGTCTCCAGCTTAGAGACAAGAATGTCGTGGAAAAGTGCCAATACTCTTCACAAGACTGGGTAGAGCACATCTGTTGCTCTTCCCTTATCTTCCATCACTGTAAGGATCTACCCATCATATGTGGAGACCCTGCCCATCAAAAGCGGAGACCCTGCATTCCCTGATCTAGAGAGACACAAGAAGCTTCCCTCAAAAAGCTCTGTTAGACCCATTGGCTCCTTCCCCTGTTCCTATGTCTGTTCCTATGTTCCTGAGTCATACCTATACCCTATGCCCTGATTGGCCCTCATCTTTGTACTGCCCCAAGACCAGGGCCAGCCCCCAGGCCCCTGTAGAGAGTAAGTTCGCTTCTGTGTGTGGGTGCTGGGACCTGAACATCTCACCACGCGGCTGAATAAAACATCTGTGGATATTATGCAGAGGTCCTTTCTGCTTCCTTACCCTGGACTATGCTAGCAGCAATTCAGACTGCAGCAGTCATAGGAGATTACTAAATTTGTCAGGCATGATTTTCTCTTATTGAAGCCAAGATGGTGGTCACTAATCACCTCCTAATTTTCTATGTACCTTTACATGGAGGATCCAGGAGGATCTGCTTCATGATCTTACTGGGCATGGAAGCAAGGCCAACTGACCTGTAGTTCCCTGTATCATCCTTTTCCCCTTTTTAAAATCGAGTGTTATGTTTCTCCTTCTCCAGAGAGCTGAAACTTTACCAAACTGCCATGACTTCTCCAATAAGAGGAATAATAAATCAATGATCCATTTATTTAAAAGTAAATCAATTATTAATGGTATTTTGGAGCTTGCTTATTTACATGTTATGGGTGTGAATTTCAATAAGATAGTACACTTTCTAGAATCTGACAAATAAAACTTCACACCTGTGGGAACTTTTCTAGTGAACAAAATTATAGCCTGCACCGTTTTTATCATCAAAGTGCTGTAAATAATTTGCAAACACAGAGATAGAAGTGCCTAGAAACACTGAAAAATTCCAGCCTGCTGCCTCACTTGTACATACTAATCATAATCATATGCATTCTTCCTTGAATTCACATTCAAGTCTTTATCAGCAGTTTTAATTACCCTTGACAATTTTAAGCTCTATCTAATATAACAAGTTGGGGTTTCACAGACTTCTGAGAGTCAGAGGCAAACTAAGATTTCTATTCATTTGAATGTCTTTGTGTGTATATCCTTCTCATGGTTTAAAAAGAGAAGGAGGCAAAAATCCTAAGCACTTCATGATCCTAAGATGATGAAGGGACTGGAGAATGTCTCATATGTTGAAAGGCTGAGAGAACTGGAACTGTTCAGCCTGGAGAAGTCTCTGGAGATCTTATCAATGTATATAAAATCCTTCAGGGATTCTGTGAAGACAACAGAAGGCTCTTCTCTGTGCTGTCCAGTGAGAGGCAAGAGTCACAAATTGAAACAGAAGAAGTTCCCTCTGATCATGAAAATTGAAAGATTTTGAGAGTGACTGAGCAGATTGCTCAGTGAGGCTGTAGTATCTCCTTGAAGATACTCCAAAGCCATTTTGATAGGCGACCTCCTCTAGATGTGTCTGCTTGAGCAGAGAGACTGAACAGGATGCCTTCTTGAAGTGTCTTCCAAACTTAACCATTCTTTAATTCTATGAAAAAGAGGTATTATAGCTCCACTGCACATCTCTTGGCAGTGTCTCTTGGGATCCTGCCCTACTCATGCTAAAGGCAAACCTTTGCCTTAATGAGAAACAAACTATGTTTTCTAAGACACATAAATGTATCTTTGTAGATTGGCTTGAGGTACCAATTTATTTTTGTTTAAAAACTTGATAGAATTGGCTGTACATTTGGCATTTTCTTGATATCACTTTAAATACTTAGGCAGTCTTCAAATAATAATAAGCTGCATTCTGACAAAACAGAGAACTATATTCTCCCTTATAGAATCAGGAACACACACTCTTGTTACTTCCATCTTGTCTACTTCCCAATGAAGAAAATATCACCTAAGACTCACGATTTTCTTATTTTGTGTTTGGTTTAGAACTTCTCAAAACATTCTCTTAGCTGTGGTAGATAATGGTCATCAAGCATATATAATCCTCAAAGCTGGACTCTGCCATGCATTTCCTTATCATCTGAAATTTTTCTGCAAAATACTTACTATTGTTTAACTTTCTTCTGTCTAATCAATTTGAGGAAATAAATTTTATTAGATTATTTTATTGGCACATCTTCAGAACGTAAGTAAAGCACAGCTCAGGCTTATGTAGGGTTGGAATTTATACAACTACTTTAACCATGCTGATTTCCTATCTAGAAAAGGTATTGCAATCCCTGTAACTCTAATTTGTAAAATTTAGATTTGCACTATTTTTGCAATCGAGAGTGCAATGAATGCATAGATTCAATATAAAATCCTGTGGATGATAACTGTAGTTCATATTTATTCAGTGATACGCCAAATCTTTTTTGGTGTAAAGGAAGAAGGAATATCTTAGGATAAATGTCCTAAGATCCTAAAATCTTAGGCAAAATATCCTTTCAATGAACCCAAACACTTTGGTGGTGGCTGTGAGGCTGCACTGCTTTGCACAGTGTAAGCTCAAAATGCTGCACATTCTGGCTCTCATTCCCTGGTCTCTTAGTCCTGGTTGTACAGTACAACTATATTTGGACTATCTAAATACTTTTAACTTTCATTACTAAGTGCTGTAGTTCTACCATGGATCCTTTACCATTGCAGGGAACATAGTACAGGTGGCTGTGGGTTGAGACTGTATAAGCAAAGAGGCAGGATGGGTTGCACCAGCAGAATGAGCTTCAGACTGGGAAGAGGGAAATGGAGAACGTTAAATATCTGAGGAGGTAATGGCATGAGGCCAAGACAGTCAAAGAAACATAATAGAAGTACCTCTCTACTTAAGTAACTGGAGTCACAATAACGTACTTTCTGTTTTCATTACTATAGACTTCGTTGGGTTTTTTTCCCTATGTACATTTTGAGGATTTTATTGATTTTTTAATGAAATTGAGAGGAACAAAATGATACTACTTCAATTGTATCACTCTGGTTTACAGAATTTTGCTCTTTTACCTGTACAGCTGAATGTGCAAATATAAAAAAGAACAGCCTGGTGCCAGCAAAGGTGGGCCGACCTGTCACTGCATATATATGTATTTGACATCCAAACAAGGGGGAATTATAAGCTAGAAGTTGGCCACCATTTCAAATATACAACTCTGTCAGAGCATCTCCTGCATTAAACCAATAATGGTTTTAACTTTCCATTTAAAATAATTCTGTGCCTTTTTATATTTTTACTATGGGGTATTTCATGGTCTATCAAATCACAATATAATTACATATTTCAAAATAATTAAATTCAACAAATTATCCTAAATTAATTTAAATAATTAAATTAACTTCTTGCTGAAAATCTGAAAGCATTTATTAGCAATAAATCTTTTTTTGGTAATAATATTCCTACTGTGGGAATTCAGGTAAATGGTCTTTTTTTAGACACTGACTAAGGTCTTGTCCATCTTGGAAAGTTACTTTGCAGTCCAAATATTACATAGCACTTCTACCTCAAGTTAACAACAATTTATTTCCTGTGTGACGTATGTTAGTCCTTGGCTCTTATGGTTCCACTTGGAGAGATCAAAAATAAAACTTCTTTAGCTGCTTGGCTGCTGCTCTGTACTGGAAGCTCCCCAGTTCTTGATTCTGCCATATGAAAAGTACAAGAACTTAATCTACTTCAAACAAAACAGTCATCTTGTCTAAAAATATCACTTAAAGCTTCATCACTCTGAAAGAGAAGAAGGAGGTTATCATTGCAACATCTGTTAGACAAGAATGTCTCTTCTTTCTCTGCTGAGTAGTTTACTCTCAAGCCTTGACTAGTTAGTCTCATAGAGTAAGGGATAGGAAGTAGTAGATTTTTGGATATTTAAACAGAGCAAACTGCAAAAATGAAAACAGATAATATAATATTTTTTGATAGCAACTTTATGTATTGTTTTATTGAGAAAAAAGGTTTAAGCAGACAAAAAAAAAAAGTAAAAAGTGTATAAAAGTGTCAGGATCATTCCTTTTTCTTTAAGATACTGTGTGATATACATGTAAAGAAGATTTGCATGCAAAGAAGATAAAGGAAAGGGGGAAACCCCAAAAACTAATCACTGATTTTAACAAAAAGCATCTGTGATGCTAACTTGGAAACAGGTACAACAGGATTCAGATTATTAAAATGTCACATGTTTACCAGACTGAAATAATCCCTGCATTTGTGATCAAGGACTGAAGATCTGGCTCATACTTTAACAGGATGCTAGTCCTCCCTGAGCAGAAACACAACAAAGCCAGCTGAAAAAGAGTGCCTTGCTGGCTTTAAGTGCAGTAGGAAATGTACCTACCTTTTTCAGATATAACTCAAGGTTTTGTACTTCACTTACATTGCATTTGGCGGTCTTTGTATCAGATGAGAACTGCCATACCAATAACTTCAAATAGCTGGATTTAAATGCACATAAGCAATTGTAAAGTATTTTCTATGCAACTTTATAATATCCTTCTGCCAATTGATGTGCCATTAACAGAGAGTAGCATTTTTCTGAGTCTATCTCCTATCATACTTGTAATAGAAGTACTGAAGGAGAGTCCTGTGTGACTTTATATACATTTTCAGAAATTTTTTTTTCTCCAGTCAAAGTCCTCTTTACTCTGCCTCCAAAAAGGTCAACAGCCTATCCCCAAGTCTTTATTTAGACTTTGAGGATGCTCCTATTTGAGGCATTTCTGGGTAGTAACATTACCTGTCAAAAAAAAGTAACATTTCTCCAAAGTTCTGAAAAAACTTGATGATTTTTCTGTTCCATGTGCAGAGACAATCTCTGGATGCTGAGGATTTTGTTGGTCAGATTTAAAAGAATTTCAAATTATTTAACATTATGGATCCTGGACTATAAGCATAAAAGTTGCTGGGTTTTTCTCCTTTGCTTTAAGCATTTTTCCTTGAAGAGAGCAAATTTCAGTGAAGAGAGATTAAGATAATAAATTCAAATGTCATCCGTTGTTTCTCTTCACATATATAACAGGCTAAATGTCAGAGCGTTCAGTGACTCCTTTCTTACACTAGGAAATGAAAGACTCATTTTCCTGAAAAGGTTTGGTCCTCTTCAGTGTCACTCCAAACCTCATGGAGAGATAAAAAAACCCTTCATTGTTTTAAAAAAATCTATATAAATGGGTGAATAAATTCTAAATTTACTATCCTTACTTACACTATTGAACCCTATTTAAAAACTTCAAATATATTTGACTGAGAGCCTAATTATTTAATATGGTGTGCTCAAAGCCAATCTCAAATTACTGTCTTTGACACATGTGTAGCAGGTGTAGAGCAGAACCATGCTGTCACAGGCACAGCACAAGCAAGCCTATGCCTAATGTGTTTTTTTCTTACATTCAATCCACTCTTTGGACCCCCATGTGAGTACTGTACATGGGTTTCCTTATTGCCATAGAATTCTGAGTTATTTATTTCAATTCTTGTCTTTTGGTTTTCTTCTGACAGAAATATAAGCCATTCTATACTCAAAGCAAAATATGCTTCAAATTCATCAAGAATCTTTCAATCAAAGCATTATCAGCTGGGTAGGATAAATAAAGAAAGATAGTAGAGCTTAAACACTGGATTTCTTGCTCGGTCATTAGAAAATGATAGTGCATATTTGATGGAAGATTTTTAAATGTGCAAAAGAGCAATTTCATTAATTTTGCCTTTTTCCTTGTATATCTGATTGTAAGGTAACAAAGGTAATTATGAGAAAAGAAGTGAAGGTAGCTATTCATATAACATAGGCTATTTGAATTAGCTAAACCTTATCTCTGTTCTGCACTACTTCTGAAGCTTCTCTGAATTTGAAGTCATATCCATTGAAGGTAGACATCACTGGTAAAGTATTTGGAATTATACTTTGCTACTGCTGTTCTTTAGCCTATGGAAATCATGTTAAAAGGCAATAAACAAGGAAACTGTACATTTTACCTACAAAATAACTCAGGCTTGGATTGAAGGCCCTGGTCTGAGTTTACACAAGGGAGTTCTGTGTGAAGCTGTTTCAGGGCAGTTCAGGTTTCATACTTAACTGCTTTGAGAGTACTTTTATGTAGTAAAAAAGACTACATAAGACTACAAATGCATAGAAATAAATGCATTTCTATATCTATGGAAATATAGAGAATCTTGCAATAATTTGGAGTGACATAGACCATGGGAGGCTGTTAATTCCACCTCTAGCTCAAAGCAGGGTCAGCCATAAAGTCAAACAAGGATGCTCTGGGTTGGAGACTGCACAGACTCTCTAGACTAGCGTACTAATTCATGACTGTGCTCATTACTGGCCTGTGATCTGTACTTAGAAGTTTTTATATAGTCTGAACCTTTGCACTTTTAACTTATGCCTATTGTCTCTGTCCCATTAGGACCTCCTGCAGAGATACTTTCCTATCTTATTGACCTCACTATAGATGTTTAATGGCTTCTATGAGGTCTCCTCATAGTCATCCCTTCTCCACACTGAATCAGCCTCTCCTCACAAGGAAAGTGCCTTGGCCAGCATAGTGGCTTTCCACTATGCACTCCCTAGATTATTGATTTCTTTCTGTTTGCAATGAAAAATTAGATGTGGGATTCTAGATGCAGTCTAATGAGAGCTGACTAAAGAAAAACAATAATTTCCCTTGATGTACTGGCTGCACTTCTGTTAACACAGCACAGGAGGCTTTTGGCTCTCTTTGCTGCCAGTGCACTCTGCTGGGTGATGATCAGCTTGCTGTCTGGCAGTTTGCCCCGGGCCTTTTGAAAGGAGCTTCTTTCCATGACATCAGACCCTGCCCTGTAATGCTGTCAGGGATTCTTTCTTGCCAGGCACGGGATGTCCCACTGTGGACAACCCATGGCTTCTGTCCCCTCATCCAGCATGCCTAGATGTCCTTGGTGGCTCTCCTGCCCTGAAGTGCAATCATGAGTCCACCTACCAGTTTGGTGCCATCTGCGAACTTAATAGGGGCACACTGACACTCCTGTCAGTCTTTTATAAAGACATTAAATGGGATCAGGCCCAGGACAGACCTCTTGGCACTGCTCTCGTTACCAGCATCTAGGTAGAGTATCACCCATTACTCTGAGTCCAATAGTTAAAATACTTTTTTTTTCTTTTTTCCCTTTTTCCTTTTCCTAACTGATTGTCCATGCATCCAAACAAAATCCTTACGTGGACACAAAGAGTACTGTTAGGACAGAGTGACAATAGGCATCCTAAAGACTAAAATAATTGCATCTAGTGCCCCCTTCTTATCTAGAAATCCAGGCATATCATAGAAAGCAATTGGGTTGGTCAGGAGTGATTTGTTCTTGATAAGTTCATGATGGCTATTCCTAACCAGATTTTTCTTTTCCAAGTCTCCAGAAATTTCAAAAGGATCCATTCCTTGATTTTCTCAGGGACTGTGGTGAGGCTGACCAGCCTGTAGATTTCTAAATTGCTGAATTGTGTTTAAGGTTTTTGGATGAAATGGGTGAAACATTTGCATTCTCCCACTAATAGGAGAATTCCCTGATTAAAAATAACTTTTCAGAATGCTAGTTGCCTTGCCATGACACAGGCCTGCTCTCATCACCCTTGGATATAAGGTGTCCATCTCATAGATTTACATGGCTCAAGTTCTCTGAAGGGATCTTTGACTCATACCTCATTCACTGCTAACAGATCTCTTCTTTGAATCCTGCCTTTCAACATAAGGGCCAAGGACACCTTGTAGGAGGAAGTTTTTCCTTTGGCTGCCCTTGCTGAGCCAAAGAACACATTCAGTACCTCAGTCTCATCTGTCCCCAGTTTTAATCTATTCCTCCAATACAGTCTAGAAAATGTTTCCTTTGACATTTTGGGTTTTTGGCAAAGTATCAAACTCTTAACCAAACTTAAAAAAAAATAATTTTAATAATTTTAAAGTGAAACAGGTTTGCTCTTAAGTTTTCTGTAATGCCCTACTGGCATACTAACTTTAAAAATTGGGAGCATTAGGCAGATGTTGTAAAAATGTACAAACTAATAAAACTTAGGAAGCTTTCCAAAAGTGTTGGTGCACATAAATCATACTTGAAGTAAAATGTCATTGTGGTTTTGGAGAGCCTACACCTAATAAATCATTGTTCAGCAAAAGATCTTCTCCATGCATGAAGGAGCGGATAGTGGGTACACATATAATTGCAGCTCTTCTTTCAGAGGGAAGAGGGGGACAGAAGGGCTGTAAACCATACCCCCTTTTAAAGGATATGCATTTAAAAGAATATTGAAAGTAATGGACCTATTTCATGATTATTAGACAAAGTTACTCCACTGTAAAAATTTTCAGTTGTTATTTCTCCTGATAAAAATATATAATGCATATCTTGATGTAATGATCACCTCCGTGATCGCTTTTCACTTTACCAGTTCTGGTAATTTTAAAAGCATGTTCACTCAAATGGGAAGTGTGTGACTGGATGCACTCAAAATTTTCTCTCACCAATTTTCTGTCCTGTTATTTTGTAAATATAATAAACTATGAATCTTTTTCTATAGATTTACTAGATATTTAGTTGCATAGAATTTCTTATATCTGTCTTATAAATATTAATACTCAAGATTTATTTCTTGTGCCATTTACAACTTTTTAACTCTGGTCATGTGGCAAAACGTGATTTCTTTGCACATTCTAGTACTGTTGCTCACTGACTCAACGTAATGGTGTTTTCTGATAAAGAAAATTACTTCAGAACCAAAGTGGTGTAATTGAGGCAAGCAGCTATTAGTGCTTAGCTGATGCATGATAGTTCATTAAACCATTGAAATTAAATAGCTTTCGCTCAGATGATAATAAAGTATATGTAACACTCCATTTTGTCAATGCAAATTAAAAATCAGTGGGTAATTCTTTATATTTCTACCACAATCTTGTTCAGTTGTTTTTTTTTTTTTGGTGATTGTAAGAAGAATATTTTCTCACTTTTTTTTTTTAAAGTAATCTAAGCATTAGGCTAGAAATATATACTAATTTAGTGAAAATAAACCTCATTCACAGCTTTATAGTAATTCTCTGGTGAGTGTAAATGGAAATTTTTCAGTAACCACTGTAGGTTAATTCTTCTGCTACAATTATAGGGCCACACACCTTAGGATAACTGTGTCCCATCAGCATTTATTTTTAATAATAGTAGAGTGAAATTAATGGCATGCAATACTGTGTCTTTCCATTATTTCTTTCCTTAGGAAAAAAATATTGATCTAGTTATTGAAATGTCCATAGATAGCAGTAATAAATTGAATTCAGTGATATTTGAGGTACATTTGATGCTCTATTAATGTGATGTCTCAAGAGGAAAGAAGTTACACATTTTTTAACACTTTCTTCAAAAAATGCTTATATGAAAAGCTCATGATTTCAATGTTCTTTCCAAGATGGATAAATGTGCAATATAATATAAATACTTGAAAAAAAGTTATAGAAAGATAGAATATTCTTGCATGTAAGATTTTTATAACCTCAAGAGCAAGGCACCAAAGCTATAAACATGTTATTATCATGTTCTTAAATATTTTTTCCTCTGTATAGATTTTCAACAAGGGAAAAGAAAACCTGCTTTATTAAATTGTCTATTTACTCCATTATCAACAGCTCCCCAGCCATTTATAGTAAAAGTGTATGATTTAAAGGGTTGTGCAAAAAAACGCAAGATAATTTTATTTCCTCCTTTCAGTATCCTTTCCCTTCATGTTTTTGCTTAATCTCTCTGTTGTTATAATTTCTTAATTAAGAATCACAAAATTACAGATTGGAAAAGATTCTTGAGATTATGGAGTCCAACAAATTATCTCCTGCAATTGCTAGTAATGATAATTTAAGTTCTATTCTCCTTCTATAACATTAGCACAAACAAATTACAGGACATCACTTTGTAAGACAGGGTTCACAGTAGGTAGATCATTAAAGGTTTGCATTTTTCCCAGCTGAAAGAACACTAGACTTGAGAGACCAACTAGCTTCCTAATTAATTTGGTTTCAGATGTTGTTTTGTTAAAGCGATTTTGAACAACAACTTATTTATTGTTGTTGTAACTGCTCCTGCTGCTGTTGCCATTGTTGACACTGACACAAGCTGCCCAGAAACCTTGTGGCTGCTCCATCACAGGAATTGGTTAAGTCCAGGTTGGATGGCATCCTGAGTAAAATCATCTGGTAGTGGAATCACTGTCCATGGTGCAGGCCTTGGAACCATATGATCTTTAATGTCCCTTCCAACCCAAACTGTTCTATGATTCTAGTGTAAGGACAGATAGTAACAATGATAGGTGTTGGAAAAAAGAATACATCACAAAAAAAAAGTTTTAACAAGTGAAGAACTTTGTGTTTGATTCTTTGCAGCTGGTATAAAGTAGTTCAGCAGAAAATAAGTAAAAGATGATTAAAAAGTTTCCTTTTAAATGGAAATTTTCCATTTCATTTTCTTTTAACATTAGGTATGATTAGTCTCCTTTTATAAAATTGCTGTTTTCTTCCACAAATTCAGCTGCTGACTATCTGTGTTTCTATTGTACCATTTTCTGAACAAGCTACTGTTACTAAAATTCCTGTAATTGCTTCTTAAATACATCAATTCAGAAGTGCTACTACCATTCAAATATCAGCCTAAGTGTAATGTTCTCCATATTAGCCACAGGACAGAGAACAGAGAGCAAATAAAGAAGAGTTTGATATATTATCTTTAATAGGTAATCAGTGGCAGATAATTTGCAAAAATAATGAGGAAAAGTGATAGTAAATTATATTAAATTGTTCTTATATAAACATTTTAAGCTAACTTTAAAATGTTAGTTGTTCATAACATTAATTATTTTTATGGGAATTTTGCATCCCTAGGAATTACAAGTTCATGTGTGGCTTTCTAGATTTATGTAAATGAGGATGAGTACACTCAGAAATAGTAGAAAAAAACATATTTAAGGGAATTATCAGTGAATAACGTTTGCTGTTTATAAAATATAGACATAATAACTTACAGATTAAAACATTTACTTCAGGTTTAGTTGAGGGTTGGAATAAATTTTTAAGAAACATTGATAATTAAAATTATGAGAAAGACAGTAGAAGTTACAAAGGAACAGTTGGTGGATAAGACAAGCTTGTGGGAAAAAGAAACAATTGAACAGTGGGAACAGTAGAGAAGAAGAAATGAAATTATTTTACTGTAAACAAACTTTACTAAATTCACTTATTTATCTTGTCCAATTACTTAAATTCAAAGTAATATAATCAGCATATTTCAGAAATGTTTAATGATCCACTTTTTGCACATATGAACCAATATCTACTGTTGAAAATTCATTTATTATACTATTATATAATACTACTTATTACGTCATATCGTGTCATAAATCCTTGATGTCTGCCTCCAAAATATGTGTATTTATAGGCAAAAGAGATGTGTCTCTCAAAGCAGAATTATGTATTTCAAAACAAATATACAGAGCAGGCACAAAGTAATAATCAAAAGTATTTTAAAATGTTATTTTATTATTTATTAAATAAAAAATAACGAGGAACCTGTTTCTCTTCAAGAGTTGATTAGGCAAGAGTGTCACATCAAACACACTAAGGTGTTTTAACGAAAAAAACCAAAAAACAGCAACCAAAAAACCTAAGGAAGATAGGTAGCTTCCAGTTTAGGCTGCTTTTCATTATTTCTTGAACTGAAAAATTTCCAAATTTCATATTTCCTCCTCCACTCTGCATTGGTGCAGCCTCACCATCAGTCCTGAGAGCAGTTTTGGGCACCGCAGTATAAGATGGATATAAAGCTATTAAAGAGCACCCCAAGGTGAGGCCTGTGAAGATGGTGAAGGACCTTGAGGGGAAGCTGCATAAAGAATGACTGAGTTTTTTCAGATTTTCAAAGAATCACTTGTTTTTTTTCATCTGGAAGAAGAGGCAGCAGAGGGAAGACCTCATTGGGGTCTGCAGCTTCCTTGTAAGTGGAAGTGGAGGGGCAGGCATTGACCCCTTCAGTCTGGTGACCTCGGGTAGGGCACAAAGGAATTGCAGGAAACTGTGTCAGGGGAGCTTTAGGTTGGATTTTAGAAAAAGGTTCTTCCCCCAGAGGGTGGTTGGGCACTGGAACAGGATTCCCAGGGAAGTGGTCACAGCACCAGCCTGGCAGAGCTCAGGAAGGGTTTGAACGATTCTCTTGGGTACATGGTGTGATTCTTGGGGGTGGTGCTGTGCAGGGCCAGAAGATGGATTTTGGTGATTCTTATGGTACCTTCCAGCTCAAGAATAATCCATGATTCTATAGTTCTGTGATTAATCATGAATTCCAGAGTATGTTTTTACTCAGATTTAGCTTTTTCCTATACAGATAGGAATAAACTTCAAGTGTGCAAATATTTGTAGTATCAGTGGCTTTTGGACTAAGATTATGATGATCTTTGTGGTGGATTACTGTATCAACAGACTACTACAGTTAGATTACATGTTATTTTCATTGCATCTCATACTGCCCAAATGCCCACACATTTGAGAAGCTATTAATTTATTGCCTTTTTTTCCCTTTTTGTGCACCTTAATTATGGAATCACATCAGAAAATGTGTTACAGAGCCTTTGCTCTAGCGGCTATAAATGTTATGAATCAGATCATATTTGCAAATCATTGATGTTCAAGTACAAAAGAGTTCAAATTATCTCTGAAGGAAAAATTTGTTGAGAATTGTTGACGACCTAGAAATATCATTAAACTTCAAATTTATTGAGTGACTTAGGATGTGTCTAGGGTGCCTAGGGGAGGTACTCAGAGTGCTTGTATTGTTCTTATACTCAAGGCATATACTCCAGGCATATATTTATAATTTTTTGCTACTTTTGGAGACAGGATACAAAGTATGGTGGGTATTTGATTTAAATCCATAAGTTTTCTTTATGATAGTCTTACTTATTTCTGATTCCTTCTAGTATTTTGGGTTTATTTTTTTTTTGGTTGGTTGGGTTTTTTGGTGTGGTTTTGTTTGTTTGTTTGGTTGGTTTGTTTTGGTTTTGTTTTTGGTTGTTTTCATTTCTTGGTTGCTGTTAGTACTAGAGGCATTCAGTGCTATAATCACAAACACCCATAGTGATAACTATATTTTATTGTAATCTTATCCTTCAAGTATAATCCATTTAAGGAGATCATTTTCCTATGATTTGTACTTACATTTGAGATATATATTAAAGATGAAAAAGCATGGGTCTCTGTTAGTAATGGAATTATTAAGACTATCATTAAAAAAAGTGTAAGCATACCAGAAAAAGTGGTGTTTTAACTTCTCTTAAAATTCATCCCTCTTAGAGAGTTTATGGAGACTTCATTCTTATGATGATTCACAAAAGATTTAAACTTTACACCTTGCAGAAATGTGTAATCACTGATTTTTTACCATGAGTGATTATAAAGATGTCATCCTGTGTAAAACAATTAGCTAATTAATATATTGAACAAATGAAGGTATTAACAGAAGGGCACAGTAACCCAGACAAATTATAAACATAATGATTTGAGAGATGTACAGGCAGTGCAGACGATGTCAGTGCAACTGCCTGAAGAGTCTGCCAATGAGCCAGATGCTGCTGTGGAGAAAATATATTTCTCAGATGGCATCGGGCTAGTGCTTGTCATCTGAAAGTGAAAATGACTTATGTTTGTAATGTTATAGGGCAAATAGCATCTATTCCATCACCATACAGTCATCTTTATTAAGTGTCTTTGGAAATCCATTCTGTATGTGGATTTTACATTTCATACTTCACTAGTGGCAGGAGTACCTCATATAAGTAAATCACGGGAAAAGTATTTGATTGAATTAATCAAATTATAAATGGTAAATGATAGCACAGACAAATACATTTTCTATTTTATTCTTAGGAAAAACTGGACTCTTCCTTTACTCTTTGCATTTCAATGAATACTTTTTCAGACTCTATGAGAGTAATAATTAATATTCTTACTCTTAAGACCTGACAAAGATGAAGTTAAAGTGGTGTCAATGACATTGAGATTCAGGGCCACTTTTCCTAGATGAAAAATTGAGAAGCCGAAGCTTCACAAGTGTTTGGATTGTTTTTTTTGTTTGTTTTTTCTCTCTGTATATATCTATCTAGATCTAGACAAATACAAATAGAAATACATGGATTTATATAAAAATACAGAGAATCCTAACTGCCTTCTTACTCTGTATGAAAGAAAAATCAGACTTCATCTTTCCACCTTTCTCCCACGAAAAAGCTTTCAAAACAGAATTATCAATGACCAAGTAGCACTCTACTTCTGAAATTATGACAGATCTGGAATTCTTTGGGCTATAGCAGAGTCTTCGCAGCTTGGCAAGGAATTATGAACATAAAAAGGCCAAAAGTGTGTCTTAATGATAAAGAAAATTTCTATAAGAATTATATGTTTTAATATCATCACAGGCAAATTTAAGGTGTCACTCAGTGCTCCTTCACTGTAAAGAGATTCTATGATAAATACAAGCCAAAAGAAAAATGAAAGGCACAAAGTGAAATAGCTCTTTTTCCTGCTGGATTAAGTATGACAAGTGAATGTTCAGCATAGACTTAATTTAAAAATAAGGCTTTTATACAGCTGAGATGTTTTATGAAATTCACCGCATAGTGCAGAATTGACCATGGTCTTGTTTGTTTGCAACATCTCACATCCTTAGCCAAGTTGCATCACCTCTATGTGAGTATTTTTGTACGTTTTAGCTGTATTTTAAGTGAACATACATTTGTATTTCCCTAACACTGAGTTTCTGTGGAGTCCTGAGAAAACTAGAGTATTCTATTTAGCAACAGAGAGTCTGGAATTTGACAGTGCCAATAACTTGACCAAATGACACTGGTCAGAGCAAGACCATTTATGTTAGATATAGAAACAGAGAAAAAAGTGGGAGACATCAGACTGAACTGCACTGGGATTGCCCATTATTTGGACAATCTTCCAGTGGTTTTAGGGATTTTCTGATCTTGAAAAATGACTACAGGATAGAACCAAACCAACAAACATAGAAGGCCAAATCTAAATTCGTTAAGGTAACTGTCATACAATATTTTCTTTCCATTTCAAAACCTATAGACATTAGTTTTACCATCTGAGAGATTCATCAAAGTAGATCTATGATTTACCATGCTAATAGTAAGTGTACTAAAAAATTTACCTTCCAGAATTACATGTAGTACATGAAGCACAATTACTTTTGTACTAGGTCATAGAATCATAAAATAGTCCTTGAATGTTCAACTGGTTCGACATGTCAAGGGAAAGGAGTCCAGATGAGAGTACCCAACACCCTGTTCAGCCACCTCATGAACAGTGGTGACTTCTGCTCGTGGTGACTTCGCCCCATCCCTGGGGAAGTTCTTCCAGTGATTAATTGCTCTCACTGTAAAAAATCCTTCTTTTATCACTATGAAACTGTGCAGTACAACTTGCAGTCATTGCCACTTGTCCTATCCAAATAACAGTCAGCTGTAGCAGTTTAGCACAAGTTTGTTGAAGTAATTGGAACTGCGCCATTTGAAGGTTTCCAGCAGCCCTGTTAACCTTTATACTCACTCTAGTCTCCATTTTATAATTATGTCAGGATCCAGATCTAGTCTTTAAAGTCTTAGAAAAATTTCTTTTGGCTTACTGACAAAATCCAAATAGTATAATCATTTTTATATCAGAAGTTTACTCCAGTGAGGATTTCTACTTAAAAGCTGGTGCTGTGATATATTCTAAAATTATTTGATAGAGTTCAATCTCTTGACAAGGAACCATCCATGGAATAGCAGTTGTATGACTCTAAATAATGGGCTGTAAATAATGTCTTGATAGAACATTTTCTTATGAGTATCTCAAAATTATTTGCAAACATAGGATTTTATGTTAAAATTTAAGGAAAACTAAAATACAGGAGCCAATGAATGTTTCAAGAAAAATAATATTCTCATTTACTTGTATGAATTTTGCTGTTTGTCTTGTCCCTCATATAGCTAACTTACAATAGACGGGAAATAAAAAGATAAAATAAATAATTCTGATTTAGAGGGTGAATTTTTATATTCATCAGGGATAAAACATTTCCAAGGCTATGTATTTCACCCATTATTCCATTTTCTATATGAAAAAGATGAATTCTTTCATTGTTCTACTGTGTTAATCCATTCTTGGAAAGCATCAGCTTTTCATAAGCAAGAATTTTGTTTGTCTGCATATCAGAAACCTTCTTCCCACTTATACTGTAACATGAAAATCATAAATTATATTTTTTACAACAGTTACAAATGTTGGCAATGCTCGTGTTAGAACATTTTCTGATAAATTAAATGTCTATGTAGCATAACTGTTTCCACAGGTACCAGGAGATTTCAAGGATAAAACAGGATAATCTCAGTTTAACCATCTGGAATAATTTAATAAAGTTAAAACAATTTCAGTGAACTTGTGTTTTTCAAGTTTGATGAGGGCAGAGCTCCACTTAGAACACTGCTTTGTGAAGTTAGTAACTTGAAAAGGAATTTGTCACCTGTGTTCAGGCCCTGATAAAATACGGGTTCCTTGAGAACTTTCCAACTGACAAGTATTCTACTTTAAAAAAAAATACTCTATGTGGATCAGTTCCATTAGAACATTTGATTGCTCTAGTGTGTTATCAAAAAATACACCAGAAGTTTCCAGATGAGGCTGCTCAGAATAATGGAAGCCCATAAATAGTTTATCTTCTAAATAATTTAAGAATAATAACTAATAAATAATTTAAGAATGATAACTAATACAGTCATGAAGTATAATACAGTCTTCCAACTGGTTTGCATCAGGAATCCACTAATTTGCCACTAAAATCTGCTTTTAAAATTCTCTCTAGAGACTTAAAAAAAATCTAAATGAAATATAAATCCCATTAATTGAAATTAATAATGATAAATTTCCTTGTTTTCATGAAATGAAAATGCATAGTCAGAAAAAAATAAAGTCAAATTAATTTGTTTATAAAATTGGGAGATGGTGGGTACGTCAAACAGATGCAGGTAAAAAAGTTTTTGAATGAATAGTGAATTATCAATTTGTGTGGAGGCTCTTCTGCAGCAGGCACAACCATCTCTTTCAGGTCAATAAGGAATCATTAAAAATTTAAAACAAGCATTAAATTAATGGGTGGTTTTTTAAGGAAAAATGAATATACAAATGAAACTGACAGAATATCTGATATGTAAAATCCAATTCAGCCTTACTTTTTCAATTTTATTTATTAAACTCTTGAGAAAACAAATGAAAATGAGAAAAATATTGATTAAATGTCTCCCTTTTTTCCAGTTTTCCTTTAAAAGATGGTGGTAAAATCTCAAAAGTTTGTGGTGCTTATTTCTGAAAAACCATACATGATTATTTCACAAAGTAGTTGTACTGCAGACTCTGAAATGCCTGCCTGTATGTTTTTTCTTTTTTCTGAGGAGCTGACTTTGTAACTAATAAACTCAATGGGAATTTTGATTATCATAATCAAAATACAACATTCCAAATTGCTTTCTGCAAATACAGGGCACAAGAATTTAAAATGTCCATGAACACTCTTTCCAGTAATGGCTGCTATATCTAGTAAGTCAAAATTTGTCACCAATAACAATATTTTCTCACTGCATAACCTCATTATCCTTTAGCTTTATGTATTTTTCTTCCACTTATTCTGAATCCTCCAAAAACTTTATAAATTCCAGCCATGCATGATATTTTCAGAATGCTCGACATTTCATATTGTGTGAGGGATCCTCTTTGCTGCTGCCATAACACAAACAGGAAATAATGATTTTAAAATTCTATTCAGTTGCTAGGCGTACTTAACACAGTGATGAATATGAGAGAATATGATTTATTTATTTATTTACATGGGATTGAGAGTGATGCTCTACTGCCCTGGGCACTGTACAAATAAGTGAAATCTGAATGAAGCAGTGGTGTGGATGGAGGTGTGGGGCCACCTTTCTGTCATAAGCAAGAGGCAATGACAGGGAGCAGAAGCAGGACTGCTGGCTGCTCTCTGGCCAAGAATGCCATGCAACAGCAAAGGCAAATCTTTAACAGTCTAATGACTTGAGCCATTGGTAAAAATTGCCTTCTGTGAGTTTCTGTGCTGTTGGCTACACTAGGTTGTGATTTGTCTACCTCATCATCTGTGCTTCATGTTCCCAAAGACACGAGAATGTTTAAAGCACATTTGCAAATACTGACTATATTTATGGGATGGAGAACTGAAAGATCACTTTAAGGTCTGCTTTCAGGTATTTCTTGGTCTTTGATTCTTTAATTTCCTGTAAGGAAATAATCCAGATACATTTTCAAACTGAGCCAGTGGAAAGAAAAATCTACATGACTAGGTTTGTGCAGAACAAAATCAGCTCAGATTATCCAGTAGCATTTTGCAACAGCTGTGCCAGGGCATTTTCCATGATGTATTTATACCCATGGGTGATCTTAAAGAAACTGTTCAGAGGTCTTTAAGTAAAATATGATTTTCTGCAAGAAACAGAATTAAAACTATGGATCTCTTTTCAAAAGTTATTGCCTTGCAAATTATATTTGTTCTGAATAGAAGTTCATTGCAATAATGCATAAACCAGTGAAATCTTAGAGTTGTGAAGAATTAGAAGCCAAACCGAAAACTGGCATGGTTTAAGCTGAGCAGGTAACTCAGCATCATGCACACACTTGCTTGTTCCCCCCAGTGGTATGTGGGACAGAACTGGAAGGTAAAAGTGCTATCAGAAAGCCTTTTGTAGCTTATTTCTCAAAGGATGATATTTATTAGAATGAAATTTATTAATAACTTTTTTTTTTTACTCAAGCATAGGTGGTTTGATTTGGTAGAAAATCAAGGATTTTCAAAGAAAAGATAAAGAGAAAGATAACGAGTAACATTGTTTAGATATAAATTGAATTTCATTTATTTAAAGCATGTGTTCATCACCCAGATATAAATCACAAGGAAAACATTTAAATTATAACCAAAAAATCCTTGATATGATGCTTTCAATCCTAGTTCCTCCTATCTGCTGTTTACAAAAATAGGGGAAATTAAGCAAGAAATTCTTTGTGGGGAAAATACAATTAACTGGGATCAACAGTGGCCCAATCGAATCAATACAGTTTGACTGAGCAGCTGTCTGTGCCGGAGCTGTTTTCTACAACACAGGAAAAAAAAAACCAGATATGTTTATAGTTTTAGCAAGCAAGTAGAATAATCCCAGAGCATGAATAAAAATTACAATATTGTAATCATTTATATGAGAAAAAGTCATAGAAAATATATCATATTTACTTAATCCTGTCACCCCAGGCTTGCAAATGCAAAGAAAGTGACTTAGTGCTAAGTGATTTTTGTTATTCAGCTCTGTGCTGTAGTCAAATGGCTGATATTTGACAGACGTTGAAAGACAGCAGCATTAAACTTGTCCCTTCAACCCAGATTATGCAAAACAGTTACCCTTTCTGCTTCATTAGGTGCCTAAATCTACTGCTTTGGCATCTGTGACATTTTTCAAGGTATATGTTACTTATCACTAACTCAATAGGTACTCACCTGTTTGGTGGATGTGAACCAAATTATTTAAGGTTACAAGATGATATAAATTTCAGCTGAGACCTCCCTGGAGAGAAAATCTTAAGTGGTCCCCACGCATTCACCTCAGAAAAGATCCTTCCATCTACAACTATATAGCACGTGTTAGGCTGTTTGAGGAGATATTAAAAATCTACATTTCTCTGTGAGCTGAAGCCTAACACAGATTTCCAGGATGATTATGGGGCTGTCAGATATCTCTTCTGAGATATCTTGGCATACGTCTCTGGCAGATATGTTCTGCTCTGTATTCAAAGGACTAAAGGAATTTTGAGAATAAAGGAATTGTTTTTATTTTTTGTAAAAATGGCCCTTTGTATCCCTTTGGGAGGATGCTATCTCAAGATAATGAGTATTCAGGGAAAAGGTGTTGACTGTTCTTTCAAAGATATGACAGATAGAAACCTAAAAGCTGTGTAATAGCAGCTTAGGAGTAGACGACCATCATCATCCTTGGCCTTTCTAAGCAGTTTTCAATTTTCCAGACACATTTTGGCCAGGATCCATTATCAAAAGGCAGTTTTCTTTTGCGAAAAATTTTTTATGTAAAAAAAAGAAGCACCTTATACATAAATACTGGAATTTATTATTACTATCATTAAAATTATAACAGCTTGATCATTTCGAGTCTTGCACTTGCCCTTACACACACACATTTCTCAGTAGTTCTTCTCCTATGGGTGGCCTGGAAAGCTCATTCATCATGGAATTACAACTTGCTAATGAGATAGGCATTTCTTGAATTACTTCAGTAAATTCTTTTAAGAACAAAGCCTATGTGACTTTCCTGTCTGTTAGCTTCCTTTGAAGCTCGGGATGAAAATTTTTATCATCCCAGGCTTTGTTTCACTTCTTCAGCCTGGCGCAAGCTTAGTCATCCGTTGTGTTATGTTCTCAGTACGTGGGCAGAGTTGGAGCACTGTGGAGGTGAGGCTGGCAGGCAGGAGGTGCCAGGAGAATCTGAAGCTGCTGACATGCACTCCTAGCTGGCTCTACCTTCTGTAATACTTGCAGGTTGCACACAGTGGAAATGGTGTGATAATCACATAGCATGATCATGAACTCAGTTCAAAAGCTGCATATTATGGAAGGCAGAGGGGTCTCATACAATGCAAGGAATAACACCAGTCACAGCAGTGGCCGAGACAGGAGCCAAGCTCACAGTGAGCTCTGCATGTTCTCAGACTTTCTATGAAGGTGTTTTTTTGTTTTTCATGTTTCTACATTTCCGTAGAAAGCTATTGATGCACACTATATGTGTGCATTGTTTTAAATTATCTAAGACCTCATTATTGGTCATCCAGACCCTGAAATAAAACATTTCCAGTACCTAAACTGCTATCTGTATGAACAGATTTAAATATGACAACATAGTAAATAGTTGCATGTATTTTGAGACCATAAGAGTGCAATTTTTAGCATTAGGGACGCTTGAATTGTAAAGATTGCACAGGTAAAAAACATTAAGTTTTAGTTTGATTTCTGGTACACTCTGAGTTGTAATCCTTTGTGAACTTGAACAATCTTCATTTCTGTACATGAGTTCTGCTCAGCTCCCATTTCCTATGCCCTGCAGATGCCTGCATTTGCAGGGTTTTTTATTCTGCTTCAGTAGTTGGAGTTTGATTATATGCTACACCTACTGAGCTACTGCTGAGATTATATTTATTCATGGAATTTTGCTTTCTGACTGGCCCTGTTATTACCTGGCCTGCTCTCTTTGTGTTGATATGTTGGCCACAGGGTGTCCTTCTACAAAAATCACATGATCACACACAGTGTTCCTTCAGAAGAGAGATACGTCCTTGTGAATCTCTTATGTGCATTTACCTAAATGGCTTACTAGATTGGATTTCCTTCACCAAAGATAGAGAAAGTAAGCAAGAAACATCCTTTGCACTTTCTAGCATGCAGGAAAAGATGCTGGATACTTCTTAAAACTCAGCCAAAGGAAAGCACAACTGTTCATATGCTTCTGTCTAGCCTTGGCTTTTCTACATGACAGAAAATGCAGCCTTATGAGAATGATAGTTATTACAAAGGAGTTTGTCATATTAGTGTACATTTAGGATGTAATCTTTCAAGGTACTGCAGGCCTTTTGGTAGCAGTAGTGAAATTCCAATAACATTTAACAATCTAAAGATCAAGTTCTCATGAAAAATATGATAGCTATGAATACTAATATGTTTTTAACTATATTCATATTTCAGAACAATACTGAGGCATGGAGGAATGAGGAATTAAGACACATTGAAAAAGTTTCAATAAATCAATACCTAAAGAAGAATTTTTTCAAGTCCAGTTTTATTGGAAGTTTAAAACAGAAGGCAGCTAGGAAAGTATCGCTACTTCCTACAGTTTACAAGTCTACCTTCCATCTTTCACACCAGATACTAAAATAAAATATGAAGATAAGAGGAGAAGATTAAGTACCCTGGGTTCTTTCTATTAAAATCAGATTATGAAATGTATCAGGAGAACTGTTCAAATATCCTAATTTGTCAGTCATTAAATCTGCAAACCATGGTTAAATAGCTACATGTAAAAATGTGCTGACATTTGTATACAAGCATAATTACAGTTTTTTAAGAACATTTTATATAATTCCTGTTTGACATGCCACACCGCAGACCCTTCAAGAATCAGCTCCTCCTTATGTGAGAAAGAGATAAATTTTTTTCATGTGTGCTTCTGTAGCACTTCAGACATGAACTGAATGGTGCTATCATCTTTTGGATTTTCTAATCTGTGAATAGTGATAAACCTTTACAGAACATATGAGACTCCAGGCATTTGGAGGCGTATAAAATGTCAGTTAGGTCTTTATTTACTATCATCAGCTAATGATTCACTAAGCCTTCATCAGAGACACTGTTTTGGGTTTGTTTTTCCCCCAACAGCTACAACACCTGGTCTCTCTTGGCAGTAAGTTCTATGTGTTATACAGCAATTACCTCTGATATATAAAAAGCTTCCCTGAGATCTGGAGTGGAGAGCTAACTCATGGAGTCTTTTCACAGTCACCAGAATTATATATATATTTCATTGACTATTTTATATAATTTCCATAAGAAGTTTGATTAATTCAGCACCTTTAAATTGTAACTTCCAATCTATTTGGAATTCTTGACAGGTTATTGAGATACTCAACCACACCTAGATGGGAGAAGAAGAAAAACTCAAGTCTGGGACTTTATACTTTGCACTGACTATTAGAATTCAGTTCACTAAAATAAACTGACAAAATGTTCCTGTAGTATATTTTTGGTGTGTTTTATTTTTTCGATTGGTCATTTTGTATTTTAGACTTGTTCTCAAAAGAATGGAAGAGAAAGTTCCTGAAAATTCAAAAAGATATGCTTGACACCAGAACAAAAATTACTAATTTTTTAGAAGCAACTTTCTTTTACTAGAAATATATATTAAAATATTATTTGGATTCTATGTGCATACCATTTATGTATTGTATTATTAGGTACTGACAGTAGGATGATGATGTTGTGCTTAATGTAGCAGTTCCGCCACTACTTTTACAAAAAATTCCTTTTAATTGTGAAGACCTGCAGTTTCAATGAGCTGTCAGGGAATGAGATGCAGGGCTAGAGGGCAGGAACAGTATCACAGGGGATCTCAATCATCGCAGAGAGAACTATAGCAGAGTCAGAAATGACATAGTGTGCATCAGCCTGAATAGAGAATAGGCAGAAAAATAGAGAATAAGTTTAAAAAGACAAGGGGATATAAAATCAAAGTCAAGTCTAAAGATACGTCTTGGTGAGGATTTAACCTCAGGGTAGCTTGCACTGCTTTTAAGGAAAAAAATTCAAACTATTTTGCTGACGTACTAGAATCTCATAATTTGCTTCATTTATGTCATAATGTTATTAATTAACCACAGAAATGAAATCTGGACGCTATCTTAAAAGGATTGGAACATATCAACAACTGTGTCAGAGCTGGAATTCCTGGACTCTCAGGATTTCTTCCTTCTTTTGCAATGGTGTCCTAGCACTAGGCAGTTTGTTATTTCTCCCTTTCTGGTCAATGCCTAAATTGTGGAATCAGAAAACCACTCCTCAACCCTTTACAGATGTAAAGGGCATATGGCATATGCACTGCATGGGTGCTACTAATTTGCTGACCTCCTGTCATCATAGAGCTATCTTCTTGGAATTTAGATGTTGGAAACAGCGTTTTAATGTTTTAAATTTGGCAAGGTTTATTCTTTAAATGGATTGACAGTTTTGTCTCTAGGCATAGACAAAATTGGCATATGACACCCTGTGACAACAGATTGACTGATTTATGATTTATTTAAGCTAGACTGGTTGTTCACTGCTAGATGGAAAAATTCAAATTGTAAGTTCTCAGCAGTGGTAATTTGTGATACTAAAATAATCTGGAATGGAGGGTGAGAAGGCCCACCTACAGAAGTGTTGAAATTGGCTGGAAGCAGGAATTTCATAGCCAGAGGGACGGACTCCGTTGGAGAGACAAGGAATAGACAGCATTTACCTGTCCTGTAGCCATCCTACAATGTGAGCACACAGCAGCTACATTTGGGCAGCAGAGCAACCTGGAGCTTGGACTAAAGGCTGGACTAGGTGCCCCACATCAGCGTTCACAGAACTGCTGCTAATACAAGCAGATATAAGGAATCAGCTTAGCACGGGACTCAGCTGGGTTAGAAATAGTGTTGCCTGTTGCTTACCTAAGAATGCATCAATAGTAAAATATTTATTAACAATACCAAAATGACCTTATAACTGTGAGGCAGAAAAGATGTAATTATGCCATAGCTTAAAGTAGAAATATGAGATCTTCAAAAACAACGAACATTAAATACTTTTGGAAGTTACATATAGGTATTTGTGACAAGAATAGCTCCAGAGTAGAAGTCCAAAGATAATGTGCCATAAAAGCTTGAATCTTGTCTTGATTTTTCACATATTGATGGCAAAGTTCGTAATTTAAAATGGATCTCAAGAGAGGTACAGGTTCTGGAGTGCAACTTAGTCTATCTTACATCAAAGAAATTGAAATATCATTAGCACACAGAAACTATCTCTCCAAGGTATAATAATGTATTCTATATGTCAGCTTGCTGCCCACAATGAATGCATATTGTCCCATTTAACGCTTGTATTATTTAGAGTCTTGAATTAAAATTAAAACTGATATACTATTCCTTCCCTGGTTTCTCAGTAAAGTTATTGTAGGACTACTTTTGTTTAAAACAAACAGATAATAGCAACCCAGATAGCCAGTTGCTGGGAGGGCTTATATTAACATCCTGAAATAAATCACTAAACTATAAAATAAATGTGTATATATTTTATTAAAAAAATAATCACTAATTTTATCACAATTGCAATTGGTCATTTTCACCAGTGCAGCAAAATTGTTCTTGGCTTAGGGCTATGAAGGACAAGGACAAAGTATTGATACTTTTACCCCTATGACCCACAGCTGACAATAAACTTGTCTGACATTCTAAAAGCTTGATCAGTTTGCATCATGGGCATATTGTATCAATTGAACATATTGTATCAAATTGAAGGCCTGAAAGCAGAAGCCACCTGGCTGTATCTCCCTCACAAGAAAAAAAAGGTCACTATTATGCTCAACAGCACTCTGTCTGCTTTGACCTGTTGAATGTCCCAGAGATAGCAAGCTCTAAGCTATCAGTCTCCAAACGATAATACATGGCTTTTATTTTGTGGGACTGTTGTTACGAGGTCATACCACAGAAGCACAGAATTACAGAATGGGTGAGGTGGGAAGTATCCACAGTATCTGGTCCAACCTCCCTTCCCAGAGCACATGGCACAGAATTGCACCTAGATAGTTCTTAAATATCTCCAGTGAGGGGGACTCCACATCTTCTCTGGATAATCTTTTCCAGTGCACGGTCACTGCACATTAAAGAATTTCTTCCTCATGTTCAGGTGGAATTTCCTGTGTATCAGTTTCTGCCCATTGCCTTTTGTTCTATTGCTTGGCACCACCAAGAGGAGCCTGACTCCGTTCTCTTGACACCTTCCCTTCAGATACTTATAGACATTGATGAGTTCCCCTCTCAGTCGTCTCGTCTAGGCTGAAAAGGCCCAGCTCCCTCAGCCTATCCTTGTAAGGGAGGTGCTCCAGTCCCTTAACCATCTTTGTCACCCTCCTCTGGACCCTCTCCAGGATCTCCAGGTTTCTTCTGTACTGAGGAGCCCAGAACTGGACACAGCACCCCAGATGTGCCTCACTAGGGCTGAGTAAAGGGGCAGGATCACTCTGCTGATTGGGTGGCAATGCTTTTCCTAATGCACTCCAGGACACCATTGGCCTTCTTGGCCACACTGCTGGGCTTGTGGTCAGTTTGTTTTCCACAAGGATACCCAGGTTCCTCTCCACAGAGCTGAATCCCAGCAGGTCAGCCCCCAGCCTGTACTGGTGCATATGCATTGCAACTCCAAAATACTTACGTTACTTCCAACTCTTAGAATGACTATAGACTATTTTTGGTTGGGAAAGAGAAGAAATTAAATTATAATGATATCAAAAATTGAAAAGTAATGCATATGTATAAAAGCTGGTGAGAATTGAGATAATAAATTTAGATTTGGATGAAAATTGGTAATTACATTTATTCATATGGAAAGTAGATTTTCATATGCCAATCTTCCAGCTAAATAACTAGCTTTAGTATGTCCACTAATCTGAAATTCAAATGAATCAGTATTTGAATAAGACAAAGTAAGCAAACAGATAATTTTAAAATGTAGTACAAATATACAGGAAATATCAATCTGATGTCTTGGATCCCTTATTTTTTTAAAATAAACTGTGTTTCTGAAAACCTCAGCATAAGGTTGTTCCAGATTCCTAACACTGTTTTATCAAAAATGATGGTGTAATCTCATATATTGCAAAATAAATGCAAAAATAATTTGCAGAAATGGAATTACAAATATTATGAATGTGGTATGCAAATTATTCTATGATTCTGTAGTAGATAAGAGAAAAAATCTGAACATTTCAGAATTCATCAGGAGCATGTATAACAGATGTATTACATTTTTTAAGTTAACCATATTATGTTAAGTAGTGTCAGTTTTCTGGGATGCATGAAACAATGAATGTGCCAGCCATTTGAGAAACTCTGCAATGTTAAATTGAAGGTTGATTCAGTCGTTGGAGATGTGTGCCTTTTTAATCAAGTGGGGTGGGTATCTACTAAATTTGTGATCAAATTTTCCAAAAACTAGTGCAATAGTCAGGCCAAGTAAATTTCTCTATTCTTTGTACAGAATAGAGATAATAATTAGGGCAACAGAATCTCATCTGGAATTCTTTATAAAAATGAATCTTATCCATTAAATACAGACAGCCTGAACTGAGATTCAGCTGCTTCTAGACTTTTTTTAAAAATAGTTGTGCCTTTATAGAAAGATAGGAAGATGGGTTATAATTTAAATTGCACTTGAAATTCAAGAGGTCATTTTATAGTTGACTGCTGCACATGCTTTCTATGGTGATTTTTGTCATTTCAGTGAGAAACACTGTGGTGGTTTGACAGGAAACAGGATTTCTGGGATCCTGTAGTCAAGTCAATGGATGTTCAGATTTTAATATTGGCAGGCCACTGGACATTGGATCCACCTCTGAGAACACAGGGTTAAAGCA
>VZSJ01000453.1:1359599-1457345 GCA_013398405.1 Pheucticus melanocephalus | reverse complement strand
AATACAAAAATATATGGCTAAGGAGTAACTTTTTGCATAGTATTTAGAACCCATGTAGAAGAGAGACAATGAAAAAGAAGTAATGCATGTCAGTAACATATTGTATAACCACTTCAAATCTCATTTAATGTATATTTCCACATTGAGAATTTCCAACTACAAAGTAAGATTCAGTTCTTGTGAGGTAGAGGATGAATCAAAAAAAGAAGAAAAAAATTAAAAGTTCTGATAAAGTTGTGATCTCTTCTTTTGGAAAGTATTTAATTAGGAATTTGCTTTGTGTGCACACAAAACTTACATTGAACTCTTAAGTATCAAACCACAGTCTGTTGAAATATTTTAGTAGGCCACTTGTATCTCAAATTTCACAAAGCCAAAGATCATGGTCTTTCCATGTAAACCCTTGTTTTAACTTCTAGAGCTGAAGTTTTGCAGTCTTACACAGCTCTCTACTGTTCTGAAACTTAAAGGTGTTTTGTCTTTGAATATCATCTTTTGAGGGTGGATGGCTATCCCCATCCCTACTGGTTTTTAGCCATGCTTCATCTGGGCTATTAGGTGACTCTGTCCACACTCAGTGGGAATCCATTGTGTTACTCTTCTACTCTTCTAACAGTGCTTTTCTCCTGAATATATTGTAGATGATATTTTGCCATCCAGTACTGTCTATTCTGCCCTCTGATAACAACTCTCCTCCCTCACTATTCACAACAAAGACTCAGTGTGTCTCCATTCTGGTTTTAATCGCTATCCTGTTTTAGTGCTCTGCTCCAAATTATTTCATTTCTTTCCCCTTTTATCCTTGTCATCTCTTCTTTTCATCTTTAACTGCTTCACTGAGCTCTCATGTTCACCTTTGACCCGGTGTGAAATAAAGTTCCACTCATTGTCCAGTAGTGAGCTGGGATTGCACCATGAGGCTAAAATATCTCTGCTAAAATATCTCTGACATTGAAGTATATGTCCAGATATTTTTATAATGGACCATAAAATGGTTATTTATAAAACCACTTGCATCTTCCAGCAGGTCTCTGCTTTTGGTTTGTTTTTGGTTTGTTGGTTTGTTGGTTGGGGGTTTTTTGTCAGGTTTTTTTTTTTTATTTTTTGTTGTGGTTTTAAAATTTTTTTTGTTTGGTTTGGTTTGGTTTTTGTTGATTTTTTTTTTTTTACTTCTTAAGTAAAGTCTTAAGTTCTTTGAAGATTTTCTTACTGACAAACAGTCATCAGGACAACAGCTTTTTAAGACATTGTGTATGTCTTCATAAAGACTAATCTGAGTTACACGACATAAGTTTTAATATAGTTTGAAAAATACCACAGAAATATCTCCCTCGTTTGGAATGGGCTCTGGTTAATATTTTGTTTAAGTAGCTCCTTTTCTATTTATAAGAGTTGAAGTTGTACACACAGTATCTTTCAAAACACAATTCCAAAAGAATTGAACTCCAAGCATTTTTTTCACTTGAATGACAGTTACACATAATAGTCTGTCCTGAAACCTCAACAATTAAGGAACTGCTTTAAGGAATGCTTTGGTTAAGAGAAGGTGGTATCATCAATATGGTCACTGTAAACTTCTCATGGATAAAAAAGTAACATTTTTATTTTGGACATTTGTAGAGACGGGGGTTTGAGAAAAGAGCAAGAAGAAGATGAACAGAGAGATACCACGAAAATAATTAGAAAGTACCAGAGACATGACAGATGTGTGTTTAAGAGCATATCTCAGTTGTCAGGTCAATTTTTTATCACAGTTTATAGACTCCTAAAATGGAATTCTCAGAAGGGAATGTTAACCTAGACGCAACACCGTGCTCAGAAGGCTATTGGGCATTTGGATCAGAGCTAGTTCTATTTTGTCAGTTTAGAGCTCAGTCAGGCTAAGCTCAGCTGAGGCGCATGAACCAGTAGTTATGACTTTGAGTGACTTAGATGAATCAGCCTTATCAGCCAGGCAGCTCATGGGCTAGTTAATTGTATATTTTGATTGAAATTGCATTTTATATCAGTAGCTACTCTTAAGCTATTAAAACATTCTAAAATGGCTACCTTAATACACAGTAATTTAGAAAAACAATAAATATCACTGTCTTTGGAAACTTGCAGACAATGCCTTATCTGTATGTCTTCATCCTAGAATTACCCATCCCCATTCTTGGTTTTGATATGAAAAGAACTTGGGTTATGTGCACTGCATCTTCCCTAGGCCTTAAATATGAACATTGTATTCAGATAAGAGGAAGGAAGAAATGAAGTTTAAATGGATATTTTCCTAACATGTGTGAAATGGATGTGAATGCTTTCTTTTTATTTTCTCTAAAAATAGTTATTATCACAGTTTTTTTCATCTCCAAAGATGTTGCATGTTCTCTGTCCTTTAAGTTCTCATTATTTCATAGCTTATTTTTTGTTAAGAAAATGTTGTTTACATATATGCCCAAGAAAGGTACGTAGTGCAAAACCAAAAATTTTACCTAATTTAATCCATTGAATTATCACATCATCTGGTAGACCTGGTAAAGATAGAATTACAGATTGATTTACATTTGTAAATCAGCATATGAAAGTGTTGGAAGTTTAGTGGTAAATTCAGAGAGAACAGATTATGCACTAGTGATTAGAAGTGATTAGGTCACTGTACAGTGGGGTTGTTGTAACCTCAGGCATTTAAAGGTCAAAAGAATCATACTGGTCTTACTGAGCTGTTATATTAACTCTGTTGTATAGTTGTTTTGGTAATTTCAACAATAAAATGAAATGTGGAGTACACTAAGGTTTTTGGCTTGTTTGGGAGGTGGGAATGTAATTTTTGATTTAGCTATTCATGATTAACACAGTGTTAAGAATCTGAAGCTTATATCAAGTCATAATTTTCTAATTCCTAGTAATTGGATTTTGTTTTGCTTTTGTCTACTAAATGGAGTAACTCAATTATTCAATAGATGTCATAGGATTGGGATGAAGTTGCTTCTGTCTTAATTGCAACAAATTATATAGTGATTTCCTTACATTTCTTATTAAGAAGCACACTAATCAGACCACAAAATACTCTAGAGACAGTTTTCAGATACTTATTAAACATTTTCTTATCCCTGTTGTAATGTTGCTTTTCATCTCTCCTGCTCCCTCTCTCCAGTACTTTACAGCGTCACAAGTAGAAAATGTCTTAGCATTGTGATAAAGGACTGGAGAGCATTTTATATTTCATACTGTGTGAATGTAGTTTAACTGTGACATTCTGTCTTCTCTAAATTTCAATTACACAGCAAATTGAATTACAGAACCCTTGCCTCAGTGACCCTGGTTTTTCACTGTATTTTTTAATGCCTAACTGCCCACTTTTCAAGTGCTTGTCAATATCAAGCAGGTAGATATTACCCTTTTTCATCACTGAATACTGTCCTATTTTTTGACCTTTTAAAAGTCTCGCCTTCATACAGAAAGATGTAGTTTTACAGTCAAGTATACAATGATATCTCTTCCCACAAAAACATTGAGCTTATAACTTTTGCTCCAGTTTCATGGTAACTTATCATTTCTTTTCCAGTTATGTGTAGAATGGTAGCTGGAAAGTCAACAGAAATAAGAGCAAAGGATTTTGGAAAGTGCCCTTTGATTTCTGATCCTCTGAAATTTCTTTCTAAGCATTATTTTCATGTGTTTTGGACAACTAACAGAGAAATAGTAACAAGACTTTTCTCAGCTGGATTCAAAGACAAGCCTGAATTCAAAGGATTTCAATAAATGAAATAAAATACTGTAGCATAACTTAGATGATCTATCCAAAAATGCCTCTGATAAAAATAAGCCTTTTCCCAGGCTTTAATGTCTTGCAATCAAGATTTAGTCTGGGAATATCCTCAAGTGGGAAGAAATTAAAAGAATATTTAATGCTTGCTTCTCAGATATGCTAAACTTTCTTGTTTCCTTGCTGGATTCACCCAACTAGACAACTTTGTTTTTCCTTTCTTCCCTTCCCTACAGCTAGAAAATTCATCAGGTGTACTGCAGTCGGTGTACATCTTATTTTATTCTGTATTTATCTCTCTGAATCCAGAAGAAAAAAAATGTCGTCTTTCTTTCCATACACAGAGAAAACAAAACAAAACAGATATGGAGTTTAGGTTGAATGATTTGTCGTCCTCTAAAATATAGAATAGATTTTATTATGCCTTGTAACTCTTCTGTGTATTTGATTTTCACTTAATGTGAGTAATGTAATAATATTTTGACAGTGAAATACATTAAAACGTACTGTTATGTTCAAATTCTGCTTTTTTTTAATTAAATTTTTTCTCATCCAGAAAATATTATTACACAAAATCTAGGATTGATTTATTTATATATGGAGTTATCTGAATGATTTATTGTGAATGAGAAGAATTTTCTTTATCTAGCATGCATGTTTGGTTAAAAACTCAATCTGTTAATGACACTGGTGACAGCTTCAATAAGAGATTACTCTTCAGTGTAAACCAGTGATGAGGAAAACATCAAATTCTGGTAGGTCATTTACTCCCTCACTCATCAATGAAGAATTGCTGGATGTTTTGTACAGTCAAGCATTTTGAACAGTCCAATTTTAAATTGGCTGAGTGATTGGTACCCAATATTGACACATAGTTAAGCAGTATATTCCAGGCATGGCTTTATTTTTTTCTTTGTATTTCCATCATTGTTCCTTGTTTTACCTCTCTAAAACAATCATTAAGACTCTTGTGCTCTGTTTCAATATACTTTATATTTGCCTAATTTTTTTGCATGAGGTACTCATCCTTCTGCCTTGCATTCTTCAGGTAAACAGAATAAAACAATGCAAAGCAGTCATATCAGCTCAGAAAGAGTAGAGAGAAATCTGACTTTCGTACCTTCAGTGTGATGAAAAGTATCAACTATTCTGTGTATACGGATGTGCTGAGTTTTCGTGGTCAGTTTTTGGTAATCGGACAGATTGGCAGGGGAGAAGCTGCTGGAAGCTTCCCTTATGTCTAACAGATCCAATGCCAGCTGACTCTGAGAGGGACACACTGCAGGCCAAGGATGAGCCCATGAGAGAGGATGGATGAGCCCATCAGAGAGGATGGATAAACCTCTGGCATGATTTTTTTAGGAAGCAGAAAAGAACCTGTGCAATAGCAGACGCAGCTGAAGAGAGGAGTTAGATTATATGATAGAAGCAGCTCTGCAGATTCCAAGGTTAGTGAGACGGGACAGAAGATGCTATAGGTACCAGAGAAGAGCTTCCTTTGCAGCCTGTGGTGAAGACCATGGTGAAGCAGCTGTGCCCCTTCAGCCCGTGAAGGTTCAGGGGATGCACCAAAAGAGGCCTGTGAAAACATGGGAAGCCTGTGCTGGAACAGAGTGCTGGCAGGACTTGTGGACCCATGGAAGAGCCCTACATTGGAGCACTCTGTTGCTGAAGAGCTGCACATCTGCACTCTGTGATGAACTGCAGCATGCATGAAGGATTCCCAGTGGAGAAGTTGATGGAGAACTCTCTGTTATGGACAAACCCCAAAACGGAACAAGGAAAGAGTGGGAGGAGACTTCCTCCTCAGAAGGGTGGACCAGCAGAAACAAAATGAGACCACAACACAAATTTTCTGTTCCCATCTGCCACTATGGGGGAGGAGATATAGAAAATTGAGTGTGAAGTGGATCTAGAAAAGAAGGGAAGGATGGGGTGAAATTTTTATATGATTTATTTTATTTCTCATTGCCTTTCTTTGGTTTGATTTTCAGTAGATTAAATTAGTTTCCTTAAGTCTGTTCTGTCTATGATGGTAATTGGTGAGGGAGATGTCCCTGTCCTGTCTTGATCCATAAGAATTTCATTGTATTTTTCTTCCCCTGTCCAGCTGAGAAGAAGTGATGGAGCACTTGTGGGTACCTGGCGTGCAGGCAAGGTCGAACCCGCCACAATGACCATTTAAAAATCAGATACTTCAGTTCTTCATAAGTGTTAACTGTTGACTTCTACACCCAGATCACCTTCATGGCATTCACATTTCTTGCTAACCAAACTAACACAACTTAATTCCAATATTACATTAATACATACTATTTATTCTGAAAATTATCGTTATCCTGCTAGGAGCAGGAACTTGGACTCAATGATCCTTAAGCATATTTGAGATGTCCTCTGTTCACATGATACTTTTATATAACTATACTATTATATGTATACTTATTTGGTTTTGCTAAGAAACTACTTTTAAAATAATTTATTTTAATTTACTAAAATTTTAAAACAAACATACATATGAATAAAAATTTATCTGTAAGTGCTATAAAGAGCTAGAATAAGAGTTGTGAAACAGGGGTCACAAGTAGTTTACATGAATAACGTGTAGCTAAAAAAGGATCAATAGGTCATATTCATAAGAAAGCCCTGAACTCTTGAGAAAACAATTGGCATATGTTTAGAAATTATGGTACTTAATTTTAATAAAATAGAAAACCAAATTTGTGGTGTCAGGAACTCATGAAAACTCAATGACCTGCACATCATTCTGTGTGTTCTGGCTCTAGTAAAACAAAATATTGAAAGGGGAAAGAAGACCTGAATTTTTTAAAAAAAGCTTAAACATGATGCTTAAATTTACAGAATTTTTTTAAAATACATTTCTTTTTTTTTCCTCCAAGTTTTAAAAAAAATCAGTTATAGCTAATATGTTTAAATTTTAATAATATTTGTTATAACACTGGAAGATATGGGAGAAAAAAACCCCTCTGAATACTGCAAATGATTGTTTATTTGATCTGTTGAGGAAACAGACACTAAGAAAGAGAAATAACAATAAGAATTTTATGGGTTATGATGGCCATATTGCACCACTATTGTGCTTCACAGAATAACGATCTGGAAGGAGGGAGTAGACAGCCTGTAATTGAAAATCACAGATTATCTCAGAAGAAAAAAAATAGCCAATAGAGAGAACATCAAGAATGTTAAAAATTGGATAGGAAAAAAAGCAATAGGTCCCTTTGTGTATGTATGTATAAGGGTATGCAGAAACACTTGCAATATCTCTCATAATTTCGCTGGCTTTGATTTTCCATGGTATAAAATGGAATATTGAAATTTCAGTCTCAGCTTAGAGAGATGAAACAAATTATGTTTCAAAATGTGTGTTCTCCTGACCTTGAACTTGTTGACAGTTCCATTTGATCTCACCAGTTCTACTTTTTCAATCCATCAGTAAGTATTCCAATGAACTCAAGTCTCTCAGGAAGAGTAAGTTTTTCTAAAACTTCAAGATTTGAAGGAAATAGAAAATAGAGGGGACCATGGAGGCATCCAAAACTTGTAGCCATAGCGGGGCACTTTCATGCCTGGTAAGTTCTTTTGAAACCATATCACAAGGTATGCTTTGACTCTTAGGGTTGGGAAGATACAATACCTAGAGAGTAAGTAGTGGAAATGAGTGTAACAGGGTGAGCTGGCAATACCAAATAAAATAAAATTGCTAAATTGTTTTTTGGCTAAAACAGGTCCAAGCGACTTTGTAGCAGTAGTACAGACATTAGCCTGAGGCTGTACAATGGTTCTGTGTTGAGCAATGGGGTAAAACTGAAAATTAGATTACTTTGAAAGAAATTTGTCTTTCTCTCAGAGCCACGTACTTTTGCTTTCTGTAAAAATGATCCAATAAATGCCCTATGTCATCAAGAACAGAACATTCCTTATCATCATATGGAAAAGACTGTTCCCTGAGTACTTTACTTCTTCTAACATATTGGAAAGGTGACATACTGCATATTCCATGGTGGGCTCTACTTGCCTTCCTTTCCATTTCTTTTATTTATTTTTGTCTCACTGATAGAATTCATTGTCTAATTGAGATACTTTATCAAAATGTTTTTCCTCAAACACTATAAGCATAACACTCAATTACTACATAATGAGTCTCAGTTTGAAAATATTGGAAGAAGAAATGTGAATTAACTATAGACAAGAACTGTCCTTCACCATGGCTGACTAGGACATAACTATGATTTACAATGTTTGGCAGTAGGATTTATATGCCAAGCTGCCATTAAAATCTTATGATGTGAGGTCCCAGGAGTCAGCACATGTCTTACTAATGTCATAACTTTGATAAGCATCAAATTAAAGCAAGGCTTTGAAGTTCAAGTAAAAGATTTTTCCAAGGTATTTAAAACTGAAATATAATAATAATAATAAGAAGAAGAAGAAGAAGAAGAAGGACACAGACTAATATTTCCTGAAAGTTTTCTTAATAACTGGAAGAAGTCTGATTATCTTAACATATATAAACTTTTGGCCTTAACCAGTTTTTATGGACTACAGATGAACTACAAACTAATCTAGAAATACTTTCAAGTTTATATTCTTGGATAATTCAGTGTTAAAATGCATTCTTTAGATATTTTTGAGGATTTTTCTGCATTTCTAGAATGGTTATCGTTTGGTTCTTGCTATAGTCCTTGGAAGACTATCAAAACTACTCAGTTAGCAGAAAAGCAGACATTAAAAAACAGGAGAAGAATTAGCAATGCATTCTCAATATGTTTTGTATATGCAGGAGGTACAGGTAAGGGGAAGAGGAAACAAGACAGAAAAAGAACCAGAATGAAAACAAACCCCCTATATTGACAGTATGGATGAAGTTCACAAATAAAATACTTGCCTACCTTCCTTATGACCAAAATAAAAGAAAGAAGACATTTATTGCTGCTAGAGACAAAGCCAGTTGACAAAATGGAGACAATTTTGAAACAGTAAAGTTCACAATCCAGTCACTTCAGTGTGACTCAGGGAGCATAGCAGGAGCACAGAAAAAAAGCTAATTGTGGCATGGCTCCTTCATTTAGCCTGAAGGATATTTTTGCCGGATTAATTTTGCACTTGTTTAAAAAACTCCCCATAGTTTTTAAAAGTCTAGGCACAACTCTGAAAGAAGTCTCATGTATACATGTTCAATGGAAATATTCACCCAGACTAGTTTCAAGTATTTTCTTACATCTGGTTGTATTTGGTTCACATGAAATAATAGAAAGGCAGGCAGAGAGAAAGAAATATATTTGAAAAGGTCATAAGACCTCAAGCAAAAGCGATGCTAAGCTCTGTCCTGAAAAATATTAAGTTATTAAAAGATCAAGTGGGTCTGTAAAGCTTCCAAGAAAATTCCAGGTTTTGAATGTATGTATGACCAATACAGAATATTGAAAATGAAGCTTTAGCATGCAAAGGAATTCAAAGTATCAAAAGATGTAGTCAAAATATAGTTCAAACACCAACTGTACTGAGTTATTGAATGAAAAACGTAATCTCATAGATATATTTAACATAAATTCAGTGTGAGTACTGTTTTTTCATTTAAACAGTGCAATGTCATCATTGGCCATTAAACCATAAACAATCATACAGTGCCTTAAAAATTCAATCCCAAATTTGGAATGCCCTTTATGTCATAATCAATAATCAGCATCAGGCTATTTAACCATAACATGGCTGAAACAATAAAATTTCAGGAGCCAGAACAGATTTGAGCACAGACTGGTTTATGGATCTTCAAAAAGCTCAGTAGATCATCATTAATAGGGTTGAGACACCCTACTTCAAACCTGTAAAAAACCTTTCTCCTGATGATGACTATAATGAATTTCTATGCAGCCTGGCAATTGAATGTCATAAGGACAACAGCAGCAAGCCTATAGGCTGCCTATAGCCTGTAGCCTATAGGCTGCATTTTCAAATCAAAAGTGTTCCTGCCAACACCTTTGCTGTTATTTTTTACTATTAATGCATTATCTACCCTGACATACTTTTGTGTATAGTACATTTAACCTAAGAATCATGAATAGTTTTAACATTTCTGTTTAAATAGTAATTAAAATTATTTTCTCAAGTGTTATTTTGCCATATTTATGCCAAATCATTTTAATTCTCATTTACTGCTTTTTAAAGGAATCTAACATTTGGTAGAAACTGTATTTGGCCACCAAAACAAGAGATGTAGTCATGCACCTCAAAAATTTCAGTTAACATTTCTCTGCTGTAAAGTACGAGGTAGAATCCTTTCCTCTCTCAGGTTTGGTGCATTTTTTTCACTGTGACTAAGAATCTACAGATATTTATCACAGAATTAAATGAGGCATACAAATATATCCAAAAGAAGTCTTGATTTCTTTTTACACAGGAAATAATCAGGTCTGTAAGGCTCCTCCAAGGATGTGCATGTGCTTCCATGAGAAATGAGAGGATGGGCACCTTTGGCAAAGTGCAAAGATGTCACATGTTATTTAAATTGTACAATGAGCAAAGACACATTATCACCCAGGAGGTGCTCAGATATAATATAGGATTCATAGGTCTTAGCCATGTAACTTTATTGTCACATTGCATTAGTAAGAATTGCATGTTCTACTTTGGGTTTGTTTATTGTTTTGTGGGCTGTGTGGTTTATATGTTAAAGAATCAAAAAATAAATGAATCTTGTTTGAGGAAAAGAAAAACTTTGGAAAAACATTTCTCTCGGAGGCTGCTTCAGCCCCGAGAGGTGTGGGGGCGGTTCTGGAGCAGCCCGCGCTCTGAAGGACGATACTGGACTCTTTGCTTCTTGATTCTCAGATTGTTTATTATCTCTTTTAAAACTTTCCTTCTGTCCAGCCGAGGTCCAGGCAGCAAGGCAGCCAAAGGCACTCTGACCACCCCAGAGGCGGTCTCATCTTTATATAATACAAATTACGTATATCATATTTACCTTTATTTTCCAATACAAATCACCCATATTGAACCGTGCACCTCTGTGTCAAACCAATCCCCAAGTGCCAACATCATCACCAAAAATGGATGACAAGAAGAAGAAAGAAGGATGAGACATGCCCTGATCCCTCCATCTTGTCTCCATAACCCCCCTGTACCAAAACCTAAACCCCCTGTACAGGACCCTAAAATTACATATTCACCCTATAAATATACCATTCAAACCCGAGTGCCTCTCATGTCCTCGTACACAGGTGGCAAATCCCTAGATGGATCAAAATCAAGCCACCAGGTGCTTCTGGCAACATTCCAGGTCCTCTGAGCCCCCCAAGAGGGTCTTCGGCAACTCTGGACATCCGCACAATGTGCTGAGTTCCCACACATTTCTATGAAATAAAAAATTGTATAAAAATATTTTCATGTGTATGATACTTCTGTACTTTCATACATTAGTGTATGTCCCATGTTTCAGCACTGTATAATGTGTTATTTTTTTCTATCTCATGCTTCTCATAAAAGCCAGACATAACACACAGTTGTAACACAACACTGCCTCTGGGCAGAAGAAATAATCTGTTTGCTCTGAGTTTCAGTTACATGTTTCTCGCTGCCTCTTGGAAATACTATTGCTGGGTTTTTAAATTTAAAATTATTTATATTTCAAGACAACCTATACAACAGTGAAGAAAACCCCAGCAAAACAAACCCAACTTTTTCCTTTTTCTAGGTAACCAGAAAAATGTAAAACATATTCCTCCAGGCTGTTATTTTTTTTTGAAACATGCAGAAAAATAAAAAAAAAATGGACAGAAAGAAAAGCAGTGTAGAATCTCTGCTTTCTGAAAACTAGCTTCTTACACAGCTGTAACCTAGCACCCATTAGCCTGGTGCTCATAGAGAGCCTGCTGTCTTTTGCTGTGCATTAATAAACATCTTTCTGTTTCTATTACTTTGTGTAACTCTGAATATCTGTCTTCAAACAGTGCTATGTTTTTTCTCTTGTCTGTCCTTAAAAAAAAAAAAAGACAACAATAAAGACTGAATTTTTATTTTATTTTTAGGTTTTCTCAGGCATAAGTAATAAAATCTGAATATTCAGAAATTTTTATCTGGAATTTTCTTGTACTTTATATAATTTCACATAATCCTTCCCAACACAGTTATTCACACAAAACCAAGACATTATAATAAATTAGATTTTCAAAATAGATCAAGTGAATTTTTACATCCTTATTCTGAGAAACGTGTTCTCAATTTCTGACACAACAGATATACATAAATTGATTTTTTGGAAACAGGACTAATGGGCTCAGAACAGTTGCAGGGAGCAGGGCTGGCTTCCTAAGGCACCCCAGACAAGGCATAAGGCATCTGCCTGGGGACAAGGCAGGTTGAGGCCAATGCTGGGGTCTGGATCAGGTCCAGTGAGAGTGGAATTGGGGTCAGACAAAACCTGGGACAACTGGGCAGCTGAGGGGATGGGCTGAAACCAGGCCAGGATGGCAGCGTGTGGGTGAGGATCCGGATCAGACAGTCTGGGCTGTCCACCGAGGCTGGGTGGGGTCAGATAGCAGCATGGCAGGAGCTGCACCTGGAATCCTGCCCAGGACCCTGGCAGGACATAAACTGTGGAAGGCAGAGCCCCCCACCTCCTGCACCAGGCTAGTGACAAGGGCCTTCCACTTTCTGAAGCTCTGCTAAACAAGTACTAAATGTTCCTTCTAATGCCTGAGGCATTGCCCACATCCAGCCATGCTGTGACCTGGATTAGAGTGACCTAACAGAAAAAAGATCAGGAAAACAGATGCCAAAATCAGGACACATAATTATCTTCTTCTCAAGTTAGCTATAGCAGCATGGGGGGATTCTGCATGAACCCTTTGAATGAGTGCATTTGCCATCTGCTGTTCTCTTGCAAGACATTGTGCTTCTGCTTAGCGCTGCTCAATGCACACAAGCAGCACCCAGCTGCCTTCAACCATGCACAGGAGTGGTGTGGGCTATTCCTCTACAAAAGTAGTGCTCTTTGGAAATATGGCATGAGATAGTCATGAGCAGTTTTTGTTAAAACTGGTGAAAAACATCTATTCTGACTATAGTTTTCAGTGTACAAAAATCTCTGGTTTTTTGTGAACAAGATTTCCTTGTTTGTACATTTAAACTGGTGAGGGAAATGGCATTTATCAGTAATCATAATTCTGGCTGTTCTTTGGATTTTTGGTTGGACTTTTCAGATAGGTGTTAGTCTGCTTAAGGTTTCTGGTCTGTCAGCCTTTATCAATGAAGAAACCTAAAGTTTGAAGACTCTATGTTGATTTGAAGACTGAAGAAAGAAAAAGAAGCCACTGTGCTCCCTTGACAAGACATACACTTGGATGGGATTGGTTTATTGAAGCATAGATCAACATTCTGACTTTTCAGAATGTGTTAAAAAGGAATCAAACCTCAGGGCAATTAGAAGCATGCAACAGTAGTTCCCTGCTGCCTTTCAAACTATAATTTTTTCCTGTCAAGAAGAAAAGAAAAACAGAAATAACCTACATAGAAAATGGTTTTGGTACTTCTAAAGATGTTTTGTGTTATGGAGAATTATTTTTAAAACAAAAATTATTCAATAGCCTGCTAGTGTTCTTCTTATACACTACCCAGGCTTCATGTAATATATATCATAATGTATGACTTCAAAATAAATTTTGCATTTGAAAACATATGAGACATGTTTTTATGTATTTTTTTCCCATAGGGCTGATTTCTTAATCTGTTTTTTCTCCTCCCGGAAACTTTGCTTGCATATTCAGATTTTAAAAATAACTTCATAGCAACTGACTTGTCTTCACATCCTGTGCAGAACCACTCTGGAAAACCTTACTGTCAACATTCCAGCCGTCTTGTCAACAGCTACCTGCCCTCAGCTGCTGATGAAGCCATCTAGAGCAGTTCAGCTATTAGAGTATGCATGTAATAATGTTAAATTTGTATATTTTTATAAATTAAAATATAAATCTACACGGTAGAAGCCAAATAATATTTTCAAGATATGGCTATTTTAATGTAGAACAGAAACTAGCAAGATCTAAAATAATATTTTGAAAAATATTTATTTTCCAGAATAGAATGATACCACAAGTTATTATTTAATTTTGAAACACAATAAATAAATTTTTGGAGTAGATTAGGCAAAATTCTCTTGACAGCTTTTCCTGAGTCAAATAACAAAAATAGATAAGCTTCCAAATGTTTTGTAATGGAGCTATTCTGTTAACATAAACATATTGGCACTACTTTTCTTTACTGTTAATAATAAAGACAACAATAACAGGAAAAGTAAGCATGTCTTGGGATATAATTTTGCAGTAAGTTCTTTGCCTTTTCAATGGAAGATGACATTTGAGACATGACTTTAGAAGGTTTCCTTAAAGTTCAGGATCCCCACTTTACAAAATTTAAATATACAGTATTCTTTTTAAGACAAATTGCCTTCATGCTTTTATCCTGTTCAACACTCTACATCTGATTTGCTGCTAGATTTTAATAGAAGAGTCCAGGTGTCAATGAGGAATTTAATAGCATTAAATTATTATTAAATAAATGGAGCAAATATACTTTTAATTAAAAGAATCAAATTAGCAATGTTTTTCTCAACTGTTGATGACATGTCATTTTGATATAATTTTTTGGGGGGTTGCATATTCATGTTATTAAACCTAAAATTTTCTTCTTTCATACAGGCTGTAAATCACCCTGAGCTGAGTTCTTGTTTCACTTGTTTTTCTGAGGTCTGCATTGGGAATACTAGGAGAAATAGGGTTTCTGCATATAGTGTATTATATAGTGTACTTGCTACAAATTAAATTTGCCTTCAAAACCAGATGTGCAGTTTTACAAGAAATGTGGATTCATAAAAATGAATGAGGATATTTAAAATTCTGGTAGTTCGGCCAAGTCAAAATTCACTAATTACTTTTTACTGTTCTAGAAGTTGTGAACTTATTCTGTCCCTCCCATTGCAAAATACTTACACTTCTTCCACATTTTTTCTCATTTAAAAAAAACCCCACAACTTTTTTCCTTGCAAATTATATTTTAAGGTGATGCAATTGTGCATAATTTTTTTTTTTTCTTTCCTTCCACCCTTCCTAGGGTAGAATTCCCTAGAAATAATGGAAAACTTAAGCTCTGAGTCTGCTGAATAACTGAGCACACAGTCAGCAAAAAAAGTGAGTTTCTTGACTTTGGTTATGCAGACTATGCAGCTTTCAATGGAAGATGAAATGGGATTCAAAATAATCTTTCCACCTTGCACCTTTTCGCTTTAAAAAGTGACTGCTGTAAATTTCTACTTGCATAATGGAATGGGAAATTAAATTTTCCTACTAACTCTTGAAACTGAAGTTAGCACTTAACAGAGGTTTTCCTGAATGACCAATTCACTGGCTAGAGGACAGGCTTTATTATTAAAAATACATCTTTACAATTAAACCCATGGTTCTGAATATTTTTATATCACCTTGATTCCTTAGAGTTATTATTTGAATCTGGCATCGATTCAAGTAATTTTTAATATACCTGGAGGTAATATACAGAAGAAAATGAAACTAATATCTGATCTAATGACATCTGTGGTTAATTTATCATGGATAAACTGGCAGAGTTGCACAGCTATTCTATAATTAGGAAAAAAAAAACAACAACTTAGAATAGGATGTGGCCTGTCCACAGCAATACTGAATTACCAAAATGGGATATGAAAATGATTCTGCACTGAGCTATGTGACGGTATTGTTTCCAGCAGGAGATAACTAACCAAAACATAACCCTAATGATGTGTTAGGATTGAGCACAGTATCAGCCTGATTTAAAATGAATGTATGTTTGAAATTTAAATGTGTATTAATAATTCCATGTGGTACTAATAAACCTAGTTCCTCAGTCAGGGAAGGATTTTGTGCAAGAAGATATATCTAGCAATTCATTTACTGGCCTCTACCAGTTGTGGCAGTTGGCTCAGTTTTGAGAAGAAGATATAAAGAGTCTATAAATAGACTCAGTTGATTCAATATTTTGCTTTGCAGTTATACTGAGTTTTCAACATGCTATGGGGTCTATTTCTGATATAATTTTGGAGCACTTTCCTACACAGTAATACTGTATGGCATTACAGTCCTTTCGCTATTAAAATCCAGGTTATCGTTGTCTGTCTAGAATCCATAACAAAAATGGGAAACCTTGTATGTGTTATTTTGGCCAAATTATCATAAGGAATATCCAAAGTGTCAATTTATTTCTAGGTAAAAGGAGTGACAGCTTAGCTGTGGAGATAATAATATATATTATTGGTCTACTTAAAGTCTAGAGAGTTTAATCAAAAGAAAAAAAGCTAATAGTAAGAAAAATACAGGTGATTTCCAGCTACAACACTCAATTTGAGAAAACTTAGGAAAAACCTTTTCAATAACAGAGTTAAAACTTTAAAAAAAAAAATAGAAAAACCCTAAAAAAAAACCCAAACAAAGGGAAAAAATCTATTTCGTTTAATCCCCTTTTGCTTTGTATTACTTTCTCTTATCCAATGTCCTTCTGAATCCCCATGTCAACATGTTTTCAAAAAAAAAAAAACCAAACATGAGCAGTTAAAACCAGGTTAAAATATCTCAGAACAAGACAAATCCAGAGAGGTCCTGCAACCCAGTATGGGCGGGTTAGTACAATGTCTGTGGCCTTTTCTTAGGGGTGGGACAAAAAATCACATTTAGTGGCTACATTGTGAAATATCTGTGAAATCTTTTCTTCTCAACATAATAAACTAAACTGATGACAAAGTGAGATTTCAGATGAGATTCAAAGAGTGATCAAGGAAGTGTAGTAGTGTCACAATGATAAGCAGACGGGACTCAGTTTCTTCATGCAGAAAAGCCCAATCTATATTGCATATTTCATACTTTTATAGGATTATCAGAAAGGCACCGTCTTAGATTTAATTGGCTAACAATACACTGACACTCAGTTCATTGGTCAGTAAATGGCATTTTGCATATCCGTTAAACCTCTTTATTTTTGGTTAGTTTACATATTTTCTTCACTGATTCTCATGGGACAGATTTCTTGTTTTTTGCAGGTGTGAATTGTTCTCTTACCAGAATAGATTCTTGCGCTAACTGGCTTTCATTCTTACTATTTTTTTGCATGGAAAGTTACAAGCTAATTGCTAGCTGCATTCAGCCAAAGTAACAGGCTTACCTCTGTATTTTATAAGGCTTCTCTTTTGTCAGGTATTACCTATATGCAACATATTAGTCTTTAGAGTAGGAATGTGGCATACCAGTAGTTATTTCACAATTCAGTTAAAATATATATATAAATTTAGTCTTGGCTTCATTTTACTCTTCTATACAATTTTAGTCAGGACTGGCCAAATGTGCATCTTCACCCAAGCTCCAAATCATTCATTCGTACATGTTATCTTCATAACTTGAGTCTCAAGATCTACATCTTTCACAAAAATGTAAAAGTGCTTCTGGAAACTATAATATATTTTTATGAGTTTGAATTGATATCACATTTTCTAGGTAAATGTCTGTGTGTGCATATGTATGTTCTTGTCCTTGATGTAGCAACTGGCATTGATATCACTGTTTGCCAGTTGCAAACCTAAGATGACCACAGTCTTAAGCTGAACGAGTTTTGACATCATGACTTCTTAATGGGTTTTCCATGTGCCCAGTAGAATATATGCCTCAATGACAGCTGCATGCATATGTAAAATCTATTTTTTTGCATTTTATCTATTCAGGTAAATTTTTTTGGCCTATGCAAATCAACTATTGTTCAGAAGTGATGCACCTGAAATAATGAAGAAATGAAGTCTCCAAGGAGGGAGCTTCTTCAGGAAAGGAGGAGGGTTTTCAAATAATTTTCATATTAACCATCTACATACGCATTGTCTTGGCAGAGATCTTGCACTGAAATAAAAAAAAAAAATCTGTTACAGGCACTGTGCCTCTGGAAAGATGGACAAAATTGTGAATAGACAAAAGATGAACTACAAGTGTACTGTAGGTTTGCTAAAGGTAGGACAAGCTTGCCAGATCTTCACTGTCCACCCTAAGGATTTTACTTTTATGAAGGACAATATGCTATGTCCAATCAACCTTCTGAATACACTGTATTTATTTTTAGATAAAAATAAAAAATCGTCACCAGTGTTACACACAGTACTTCTGGCTGTGTCAAGATGTGCTTGTTTCTGACTCAGGTTATATGCTGTGGTGTAAAGCTGTCATGTAGGAGATTTTACCTTAATGTGATATAAATAGCCATGGAGTTCCTTGAGATTAATAACTCCTTCTCATATATATTACAGTGCAGATTATAAAATAATATTATAAAATTATAAAAAATTAGAAACTTCTTCTATCTGTGATTTCCTTATCCACCTTGAGGAGTTAAAGATAAGTAAATGATAAGTCAACTAACGACAATCTCTGTCACAAAACAGCTTATTGTCAAAGTGTAGTTAACCAAGGATAGTTGCACAATTTGCAGGAACAACATATCAGTGTGAGCAGAGAAAGATCATGTGGTAAATGGCATACTCACAGTTCAGCTTTGGAAGAACAAAAACATTTCTCCAGGATGTGATTTGAAAAGGCATTGAAAGCTGATGAAGAAAGAATGAAAGAAAAAGCATTTTTTGACTAAGAAGAAAAATGGTTGTATTAAATTCATCTTAGCCATTTGTTTCAGTGTGTTTGGAGGTCTCTGTTTAATAAGCTGCTGTGCTCCATTTCAATTTTTAATTTTTTTGCATTATATTAAGCATGGTGCTAAACAGATGACTGGAAACTTTATTAAGCTTCTTTTTTCATTAGATGTGTGTGTGTTTGATATGTTAGTGGTGGGAGGGGGGAAATTTTCACATCAAGATCTAAAGGTCATGTCACGAAGCCGTCATCATTTAGGATTGTAGAGAAACATAAGATATTAATTTTATGTAAAATTTCATTTTTTGCAATATGCTTTTGATCAAAATTAGCTAAAATTCATTACAAAACATTTCTGTGGGCAAGATATTTCCTGTAGATGCTTAGTAAAACTGACTTTATTGTCAATGTTTTTGCTGCTAGAAGTATTTGGGGATCCAAAAAGAATGCTGATGTTATTTAGCATTTTAGAAAGTTCTAACATGGAGGGATAATTCTGTAAATTTAAAGGAAGCCACAGAGTTTGATCTGATATGAAAGGCTTAGTATATTTGGCAGTGGTAGATCTAGTAGGGTTTTCCTCAGAGATTTAGAGATGAGCTAAGCTCCAAACAGAACATGAATTTTCAGGGCTTTCAGATGCCAAACATCAAAGGAAACAGCTTAAGTTACAGATATCCAGGCTTACAAGCAGTCAGTGGTGTAGAAGTTTAAGAAATTTGTTGCAATATTTTGAAATATGAAGAAAATACATTGCCCTAAATACCATAGGAATATACCCTTTAAATATGAAAAACTGCTTTTGATGAGATAATAGAACATTCTGACTACAGACAGTCCTTTTCTTGTCTATATATCCAAAGTTTCTAAAACTCTATTAGATATAGTATGTATTACAGACCTAACGTAGGGATCATCATTTTAGCACACTTCAGAATCTGAAAAAAGATTCTGGGTTTTCCTTGAGGACAGATCCAAAATGTGGCACAAAGAAACTAATTGATATAACATGTTAGGTTTCAAAGTAGTTATTTTCTTATCAAAATGCTTGAGATTTAGTTTTAATGTGTTCTCTTAGAAACTGAACTAGAAAGAACAGTAAGTTAAGTTTTTACTTGCCTCAGAAGCAGAATGCCCACTGATGTCTTATTTAATCTGAGGGCTTTCTAAGAATCTGAATGTCTGCAGAAAAATAGGTACATTTCACTTGGTATGCTGTATTATGACCTGAACTCAGTTCCAGATATGTCTAATTAATTTTTTTTCTTATTTCTGAAATGTGGCTAATCCACAAAGCATATTCAAAGCATACTTGAAGACAGCTAGGCTTCTTTCAGTTTGTCTCCAAATACTTATTCTGTGCAATTAGCTGATAAAGCCATTGAAACAATGCTGGAACCATGACCACCAAACGCTCCCCTCTGCTGCCCAGTGTCATACACCCTGCTGGTAAGGCACCTACTCACAGATGTGTAGGGACAGCCCAAGGACTGCAGCAGCACTGCAGGAAGCCTGGAGGGTCTCAACGGTACAGAGCAGTGGAGTTTGCACGTGCCCTTCCTGTGCGCAGCCCTTGGCCACTGTCCAAGGCTTAGGACAGCTGAAAGCCTTGACACATCAGGGCATATTAGATACCAGGGGTTATGGCAGGTGGGAATTTCCGAGAAGGAATGGATTACATAGAGAATGGTAGTAATAACCCAAATTTATTTTCAGGGTTGGCTTGGAGATTGTCTGAGGTTTTTTGTTGTTGGTTTGGGAGCTTTTCAGTGGGTTGGTACTTGTTGTGGTTTTTTGTTGGTTTTTTTTTTTTTGCATTGTCCCTCACTTTAAATAACTATGTGGAAGTTTTCTAAAATTTCAAACTTCATAGAATCTTCTAGCAGAACTCCATTTTAAATACTACAGAAAATTATTTCCTTTTCCTGTCATGAGAAAACTCACTACGTTAAACACACATAACCTTTATTTATATAATAATAATTTACTTTAAAAAAACCCCAAACCTATAACTGAGAAAATATCATTACCTTTTTTCCCTATAGGTGAAATATGCTAAATGACATGGAAAAAAGAAATCCAGACAAAATTTAGTAGTTGCCAGTTGAACCTGAATTTGATTTACACACAAGCAATGTCTTTGGAAGGGAGAAGGAGAGGAAAATTTGTTTTCACCTAATTAGTCCACCTTAAAGTAATTTGTCAAAATTAATCCTTTTCAGATTAGTTTCAAGCTTTTATGTACACATTTCACAGTAAAGTGCATCAACAGACAAAATGAATCAAATACCCAGGACCACAGACAAAGTAAATCCTGCTGTCTTTATCAGCTTAGTCATAAACAATAGAATCTTCGTAAATCAGACAAGTTCTTGTGGGTTCCATCATGTATCATTTCATTTAAATTTACTAACCTTCAGTAGTCCCTGTACAGTCTACAGTTCTCCCTTCATTTATCAAACATGGCATATATACAGCACCCTAAATTAAGAATTAAAGTAAATTATCTGTATCCTAGAGACTCTTCTTTGTCAAGACTAATTGTCGAGACTGATTGTCAAGACTAAATTATTTGTATGGAATAAAACATGTTTAGCAAATAACAAAGTAATTGGAGAGTCTAAAAAGGTTATTGATGACATTATTGTAGAAAAAAATACAAATACTATTATATAGAATCCTATAATTTTTATTGTCTTTCTGAGTGATTCAGAAAAGTGAGGAGAAACATAATTTTAAGCTATGTTTTTTGACTTCTTTTTCTGGGATCATGCAGCAAATTGCTTGACATATAAAAAATTTTCAAACACTTTCTCAACTGTGTTAATAATTGTATTTCAGGAAAGAGTTCATTAAGGTGATTCCTGAAGCTGTATTCTGAAGATCTTGTTCCATCTTTGAATATAGAGCAGGATGTGTTTGTGTCTTGAATCCTCTTTTTGTCTCAAAATTCACTATCATTCTCAACAGATTTTCATTTTATTTTGTTTTGTTTCTTTTAAGACACTTTTCATTTTCAAAGAATGTGAAAGACTTTCATTGAAAAAAGAAATACAGATTTTTTTTCATGTCGAAGACAGATAATAATATATTAGAATTGATTTAAACATTTTCTTAGTGGCAAAATACCAAATGTGAAAATTTTATGGAGTGCACAGACAGTGATACAATTCCTACTGTAGAAAACTTCATATCAAAGTATGGATGGAAATGTTCTTTGACATATCTGCCAATGGCAGTTCAGTTGTTTGTCTTTAGAGACAGCCCCATACACTCTATATTTAAAAAAGCTTTTGTAGGTCATTGACATTTAAGCACAACAGTGCAGGGCACTTCTACATCTCAAGTAAACTTCATTCATTGAGGTTTATTTCACATTGAGAAAAGGTCTATCTTTATTTCTTCTGTAAGATATTTCAGTGAAAACTTAGTGGGGAAAAACGTGCTGGTCTTACTTTTACTTCACTTTTATGATTGAAAGAAAAGCATCTACAATCTTAAAAATAAATAATTTTTTTGGAAGTGTCTCCTCCCAAAAATGAAGTGGAATTGGAGATAGATTTTGCTAATATCTATGCTGAACATTATAACAGAAAAAGCTGAATAATCAATGCTACATTTGTGGTTGCATGGGTCATTGGATTTCTCATGCAGGATTGATGATAACGACGGATGAAAAAGAGACGGTGCAATAAGTTCTCAGGTAACTGAAAAGCATAGACAGCTTAAAGGTCTGAAAACTTTTAAAGAAAAAGTTCTTCTTGCCTTGATTTCCTTGTAAAAATTGCAAGGAAATGTGAAAAATGTTCTTTTTATCAACAAGTTTTGCGAATTTTTTTGCCATTAATTACGATATTTCATTTTGCAAGAATACATAACATTATGTTATGGAGTATGTGAAAAATGAACAGGAAAAATTCTTCTTGTGACTACTGTTCAGTGATTCTAGCTAAGACACAAATGTGATTGTTGTTTATGTTATCAAAACTTTTTAAGAATTTAAAGTAACTAGAAATTCAAAATGCGTCCAGACACATTTCATCAGTTTAGGGATTTCTAAGTTATTTAAATGTTCTACTGAAAAGAGATGAACAATTTACTTATGGGGTCTTACATATCCATATATAAAGATGATATGCAGGATGTTGAAATTTTTGCAGTATGCTTTATATAACAGTATTTTATCCATTTGTTACAGTAAATCACTGTAAGTTTAGTTTCATAATATGACTAATGGGTGGGGTCTTGTTTGTCCCTTCTTTTTTGTCAGTGAAACAGACTATGAATAAATAAAAAGCAAGTTATTGTATTAGAATTTCCTTTGGTGATACAGGAGCCTACTGGGATTTTCTGTGACATTTTCAGTTCTTGTCTGTCTCTCACAAGTCATGACTTATTTTCAGTACCTGAGTGAAAGTGTCTGAGTAGCTGACTTAAAGCCTGATTATTTTATTTATTTATTTTAATACATGAACCAAAATAGCAAAGCGAGAATACCATGGAAGATTATTATTGCAAATACATTTCAAACCCAGACTGCAGCTGTCTACTACTGCTAGGATAAAAGAGTTTGCCTAACTGCATGCTACTGAGTCCTTTAATGCTTTGTGTATGTTGACAGTAAAGGGGGAAAAGTGGGATTAAGTTCATGGTTTTATTTTCAAATCTGGTAAACAATTCTACTCCAGGAACTTGGCTATGATGAATCAACTCATTTTGTGTGGGTCAGGGGATAGCTATCAGTCATAATTTTAGGGGTTTAGTTAAAAGGAAAATGCTGTCAGTTTTTAGAAGTCCAACCCCACTTACAATGCAAATGTGTCCAATTTGAGACAGAGAGCATCTATGCATGTCTAGTCTCCTGTGGAATTTCTGGTCTTGTGCAGCAGATGTAAATTCTGGCAAGAGGTGTGGCAAATTCCCTGTCTTGCTACACTAGTTATATTTGATGCTGTTTTTCATAATTCTGTTCTTCATTTCTTATTTTTATTCTTTTAGAAATAACCTTGAGTTTATCCACTGTCAGTTTGTATTATTTTGTTGTCTTCATTTTCCTTCAGCTCTTTCTGTTTGCATCCCTAGTTTAATTATAGAAAGAAACCTACATTTCACTTCAACTTTACATAAGGAGCAGTTTTAAGACTTATTTTTCTTTTTCTAAAAAAACCTCTTCTTTGCTCTTCACTTTTAACAAGCTTTTTCTGCATTTTTTCTGGCTCAAATATATGTTTCTTAAATATTGGTTAAACACCAGACCATACTACATAGATGAGTTGCAATTAATGCTTTGTACATTGACAGTAATATTACCTCATATCTAAATTGTGTTTACTATATCCAGACATTACATTTGTTTACTGTCATAACTTCATCATGTTGGTAATTTTCAACAACCTTATTATCAGTTCATAAATCCTGGTCCTATTTCTCCTCTGCTTCAATCCAAAAAGTTCCCTGTTCTTATTAACATCAATAAAGAACCAGGCATTGTTCCACTGAATTTCATTCTTCTTTTTCCATCCCTAAAGATTATCCATCCCTTCTTGAATATTATTGTAATTCTCTCAATTCTTGTTCATTCCTTTTAATTTTATGCTATAAATTAAGTACATTATCATTCTTCTTCCATTAATAATGCTAACAAAAATCTTTATATTAATATGAGTAGTGCCAAGACAGATTCTTTAGGAGTTCACCACATTGGTAGTTCCCCAGAGTTATAACACCATGACTAAATAAATAGATTTATTGTGATCTCCTTCTAAAAGTCTCATTAGCTTTGTAATACATTTATTTTACTGTTATGGGAGAGAGGTTATGCTACTCTCTCTAAAACACAGTCCAACATAGCACAATTCCATAGGTATGCTTCCATTTCCATTAGCTTTTCTACTTTTGTTCAGTGTTCAAAATTATCTTCTTTTCTGATACCTGAATGAAGAATTTATTTAGTTTTTAGGCAATACCTAGATTATCTGCAATCTCAGTGCCGTCTCTGTGAAAAAATGACATATTATCTCATTGCATTTAAGGTTTGATAAATCATATTCCTCTTGCTTTAATTAAAATTTGTAATACATATGTTGAAAGACTTCATAAAACTCTTCAATGACAGTCTCAGTTTCTACATCGTTCAATAAAATGTGAAGTCAATAATTTTTGTAAGTAAAGAAACTCATCCAGATTTAAACCTCATAGTGAAATGCTATATCAGGCTCAAGCTGACTCTGCTGTGTCTGCTTCCTTGATTCTTGTTCGTCACATGCATATTGGATGACCCCTGTATGCCTTCTATGGATGTGAATATGAAAAAGAATTAATTGAGCTGTAGAACACAGAAGTGTTATGTCCTCTGTGTGGTAATTTGATGTTTGAGATGGGATATGTTAAATTCTATTACAAACACATTAATTTCCTCAATTCAAGGCATTAAAAATAATGTTCCAAGACTTTTACAGATCATAAACAGCTTTTCTAGTCATTCTCATATAGGAACAACCAAAATACAGTGTTAAACATCCAATTTAAGTACAACTCCTAATCTCCATTAATTAGCTCATATCTGACTATATTTTTAAAAAATTAGTCTAAACCTATAAGAAATGAGTAAAATTAAATGAACCTTTTGGGGAAAACAAACAGACAAAACTCAAACCTCCAGCATTTCATTAGTTATACAGAGAATAAAAAATTGCTTAGTGGTATGATTATACATTAGCCAGTAAATTAATTGTCATGGTAATATATAAAATTATCAGATCTTACTATTTTTTTTCCACTCTATATTATAATATTTCATTTTGAGGTTATCTGGGTCAGAAAACTGTCAGCGAAGTGCTTGTTATTGTCTCCATGTGTGATTGATGGCTCATTTTAAATAAGACAGCAGCATGATTCTACTAGCAGTGACACAAGATATAACAGAATATTTTAATAATATACACTCTGGTATTTTTGCTGCTTGAAAAAAAAAAAGTTAATTCCATTTTTAGCATGGAGTTGAATAGAATAAGGATTTCTTAATTAGGCTATGCCATTAGTATCTTTAATTTACCTAAAATGTTAGTAAATAGCAATGTATACAAACAAACAACTGAACCCTACACATAAAGTGTGTGATTTAAACTTGAAATAAGAAAATCTTTTCCTGTAGGTTAAATAAATACAGATGATTAACCAAAGTTAAATTTCCCAGCAAAAAAGAGAAGACGCAGAACTATTTATTTAATCTTGCTATATTCTTACAGATTATATATTGATGAATATTTTAAGAAAATACTATATTATGGATTTTTTAAATGTCTCAGACATTTAAAACCCATGAAACACATAGATATTAGATATGAAAAAAAAAATCTAACTTTTTAGTCCATCTTGATGAAATTTCTGTATCATATATGTTGTTAATTATCCAGCAGTACTGCTTTGTAATCTAGATGCTGCTATCTGAAACCCTCTCAAATACTTGAAGCAAAAGGGCTTTCTTATGTATGTATGTGGTTTCTTTTATGCTTGACTGTAGTATAATTTTAAAATATTAGTTATGGAGCATTATGTAGCATTCAGCTAGAAATTCCAAGGAAGAGATTTCACCCATTTCTTTCAGTTCTCCAGAAAGGTAGCCAAAGATACACAGAACCTGAATACTTGTTGGTTGTCTACTGAAGGCTTTTGAAGTAGTTTTCATGTTTCAAGTGGTGCTAAACACCCTTTCATAAAGATTTAAACTTCCTTGTCCTCTTTAGCTAGCTTAAGTACAAGACTACTCCTTCTCATTTGCTTGGAATTACTTCCTTCCTACATATTTCACTGCATATTTCACTAAGCTAGAAGAAGTCCTGCAGACAATGCTTTTTTTAGAAACACAACTGTAAAGTGTTCAAAGTCATGAGTCCTGAACCATGAAGAGTATGACATTTGTGTCTTTCTTCCTCATCAGACTTAGGCCACTTGGGTCCATTTTTATCCTTGCTGAATGCAGTCTGAGTCATCTCTGTTTTCTTTGTTTCCTAAATATTGAATTTTTCTGTTCTGTTGGTTATCAACAAAACTATTTTTATCTGATTCACAAAATTGCACTGCTGCAGTGACCAGAAACTGAGCATAGTATGTGGGACCATCTAAGACCTGTGATATTATCTCCTTTCTCTGCTTTTTTGTTACAGGGGCATAGCTAGTTCATTCTACAGAGAATAACTACTCTTCTTATAAACTCAACCAAACTAAAAACAATTAAGGCAGAAATTTCCTATTTGCAACACAGTTCTTAACACAGATAAAACAAATCTAGATTGGCTTAAATTCACAAGAATCTCATGTCCTGTATTGTCAAAATAAAATCTGTGGCCCTGAACTAGCAAAAAACACTGGGCTACAGCTGATGAGTTTTTGAGTCAACTAGAAAACTAGAGAGTCCTACTGGCTATGTTATATTCATATCTCAGTGACCTTCTCAGGAGAAACCTTGGAATATTTTGGTACACTCGCCATCTGCCACTTCATTTAATATAGTAAATGAGATCCAATTTTCCTCTTTAAGTTGAAATATATCAAAAAGGTTATTTTGTCTATCTGTTTCACAACTGCTCTCTGAAAATGGAATAACACCGAGACGCAAGGTTTTTGGGTGTCATTTAAAATTTTAGTCTTTGAGTATTGTAGGTTGATCATTCTTTTCATCACTAACATAAGAATTTATCTCCTGGTCCTCCACATAACCACCGTTCAACATGCTTTATCAATACCAGTTCATCATCTTGTCTTTCTTGCCCTTTGATTCAATCCTATGAGCTAGTCATTCAAAATGTCAACCCTGCTAAGACAGAGGGAAAACACACAAATAATTCTACAGCAACTGCCATTGTCTGTCTTCTCTCCAAAGGTTTTTAGTCTTTGGCCACATGTAAGTCTTCATCTGTATATCTGGAGATTCATGCTTTCACTTTTGATAGCCAAGGTACCTATATGCTTATTTTATACTTTTTTATAACCTAAAGATTCACTGTCTAGTGTTTCATTTACCAGAATACTTTGTTTATGCATGAGTTGCACTGCGAGTTGCATCCTGTAGTATGTTCAGATTTGGCAGCAATGTGTAAGGTATTCCATTAAGAAAGGGATAGACAGGATGAAAGACTTAAGTATATACCTGAAAATATTGGAATACTAATCTGTGTTGTTCTGGATCAATAATTTCTTATAAAAGTTGCAGAAAATCTTCAAAACTCCTTGTCATTTGGCTGGAAATTTCAACTAATGAAAATCTTACTGTGGGATTGGTGGCAGAAGATGACTTGGAATTGGAGATTTACCAAGCTGTGTAAGCTGCATTTTATATGAATTTTGGATAAAAACACATAAACTGAGTAACAAATACCCCTCAACAGAACACCAAATATCACAATCTGCAGCTAGATGAACGCATGAAAATCTACACTGGACCTTTCTGGGCAGTTTTTTGCTTTTATAAAAGCATTAATTTAGGAAATTCCTATGTTTCTACTGCCTGTGTTATTATTTCACACCTCTGCAACACAAATTGACCCTGTCCTGCTTTGCCAATACTGTTTTTGCACAGGAAAAAAAAGAGAAAAACCCTAACCTCCCAAAAAATAGTAACTATTTTTTTCCCCAGACTTTGGTGTGTAGGTACAAATACATGTGTGTGTCATTCATTAATATAGCTCATGACCTTAATGAGATATTAATGTCAGAGTCCTCATATCAAAAAATGTCCCTCCTTTAAACATACTTTGTATTGTTGTTTTCATCATGGTTATTTACGTTATAATAATTCACAACAGTTGTACACATCATAAGTGTATATAAAAATTATAATTCAGACTATACAAAGAAAGATAAAACCATGTACAAAAGTATGTAGCAAGAACACCAGTAATATAAAGCATTAAAAATTGTCTTTATGTTTTTTAGATTGAATTAATGATTGCTTCTTGAACAATGTAATCAGACTCTATCCTTTGTTTGGAATTTTAGGAGATATGCATCTTTCTTTCTTTAAATGATTGAAGTAAAGGAAAACTCTTTATACTGACTTCAGATGAACAGAAACTAGGATCTTAATAAAGGTATTTTTGATATTAAGAGCTAATAGTTATACCCACAGTCATAGGAGCTTAATGACATACCTTAATGTTACTCTCTTTACTTACAGAAAATATAATTTTCTCAATGCTCAAAGGGACCTAAGATTTTTCAGGCATTTGTAAGAAATATTCTAACCTAGTAATTTGATGGGGATATTGAGGAAAAAAATACCTGAAAGGAAAATGAACTGCAGTAGAATTAACCATGTAAGAAAGCAAGCTGGATTTGGGCCACTGTGTTTTCTTTTTCATTACCAAGACCAGATATGTTTGCCTGCACATTGTTCCTTCAGTATTCATTCGGTTATATTCTTTCTGCTGTGCTAGGGATTAGGAATTTGTCTTTGGTTCTGTCAGGCAGTGTTTATGATTTGGGCTTTTCATCAAAATTGCCCTTGCTACTTTCACTTAATTCTAGATTTTGATGTACTGCCACTTCTCTGGTCTTGAAGTAATTAAATAGATAACAGCATTTTCCCATGATAGATATCTGCAATATAAAATTAATAGAATATTTAGAATTAAATATGTACAACAATCAATAATTTTCCTTTGATTCATCATATTCTAGACACCACTTCTGCCTCTTAAATATTCTTGGAGAATATCATCACCTTGGTAGTAACTTTTATTTGTACTAGATTACAATGTGTATCAAAAATTCTACTTCTCCTCAGAATTTTACTGGAATATTGTCTAATTTTTTATTAGCCAAAAACCAAGTTACAAAATTTCTGATAACACTTAATGGAAAACACAGAATTAATAATTTATCCATAGGATCCAGACCTTTCATATTGATTAAGCATAAGCAAAGGCTTTGGTATTTGTCTATTTAATCATCTTTACAAGTTTTTCAGTAACTCTTCAACCTATAAGAGCTTTAGCAAATGGACTTCTAAATAAATGTTTTTGATGGTTCTAACATGAGAACTTAAATTTCACATCATTTAATTGGGACTGTAAAATGAGTAACTTTACCTACAGGATATCATTTCTCTTGCTGTGCATAATCCTTATGGAAATGACTCGGAAAACACCCCTTGTTATCACAGTCAAAATTTTGAACTCAAGACACCTATAATGTGAGATAAGACAGCTGGAGTATTCAAGATGGGCATTTTGCAATGAGAGTGCACTATTTTGCTTTAATTTTGCTTTATTTAGTCATGACATAAAATTTTAGTTTCTGGATGCCATTCAGGGAATTACAGATATTAGTGGAATAGAAAACTATCGTTGGAGACTGAAGGACTTTTTCAGACTTTATTCTTGTTAATACACATTCTTCAAATTTTAATGTCCTAGCATAAATAATATTTCTTTAATTTGTTCTATTTTTTTAAGTACTCCTGAATAATGCTGCTGAAATCTGTATTTCTGGTATTTATTTATTTAGCAGTGTAATCCTGCCTCTGAAGGGTTGATTTAAATGTGTAAGACAGAAAAAAAAATTAAAAAAACTTTGAAAGAAATGTTAAAGAGATTGAAAGATGAAATTTCCAACAGTGCTGAGGAATCAGGGACTGGACTAGATGATACAGTATCTTCTTTTATGATAAACAAAGAAACTAACATGAAATTAACAGTGATGCTTAACAGGTTATGGGCAAATTCGCCAAGATGAATATAGACAATTTAGTCTATTTTGTGTAGCACTATATATTTTACTGTGATTCCTCATGCCCCAGCTGGGAAACATGGAAAATAAGACTGGTTTCTCTTTCCTTCAACCCATCTGCTGCTGACAGCAAGTACCACCAGTCAAGCAGCTTCTGCAGTTAGCCTGCAAGACTCTTGAAGCTGCCTTTTCTATAGAAACAATTAAATGAGGCTGTTTGGAGACCAGCTAATATCATCCACAGGCTTCAGTGAGAGCTTTTCAACATTTCTAAAATTCCAACATGCTATGTAGTAAACAAACACATAAGGAAACTCACAGAAGATAGAAAAGGTGACTAAAGAAATCACCTGAAGAAAATATATCAGCATCTTAAAAGATTGAAATGAAAGATTTAAACAATCAAAATTTCAAGGTACTGCAAAGGAACAACAGAAACTTAGGAGAAAAGTATATTAGAGGCACAAATCTACCCAAGATTGCCCCAGGAGCATCATATCTTGTTGTGTAACATACTAAAAAGACCAAAAGGTTCACATATTTCTGCAGTGTTAATTTTGCCTGAGGTTACAGCTACATGCAGAAATTGGTTAGGACTTTCCCAAAAAAAACCCCCAAACTCTTCAAATGATACCGTAAGCAATGGAATCACTAAAATATAAGGAGTCATAAACTATAATTGAAAGCAGTAAATGAGTGAAAAATTTTTCAATATATTTGCTATATATTGAGAGGAAAATACTGCAGATTATGAGCTACTATAGTACAGGAAAGATACTTTTGCAATGATTATACATGAAATATGACATCAATTAACCAATCCTAAGAAGATATTATTTCATTCTTATAAATGAGAGCAGGACTGGATCTGCCTCTTGTGACTATTCATCACAAGTACTTGAGGGTATTTCTTTTACCATTCTTGTTTAATAGTTCAGTATTTTGGCTTCATCTCATTAACATTGTCCCTTATTCATGCAGTTAGTCATTTGCTGCTTCAAAACACTTCAAATAGAGCAATTTAAAGTATTAAAATGTAGTGTTGTGTATCCTCAGTAAAACCTCAACTGTCCTACACAGTTTGTCGATAGAAATAAGCTCAACACGATGATAAAAATAAGCTCAACATTTCAGAGACAGTAACATTGCTACAGATCTATACTAACTCCATTTTTCCACCAGCAGGATCAAGAGTACAGTCTGCTTTGGGGGTTTTACAATGCTGCTATGGTTCTTAACGTGTAATTAAGAAACTATCTGTCCATAAATATCCCATAGACTGAGGAGCAAGTATTTTGACTGCAAAGACAGACAACTTTTTATTAAAATGCAAATTTTTTTTAGAAAATACCAAAACATACTGCCTGATAGGAAAAGATTAAATCTGAATCTCTTGTAAATAAACTTAACAGACTGAACATGCTAAGTGTGATTTTTGTTTACACAAACCCTAATGAGTGTGGCATGAATGAAAACCAAAGGAAATTCTTCCCTGTATCAGATGCAAGGCCTCACTGGCTGACCTGATCTAGAAAGGTTTCCTGTTTGCCAGGGCTCAGATTAAGGGTAATCTAGTCTGCCAATCCTTATCCAGACCTCAAACCATCATGCTCTGCTAATCTTCTGTCTAGTTGCTGACACTGCCATGGGAAGACCTGGAGAGTATCAAGCTTTTTTGCATGTGTCTAGAGGTGACAGCAGAGTGTAGAGGGATCAAGTGTTGTTCTTCTCAATCCTGTTGTCGCAGGAAAATATCTTGAGATGCCACAGGGTTCTGCAGGTGAACAGCTGCTTGCACACTTGCTGTTGACCAGAGTGTAAGGATCTAAAAAATGTCAAAATATCTGTTTTTTTCAGTTTTCTGCTTAAGGACTATTCAGTACAGGACAAAAGCAAATAAAAGGGAAACTGCTTAATTAGGCCCACAGGCCCACAAACTCAGAGTCACAAAAACATTATTATTGTGTGACAACACAGACGTTAAAGAAGATCAGAACCTACCAGCCACTGAGGGGAGAAGGTCAGGCACTGTCTTGAAGAAGGTTAACCTAAATTCATCACTCATACAAAGGGGGAAAACAAGAGTTACAGGAGTATTTTAGTATATTTGCTGTTACTTCTGGAACTGCACAAAACTTACTGTTGGATATTTGAGGGAATTTGTGGAATATTCAGGTGAATAACAAGTACAGTAAAAGAGGGACAATGGCCCTTAAAGGGTTAGTTTTTTGTAAGTCTGCAGTCAGTCAATCAAACTGTCTGACAGAGCTCCACACCTGATGGCAGCAGTCTGTCCTATCTTATGAACTAATTTTACTTTTTTTCTTTGTAATCCCATTCTACTCTACATGTAAGAGCTGCAAAGTGTGTTGTTAATGGTAGGAACTGGGAGAGGGGCCTCAAGTTAGGTGTCTTGTTATCTGTCAAGTATTAGCTTAGAAGGCAGGAGTTAGTGATCCATACAATGGCTAATCCAGGATCACCTGGGTGATGGATAGCACCTGACCACTACTTCATCAATATATATTCAATCAATAGTATAAGTAACTTCTGTATGCATCATCACTACATAATTAGTCAATGTATATACAATGTGCAGTTAACATAACTGTATGCATAGAGTATTGTATTTTCTTCTTGAAATATTGAAAGAATTTGTTCATGAGCTAATATTTTTTAAGAACATTCAAGTGTACTGTCCAAGGGAATGTTCAAAATTGTGCCCACATTGCAGATTTGTCTGATGTCTGTGACGGATGGATCTGTTTTGTGAGCAAGGACCCATCAGAATACTGGTGAGTTTAATGAACAAACCATGTCACAGATAGAATCTGTCCAGCATGCTGTGCCCTGACCAGAGGTCAAGATTTTATCATCTTGGGGTTCCAAGCACCAGAATCTACAGTCAAAGCTTTATCACTTATGTTCCCAGCATCAGAAGTGATGTGTGATTTTATACCTACCTATCACCCTTTCTGGGCTACTGATAAGTATCAGTATTTATCTGTAAATAGTATCTGTAGATATTTATCATATAAACAGTGTCTCTGTCCCTCTGTGAGCCTCTCAGGAACCCTCAGCCAGTCTCGAGCCGGCAGACACCAGGGGGCAACCCCGACACGGCCGACAGCAGGGAGACACTCTCTGTGCCCCGAGGGACCTGAGGACACCTGGGCTGGTCACCTTTGAAGCAGAAGAGACACCAGAGACATCGGTCGAAGATAAAGGGCCGACTCTTAGCAGGGGTTAATCCAAGGTTTTATTCAGGGGCTCTGGGGAGCTCCCACACCTCAGGTGGCCTCCTGCCGAGAGCCCCGGGAGATGAGCCAAGGTTACATTTAAAGGGAGGTGGAAACCCAAAGTAGATAACATTTTCTCTGGTGAATAATTTCTTGTTCTTTCTAAAACTGTTTTTACTATTGTTCATGCCTTATGTAAACTGAAAGAGCTTATATGGAGACTTGAATATACAGTGTGTACTTATTTCTCATGATTCTACACTAATTTATATGTTGATAATATCACCTGTTAAACATTTAAGTTATGAGCTGCCATCTCTCTCAATTGTTAGAGATTTTTGAAAAGAATCATTCATGTTAAGTCCTTTCATATTCACAAGAACAACTACAGAGTTGTTATTGACATTATAATGAAAATCATATCCTGATCATCTTCTGAATAGTACTGTCTTTTATTCTGACAATAATTATCTGTAATATCAACTTCCAGAGACATTGATTTTAAAATTTAGCTTTTAAAAAAAATTAACTACTTGTTCCCTCTCTTTTCTTTGGGTATATTTGAGACATGCTATAATTAATCAATCTTTACTGTAATTTCTTCATGGTTGAGTAGTGCTAACTGCAAAGACTACAGTAGATCAAGAAAAAAAATTCTGAAATCAGAAACTGAATATGAAATGCTGTCTGCATAAAATAAAACACAAGGTTTTATTGTAAAATAATTTTTTACAAATTATTTTTACTCTACATAATATATCAACAGTTTAATCAAAACTCTAAGGAGTTATGATGGTGCTAATACTTGCAGGCTGAATTACTTAATTACTATGAAATGCCTTTCAAACAGTTGCAGTGAAAGGTTTACTGTCCTGGTATCTCTTATGTTTCCTTTCTGCTGCATTCACTGTTGGACTGCTCCTGTGTACTGATAAAAGATTGTGCAGCATGGCTAAAATAAATTGTGAGCCTCCCTATGTCTTTCCCAGAATGCATTGTCATGGTGAGAATTTCTTCTTTCTCTTTATCTAGATGGCCATGATGTCAATGATTAGAATTTTTTCTTCTTTTGATGCTTAAGTCCATTGTTAACCTCTCTTCATAAATATTGTTTTTTCTCCAGCAGTTTGCAGCTCTCTGTTATTTTCAGTTTTACTGTATATGTGGTTTTTAGTATGTGTTAGATACTTATCTTTTTATTGCCCCTAATAATGAGGTTTTCTCACCTTCTGTGTTACATTGTTACCAGTAACTTACCATGCATGAGCTCTTGATAATTCCAGAGCTTTTTTTCCTCTCTGGTATCATCCGGCCCATAGCTTTAAAGTCTCTGTTGCCAAGCCAGTCCTGTATTCCTTCACAAACATCGTAACCTGTGCAGAGGATAGCAGAAAGGCTGTGGATGTTGTTTGCCTGAACTTTAGTTAAGTCTTTGACACTGCTTCCCACAACATTATCCTGGAAAAACTGGCTGCTCATGGTTTACACAGGTGTATTGTTTGCTGGGCAAACTGGCTGAATGGCCAAACATAGACAGTGGCAGAGAATGGGCTTAAATTCCATTGGCTGGTCAAAGAGGATGAGTTCTCAAGGTCTCTTTACTGTGGCCAGTCCTCTTTAATACCCTTATCAATGATCTGCATGAGGGAATTGAGCACACCCTCAGTATATTCAAAGATCAAAGGAAGTTGTGTAGGAGTGCTGATGTGCTAGAGGGTAGGGGGGCTCTACGGAAGAATATGAGGAGGCAGGACTGATGGCCAGAGTCGAGCTGTAAAGCTCTCAACAAGAATAAGTTGAGTAAGATCCTGCGCTCCTGTCACAGCAAACCCATGCAGTGCTACAGGCTGGGGACAGAGGAGATGGAAAGTGGCCCAACAGGAAAAGACTTGTGAGTATTGGACGGCTGGCTGAACATGAGCCAGCTGGTGCCCAGTGACCAAGAAGGTCAATGACATCCTGGCCTGTGTTACAAAAAGTGTGGCCAGCAGGACCAGAGTAGTGATTGTTCCGCTGTACTCGCCACTGGTGAGGCAGCATCTCAAATACTGTGTTTGATTTTGGGACCTTCTCTTCAAAAACCATATGGAGGTGCTGAGCAGGTCCAGAGAATTGCAAAGAAGCCGGGAGAATGGTCTGAAACACAAGCCTTAAGCAGCAGAGGGAACTGGGGTTATTTAGCCTGGAGAAAAGGAGGCTCAGGAGAGATCTATCTATAACTGCCTGAAAGAAGATTGCAGTGAGGTGAGTGTTTGTCTCTTCCCCAAATCAACAGGTGATAGGACAAGAGGAAATGGCCTAAAGTTGCACCAGGGAAGGTTGAGGTTGGATATTAGAAAAAAATTCTTTACAGAAAGAGTTGTCAAGCTCATTAGAATGAGCTTCTCAGGAAAGTGGTGAGTCTCCATCCTTGGACATATTTAAAGGAAATGCAGATGTGGCACATGGGATGGGGTTTAGTGGTGGACTTGGCACTGTTATGTTAACAGTTGTACTCTGATGTTGAGTCTTTTCATATGCTAATGATTCTATGACCCAATAATTCTGTGTTACTCTAGCACCTTAGACAGTTCTTTCAACTTACATAGTGTAGCCAATTGTTATGTATATCACAGATTAAAAAAAGACATAAAATAAACAATTACAGAAAGGTATAAAAACCACTGCTGTCATCAAAAAATGCAGACTTGAGCCCCTGTTGAAATTCTTGACCTTTTGTAATTATCTTTTATTTTTCTCTTTTCCCATCAATCACAATACTAAGGTATTTTTCACCAAATGCATTGCAAAATTAACTTGTCAGTACAGCCATCTGAAAGAAATGAAGGCTCATTAATACCCTGTTTGACCTCAAAGATTTGCAGCAGAATACATTACAGGACAATTTGACTCTTTCTGATTCATTTTGGCTGACCTTGTGTAAATAACAAGAAATTAAAGTACTAAAAACCCACACAAAAGAAAACACCCCACAGTGCAATTCTTTCACTACTTTGCACGTCATGTGTGTCTGGTTAAGTCAAAACTTTTTTGTCTGCAATGCAAGTTAATAGCAAGTTTTTTTTAAAACTGACCTAAGAAACTTTTAATATGGCAGTTGAATCCAACAGAGACAAGCACTCAAAAATATCTGAACATGGTTTAGATCCAAAGAGAAAACAATTATATCATTTTCCTGGAAATGGGAAAGTAGAAGATAGATATAAATCAGTACAAGAAACTGTCTTGAAATACACCATACAGGAAGTCTGGAAAAAGAAATCAGGCAAGATGTCTTGTGAATGATAATCCTACAGGCATCATTCCTTTATATCTTTCTATTCTGTGTATGTTTCTTTTCTCTGCATTGACACCAAACCTGTCCATCATCGCTTAGAATCACCAACTTTTATTCCAAATTTTCTCTATGAAGGAAGGATCTTCTAATATTACTTTCATAATAACAGTTCTTCCACCTACAGAGTTTAATTAGATCAATGTCATTCATCATTTTCATTCTGTTTCAAAAAATAAATGTTTCCATTTTTTTTAAGTCCTCTGTCACAGTAATTGAATAGTGCTAAACTATTTTCCTGTCTACATATCCAATCTTTCCTAAAAAAAAAAAAAAAAAGAAGAAAAAAAAGACATGGTTTCCTCACTCTTTTCTGAACACTTAAGGTGATAGTCAGCTTTGTGCCAGGCTGAGTTGCAGAGAAACTGCTACTTCTATATGTTCATAAAATATTCCAGGACTTAAGCAGTTATCCCTGAAACTTTTAATGAAATTAAACGATTAATTTTCTTTAATATTTAATGTTTTCAGCCATTTTGTGGTAAGGACATTTATTGTAAAATCTGTTAATGACAAAGAAGATATATGTATTGGGTTTGCATGGCCTGATTTTTGGTGGCATGGGGGGCTACAGGGGTTGCTCTTGTTAGAATCTGCTAGAAGCCTTCTTAGTGTACAGGAGAGACAATCCCTGGTGGCACCAGAGATGGATGTGCTGCTGGCCAAGGCTGGGCCAATTTGAAATGATGACAATACCTCTGTAATAACAGATTTAAGAAGGAATCAAAACAAAAAGTGGTGGCACAATTTTAATTTCAGCCATAGAGCAGACTAAGATGATGTGAGAAGAACAGCTCTGCAGACACCAAGGTCAGTGCAGAAGGAGGGGCAGGAGGTGCTCCATGTGCTGGACCTGAGATTTCTCTGCAGCCTGTGGTACAGACCTTGGTGAGGCAACTGTGCCCTTGCAGCCCATGGAGGACCACGGAGATCCACCTGCACCCCATGGCAGAGCCCCACACCAGAGCAGGTGGAGAAAATGTGCAGGATAATGTAACTCTGATGATGGAAAAAGAACTGGAAAAGAAAAAAATTAACGCTGATAAAATTATGGATGGGACAATAATTAATGTATAAGATGATGGACAGAACAGTTTAAAAGTCATGGTTATAGTATTAATAAGAAGGAAACTGGCAGGAATGTATAAAGAGAATGAGCTACTGATGAAAACAAATAACCTTCTTAATAGAAAAACCTGAGGATGAAATGTTGAAGAGTGGAATAGAAGAGTATGATTAAAAATCATGCTAGAAAATAAGGACAAGGAAAAATGGACTACAGGGACATTTGTGATATGAATATGAATGTCAAAATCACTATTAATGAGGAGGGAAGATTACATTCTTCACTCTCATGCTTCTTCTCAAAGTCCTGCCATATCCCAGCTTGGCTGGATGAACCAAGTTCTTCTTGCAAAGCATTGACAACCTAAGCAAACAGCTTTGTAAGTGTAGGATTTTGCAGGTGACTAAGAGGTAAATGTACATTCAGAGTCCAAAAATGAAGCTAATTCAGGACAATTAGTTTAAAATGTGCCTGCATTTAAGATCTCTAAGTTCAAGGGTAGCAAACAAGAAATTTAAGGTGTCATTACTCAATAAAACACACATATGCAGATAACCATATTCATGAACTCAGAGACACATTTGACAAAGACCAAATTCAGGAACATGGATATACAGGAATATATATTTTGTTATAGAGTTTCTTGAAATATTGCTGATAAGCTGGTGTTTCAGAAATAACAACAACAACAAAACAAAATAAAACCATATATTTTGTTAGTCCTTTGTAAACCTGGCAACTATTAATTTCATCAGAGCAGAAATAATCCCAAAATTTCACTGACAAGTGGGCCTCCTAGAATGTGGAAGATAATCTAATTACAATTTAAAGAAATTTATAGCAAAGATGATTGACTATAAGTCTAAAATTATTAGGAAAAGAGACGGAAAGAGCACTTCACTTTCTGATGTGATGAGAATTATATCTGTCCTTTAGTGTTGAGTGGGAAAAATTCCCCTCTCTCTCTTTCTCTTTCTCCTCCTTGATTTATCTCTCTCCCTCCTCACTCTTCAAGTGTCAATCCCATACTTATATGAAAATGAAAATCCCATACTTATATTTACACATTAAATAAAATGTGCTCTTAATTTAGACACAGAAAATTAACAGAAAATTAAAAATCAGTGTTAACCCCGCTTTAGTAAAGGGAGTGGCGAACAGTTTCTTTTCCTGAGAACAAAGAAGGATTTCCAGAGAATTACTACTTTGAAAATCTCATCCATACAAGGATTAACAGAAGCTAGCAGCTCCTTATGAGCTAACAGCTGTTCCTAACTCTTTCTAGGCACAGGGAGCTGTCCACATAAGGAAACTGTCTTATCATGGCTGAACAGAAAACTGCTTGATCATGCATTCCCATGCTATGTCCATCAAAACTATTGTGAACACTGAATTAGCTGAGGAGACTGCCCAATTGATTCAGAAGCATTTGAGATTTGCTGCTGATTAAACCCATTTCTTTTTTGTTGCTAATATCTCCCATGCAACTCATCCTTGAGCATGGATGGAACAATCTTGCTTTTTAACACTTACAGTTTCAGATCTGAACCTATTTCAGGCACAGTTTCTGTGAGTCAGTGGATTTCCTGGGCACAAGCAGGAGCTCGCCTTAACAAACTCAGTCATGATTCCATTGCTGAAGGTAAAAATTGTTTCCATTCAGAAACGTATTGAAGCAATGTAAGCAAGGACATACCAGTGGCCTTTGAAAGCAAGATCCATCATCTACATAACCTTCCTATAACAGATTTTCTAGAGCTAATAGAAACTGTTGATCTCTCCAGTGTCTGACACATTACCCATACCTGGTTTGAGCCTTGAGATGTAGTCATTAAGCTTAGGACACTGTTCAAACAAATGTTAAGATTATGTAGAATGGAGAAATAGGAAGTGTTCTGAAACACTGCCATCTTAAGATACAGAAAAGAAGAAAAGCCAAGATTTTGATGTTCTACATACACAAAAAATAAGTTAATGTTTTATAAGCTTCTTCCTAATGTATGCTTTTTGATTCTTGTTAAGTTTCTGAATGCTGCTCTCAGCAAATTTAATGTAGTTTTCTTTCAAAGTAATTTGCTATCATGCTTAATGGCTGAAATATATTTTGGCATTTCTTGAGAAAAAGAGGAACCCAGAAACTTTTAGAAGATTACTCATTTTTCTTTAAGATTACAATTATTAAAGTTGTATTTGGTTTTGACACAATTTGAATTTGTTCCTTAAGAAAATATTTTTTTTTCTTTTTACTTTTCTTCTGATCATTTGGAGAGAAAGGCAGGCAGAAATTTTTATAGTTTTACTTGTTGCTTTTTTCACCAATAAAACAAAAAGAAAATCTTTCCTTACCATGAAATGCAGCATGTCTCACAGTAAATCACAAAATGAAGTATCTCATCTTCAAGATATTTAGACCCTTTGAGTTGTTAGTCTGCACCAGCACTTGGAAATGCAAAATATGGTCTGTCACCCTACTTAAAATAGTGAAAATGACAGTAATTTACATCACAATTGAAATACTGTTTCACTGTTTCAATAATTCCAATAATTGAAAAAATAGTCAACTTCCTACTAATAATGCTAACATTCAGCTGGCATTTGCACTTTTAGCTGCTTACCAGTTTTCTACTAAATGTGTTTTGATGACTTATTTACTACCTTGTTCAAATCATAATGTACAGATGTACAAGGATTATTCTTTTCAGCTGCAGAGATATAAAAACTTTGGCTTAGAATTTACTGTCTATTTTAAGCATTCTGTCAAGAAATTAGATTAGTTCAGGGACATAAAGATATTTATTATAAGGAAGTACAGGAAAAAAAACAATGCCACATCATCTATAAAGTTTAAATAAAAGGTATATTGGGATATTTCTTTTGTCAGGGTCTGATCAGAAGAAGTAACTAGAATGTAATATGAAACCTTCATCAGTAAACTTGAAACAGACATCCCAAGAGGAAATGACAATTATGACAAGTCTTCCCTTATGTGGCATATTTTAGGTGTCAGTATGAGATGAAACCATGCACAAATTTAATCTTACAGACAAGACCTCACTGTCATTAGGAGCACATGGAAAAGTGCAGAAGCTCACTTTAATCTGTCACTGTCAAATAGGTTTTGCTACTTCCATGTTCTTCTGCAGTCTTTCAAGTTAATACTCTTGATTACTTCTACTCTACCAATTCCAAAAGGTCTGCACTGACTCTTTCTATTTCACAAAATAATTACAAACATGAATATTATCCTAGAGGAGTCTTTTAGATGTCTGAAGCAGTTATATATATACAAACAACACCTTTCATTTTAAAAAGATTAATAGCTATAAAAAAGAATGTAGAACAAATAGTCAGCTATTGGCACTGTGTTAACTTTCTTTCCCACACTAATAAAATGTACTTCAATATACTTCAAAAACATTAATTAAGAGATTCTTTTTTTCCCCCAGGCAGTTGACAATTCTTACCTGCACTTTCTTTTCTAGAAAATTTGCTTCATGTTGAAGGGAAAACTGTGGTTGTAGCAGTCTGAGTAAACATGAAGACAAAATTATCTTTTCAACTTTGTCAGTTGTACCTCTAAACAGATAGGATGTACACATATTTTTTTAACATTTAATCACTTGGGTGCTCACATTTATATAAAAATTAACTGGACAAAAAGGGAAAAAAAGGCCTTTAATTTTCACATAACTGAACTGCAAAGGAAGTTTAATATAAGAGTATAAGACCTACAGCTTTTCACTGGAGAAATCAATGTGTAAGCATTTTTTCACTGACTTCAGTATCTCATGTGGGTGTCAATCTAGCTAGAAAATCTTTCATTTCTGTATTACTGTACTTCCAAAAAGCCTCTAATCTGGAGAAAAGCCATCTGAATCAGCACAAATCTTAAACCCCTGTGGAATTTCACTCCCTAAAGTAGATAAATAAAAATTTAATGCATTTCAAATCAATATTGTGGCAAACTGTAAGCCACTTAGATGTGTTTAGGAAAAGTTTTTTTTCTTTTCAGTCCTTTGTGATAGAAACTCCCAAGATACTGCTAGAAGTTCAATTCCCAATCCTCTAGCAGGTCCCATGTGAAACAAATGCTGCATTTGAGCTCAAAATCAGATTTTCCAAAAGACTGCTGCCCTTTTCATTTATCACAGAAGAAGTCAAAACTTCAAAGATGACAGAAGCAGCATGTAGTTAAGAGCACTTTCATGACTTAGCTAGCTGAAGTAAGTTGCTTCCAAATATTTCTTGACAAATGTAATTTTGCCTGGTGTTTGAAGAAAAAAAGCTTTGTTTCAGTTTATGACAGAGGACTGTTAACTAAACCATTAATAAGGATAAGTTTAAATATTTTCTTTTTTGAAATGATTAGTGAGGTTGAGTATTCTTCTTTGTACCAACAGACAGTAATAGCTTACTTGAGAACTTTCAGCAGTAATAGCAAAGCTAAAGCTTTTTATGTCTCTTACTTTCACCACAAAGATTTAACTTTGCCTTTTTTCTTCTTTTAGTATAACAAGGGAATTTCAATCCATTCCTTTTTATTATGTCACCCTGACAGGACTGTGTTTATGCATTAGACACAGTACATATGTGTAGATCCAGCCTCTGACCTGGTATTTCTTTTCTTTGTTTTAAGTCAATATCAAGTGCTTTAAGCGCCATACTACCTTTGAAGATCAGTACATTTCCAATACAAGCAATTCAAGACATAAATCCAAAACCTGACACACCTTTCATATTGCTTCATTTTTAATATATTGTAACTGTAAGGCCAGTGAATCACATACATATAACAATATGGAATATACCATGTCCTAGCTTTCAGGAAGTTTTGAAGGAAATTCTGATAACTTCAACAGGTACCAGAAATACCTTAGGTACTGTTTGTGCGGCTATGGTTACAGTTACACTGACTAAAATTGCATGTATAGATGATCCACTTGTATAATTTAAATTCCACTGTAATTAAAGGTTATACAGGTGTGGGAAACTGATAAATAATGATGTGTCTGGTGGTGCTCATTGAAATTCTGACTGGAGGAAATTATGAGGTAAATTAAGGACATCTGCTATATAATGAACCTTGCAGAGAAGTATTTGTGAAAGCAAATTAATTTCCATTATACTCTTTATTGATTTTTCATTATAAAAGAATGATTTTTCCCCCAAAACATTTAGAAAGTGAAAATCTTAAGAAACTCCATAAGAATGTGAGGAAATGGAGAGAAACTTGATTACTGAATATTTGGTGGGCCACATGTGAGTGTAGGAAGGTATTTGTTTTCCTTTGAGACTTAGGCAAGTTTCAATATCCATCCAACTGTAAAAATAGTGGAACTATTCAAAACTAAGACCATGAACATCAGAGGAGTCAAAGGCAATGTCAAGATGATGGACAACTCGAAATAAGGGCACTTTCATTCAGAAAATGAACTCCCAATCTGATTCTGGAGAATGAGGGCTTCCAGTGAATCTATTTCTAAGATTTAAAAGCAACAATTCTAAAGACAGAAATAATATATTACTTTCTTAGAAGCTTTTAAATACAAGTTTTAGAAAATTTTAAATATTCCTTATAAATTACTTTAAAGGGGTAATGTTTCAATTGTATATATATATATATATGATTACTATTAAAAATATAGACCAGTATTGTTCACTGTTGAACAGAAATTCTGTAGCTGGAAAAATTAGTTTGACTTTATTTTTGAAAAATATTATCAAATACTATCATATTTGTAGGTTTTTTTTATGCTTAAAATTTTTCCTTTTAAATTAATTTCGAAATATAAATTCAATTATATCTTTAATTTGAAAGAACTCAATTTATGAACTTCAAAGAAAAATAGAGAACCAAACTGTAACTATGCTGAGTATATGAGACAACTGAAAATTTTGAAAAGCACTGAACGTGCAATCAGTATCACACTCAAAATGCCTGGCTGACTTGGAATCAAATGAACAAAAAATGGAAAGGAAAATAAAAGCTCCTTGTGTTCCACATGGTAAACATAAGGCTAAAATTAAATAAACACATATCACAGGACTATACATTCTAGTAATGAACTTGAACTAGATTTCAGAATTTAAAAAAGGAGGATGCTGGATTCATCTGCTAGGAGAGACTAAACAGATGAAGAGCAGGCAAAAGCAAAATAAAGAGGAAAGAATATGTAGGGGAGTCAGGAAATGCGTAAGACATGTCAACAGGGAAAATTCACAAGAATTGTAAATAGACTTTAGATGGAACTTGAGGGCTATGAGACTACAACTGACTGCAAGAGGATAGCTACTGTTATTAATAAAATAGCATCAAAAAGACTGTTTAAATTTTCAGAAAGTCTGAAAAAAATGTCATGAGTGTAAAATAACTTGTGCCTTGTGTTTGCTCTCTTTAAAATCTGACCTGTAGTATAAAAAAAAAAAAAAAAGAACATCCCTCCTCCTCCAAATCATAAATGAACCCCTCCCTCCTGTGTTTTTATGGAAGACAAAAAATTATAAGCAGGAACATAAATTCTTATAAAACCTTTCATGCTTTAATGCTGAACTTGCATCAAAACAGATTGTTGAAAAAAACAGTTCAAGTGCTGCAGATTAATGAATCCTGGCAAAGTATAAAGCAGAGATGTGATAAAATAAGCAACACTAATTGGCCAAAAAGGAAATGGAGAAGACTCAAGTAGAAATTAATTAATTAAATAAATAAAAATTAAAAGATCCAACTTGTCTGCTGTCACAGATCAGGTATCATTGAAAAAACTTAAAAAGATGGGACCAGCTTTGAAGGATATATAATAAGAAAAGAGAAATTCACACAGAGGCTAATAAAGTCACCACCACTAGTGCCAGAAAAATTGAGATCATAAGTGCTACAATTAAAAACAGTTGCAGCCATATGTGATGACAACAGTAGAAACTGATGAACCTTCTACCTCTAAGCAACCCATTCTTTTTTCCTAACCATTCATCTGAGGTTTCAGTGCTATAGTCTCCACTTCTACCCTTAGAACTTTGAATTCAGTCCGTCTGTCATACTAACATATCTATCATTTTCACACAGAGGTAGGACTCTCATCAGAGGCCTAATTATTTAAAAACATATGATCAAAACCAACATATCATCTTACACCTGCCCTAAAGTCCAAAAATTAATGGGGTTTAATCCTAAAGTCATCTTGGGAGTTCTTGGAATTTCAGATATTTGGGATACTGCTTCCTACCCAGACAGATCTGCATATCCTTACCTTTTCTCTTACTGTTTGTTCAGATGCTGCCATGACTGACCCTCAGTGACAATCCCTTAAAGGTCGAAATGAGGTGTCTCAGCTCACCTTCTGGTGTGTGACAAGCAATAAGAATCTTGGGACAGAACTAAGGCCAGCTATTTCAGTGAACAGGTGTTGACATCAAGCAAATATAAAATGATTCTGCAAAAGATTTTACTGAAATTTTCCCAAAGATAGAAAAGGAAGCATGGATACAGAAAAGCAAGAAGGAAAAAATATGCAGAGCATGGACATTAATCATTGCTCTGAAGTGAAATTACGCATACCCAAATTTTAGATTATGAGGCAAGAGAAAATTGACCTGTAAAGGTATTAATTGTGAAATTAATCCTGCAGTCCTAAAAGAAAAGTCAAAATTACTGAATCAGTAGGTCAAAATCTTGACAGAAGTTATGAAATGTTCCTTGTAGTGCTGGGAAAAATTATTTCTAAGTATTTAGAACACCTGCATAAAGTAAAGAGACAACATCATGGCTTCAAAAATTAAATATTAATTACTCCAGGAAAAAAAAAAAAGTTTCTGGGAAGCCCAAAACAATATGGAAAAACTATGCTTTCTTTTGCCTACTCCTTCACAACAGACAAAAAAACTTCCAGTGTACAAAAGCAAAAAAGGAGAAAGCAGTTTAGAAGGATTGTTATGACTGAGCCCCACTTTGTGCTTTTGGTAAAGTTAATTTCATCGTGTTTTAATTAGATTGGTGTCCTGATTAGAATTGCTGCAATTTCAATCAATCTTCTTACAATCTTGAAATAAATCATACATATATAAGAGTCCACTTCTTACATATAAGATGTCATTTTGCACTTTACATCTAATACAAATAAACCACAAAATGGTTGTAATTGCGTGTAACATTTTACTCTTTGGTCGAAAGTAATTTGCATTAACATGTATGTCTTTCATAAGCATCTAGAAATAGTCATGTTCTTAATTTACATGATTGATACTAATAAAAAATAACTTGGCATTTAAAATGTCAATAATTTTTTTTTCACAGGGTAATCATAATTCATGCAATTATGTTGTTAGTGAAGCCTAATAGATCAATAGAAGTAGCTAATACAAAATTTTCTCTGAGTAAAAGTTCTATTCCATTCTTCCATTATACATTATTCTTATAAAAAAGAGAAGTAATTTGATAAGACCAATTGTGTGTATTTTATGTATAATAATTTGCTTGAATATATGAGCAAACTGTCAGTGCAACTCTTAAGTATTATATATGAGATAAGATTGCCTCACAAACTGTTCCAAATCATATAAATATATTTAACATGTATTTACTTATTCAAACATACACACGGAATTTAGTGGAGTTTAAGTGTTGTAGTATTTTTTTTAAACAGATTAGTCCACAGAACCACAGAAGGGTTAAGGGACCTTAAAGGCCATGTAGTTCTTACCCTCCTGCCGTGGGCAGGGATCCTTTTACTGTGTGCATCCCATCAGGGACTGTGGACTAAGTGTACACCCATTTCACGTAAGTATTGCCTGATCTGGTGCTCTTCACCCAGTGTATATCTTCTTTACTCCAGCCTTTTCCCTTTGTCTCTGGGATCTTGATTTCTTGAAGGACAGTCTTGCAAGCAAAGGCTGAGGCAAAGAAAACCTTTTATATCTGAGCCTTTTCCAGGTGCCCATCTTGTTGGAATGGGCTCACATTTCCCCTAGTCTATCGTTAGTCACCAATGTGCTCACACAAATTCTTGTTTACTTTGACATCTCTGGCCAGATGCAATTCCATTTGGCATTTAGATTTCCTAATTTCATCTCTGGGTGTTCTAACAATGTTTCTGGATTCCTCCCATGTTATCACACCCTGCTTGCTTCCTACCCCTGTATGACTTCCTTTACCTGATTGAGTTTGATCATCCCCACATGCCACCTGCTATTCTTGTCTAACTTCATATTTATTAGAATTGTTGGACATCTTTTAGTATCAGTTAGCATCAGCATGCATGCTGCACTTGTGGTTTTTTCTTTTATTCCTTCTGGACAACAATTTGTTCATCTGAAACATTTAGAAAACTCTTTTCAAAAATTCAAATTTGTGAAGGTGAATGGCTGCTTTTTTTTTTTATAAGATTTTTCTGGCACAAGGAGAAGATTGCTCTCCATAGTTTATTCGTACTTCCTTCAGGTGTGGTTCATCTGTTACAGTATTAAATTCAGTTTGTGCTAGCAGTACAATGACTCAGAACCCTGCATAAATTAGAGTCTATTGTGCTGTGTGTTGTCACAGCGAGGAAAAGCAGCAGTGAGCTCTCAGGTGCTTTTAGACTTTGTTTGTTCAGCATGAAAGAACTGATCTAAAATACAGTGGTTACAGTCTTGCTTGTATATTTTTGTATTTTGGAAAAGATAGCTGTATCCAATTATAACCTTGCCATGATGTTCATCTTCATGCAAGGCATGAAAACAGGTAAGCACAGCAGCATCAGCGACAGAGCGAGTAGTTTAACCTTGGTGTCTGTTCTCCTACACCCACATCTCAGAGCAACATGCTGGACACAAGACACCTTAATCACCTGCAGTCACAGTATAGATATAATACAGAAGATCTTGAGCAGCAGCATCTTCTGTGAAAAAAAACTCTGAGGACTTTTGGCATCTCTCCATTTAAGACATAGTGTTACAGGGAGATCTGGAAGAGACAGCCTCCTTTTTTGCCCCTCATGTATTAATAAGTCCTGTGGAAAAAAGTAATTCCATTTCAACAGATGCTTTTCTCCCTTTTTCCTTTCTGCTATCGACATTGTGCTAATGTCTCTTGTAGAGAGAATGGAAATGTTAAACTATTAAAAGTATTTATATTTTTTGATATATTGTTCTATCTATTGCTAGAATCTTCCATATAATTTGCTTGGAAATCTTGAACAGGAAAAATGAGCAGTTTGAATCAGATTTTAAAATTACTAGACAAAATAATTTTTAAATTTTAGTTTTAACTATGTATGTATGACAATAGTCTTGGTCAGAATCCAAATCTGAAGTAAAAGTTCCACCTTCCCTTTTGAAAATGTGTGTCCCAATGACATCAGCTATGAGATATTCTATAAAGTTAGCATTCTTCAGAACAGGTTCTTGTGTCTGGTCTGCAACACAGAGTCAGCATGGGCAATAAAAGTTGACATCACCTTGACAAAATCTTTAAATAAATGTCTTGACTAATAAGATCCTCTCCTGGGACTTGGTAGACATTCATTAGCACCAGGTGGATAGGATCAGCTCCTTTCGTCCCCTTAGAAATTTTTAATAGAGAGTAACTCCTGTTGTCCTAAAGTTTGTGTTAGGGACATCCTAAATATATGATTCAAGGCAAGAAACTATGGTTTCTGCGTTGTCACTGTACATTTTAAGCAAATGAAAGAATTCATTTTGTGTTTTCTAACAAACCTGTTTTTTGCAAACCTTTTCCTACATGAACGTATGTACCAGTAGTATTTGTGTTTTCTAAAAGAGATAGAAAAATAAAGGTTACTGACTAATTACAGATTTATAGTAATTTAAAAAAAATGACTGTCTGAGACAGAGTGTAATATATCTGAAATTTTCAGTGTTTGAGGGTTGTTTAAAAGTAAAATCGGTTAAAATGTGTTGCTATAGGCTAAATTTTCACCTAAGCACAGGGTCACCAACTTGTAGTCCAAGAAAAGAAAAATGCTTCAGTCTTTTGTCCATTGTAATTGCAAGTAAAATAGTTTGTAGCTGTCTTTCATAGGATCAAATTACTGACTTTTCCCCAGGCTTGAGTAGTCAAGTATTGATAAAGAATAAAATGTTGGTTCCTTTCTTGCTACTGATCATGGGGTGAGGGTTCACAGCATATGTACAAATACAAAAACAAAAAAAAGCACAAGAGACCAACCAAAAAAATACAAACACACAAACAAAACTTAAATCCCTCTTATTTGAACAATTTACCCACAACCATATAAAATTTAATTTTCCATAATTCGGAAAATGACTAATAAACAAGGAAACAAAACTAGGAGCACAAAATGTTGACATTTCAAAAGTCATTGTTGATCATCTGCAAGCCTCCTAAATGTAGGCCAATATCTCTCTGAACTTAGCTGAACTTTGGATGAAGTTTGTTTGTAGAGCTGTCAGTAAGCAATTTGACATAAAGATATATAAAATTATATAAAATTTATATAAAATTCATCAATTTAGGAATAATTAGGTTAAAGTCACATCTTAGAAGTGCTTTGTTAATTAGAAATAGATGAATCAATTTAGTTCTAAGACTAACAGAACAGACATCCTCAGAGCTGATTCTTTTCTTTATAAAGGGCAGGTAGTGCTGCTATTGCATAGTTCGGGGTTTAGAGTGTTTAGTCCTATATTCCTTTACAAATATGTGTGTTTGTTACCAAGTACTTTTAATAATGTCTTTTTTTATATATTTTCTTTAAGTCATGTTCTCAAATATAAACTTTTTGTGCGAAAAAGTTTAATATTTTAGATTTCATTTACCATTGGCAAATACTTTAATTCTTTTGACACTTGCATTAAGTACTATGAGTTGACATGGAAAGCACTCACTCCTTTCTTTTGTTGTTGTTTATTTTTACACTGTGTGGATTTCCTAATGTCTATGGAAAATTATAAATGAGCAAAAATGTATAAACTACAGTAAAACAAATAGTATCAAGAAAGGGATAAGAAGACTATAGTTCAAGTCTAGAGAATAAAAAATAACCATTTATTATGATAACAGGGTTGCCATAACCTTTTCTCTGTACATAGACTGGGTGTTGGCTATTCCTGGCATCCCTCAGTGCATGAGGGCCCAAAAAAGTGGCACTAAATGCAAAATACTGTTAAACAACTGCTTTTATAGTTAAAAACTATTATGACTACTGTTATAACAGTTAAAAACATTTATAGGATTTAAAATGAACTAGCCAAAATTTAGTTCCCTCCTCCTTCTTGCTTTTATTTTATCTGTGATTATCTCAGAAGACAGGATGACCAACAGTTGCATTCTAAAATATACTGTCACCATTTTCTTGTACTTCTTTAATATTATTTTCTTTTTGTTTTCCTTCTCAAAATTAAAGAATAGTTTGGTTGGAAGGTACCTTTGAACATCATCTAGCTCAAACCTCTGCAATGAGCAGTGGTATCTCCAGCTAAATCAGAAGACTTATGAAGAAAGACCAAAAATTCTCTCACTGCAGAAAGGACAGCTTAGACTTTATGATGGTAGTTTCATATAACCTCAATTAGTTGTCTCAACTAACACACTGATTCAGCAGCTGTGCAAACAGAATGCTTATAAGAATACTTGTTTTTTTATACTTTCCCTAATTTTCATAATGGACATTTTTCATTGCCTTTCCATCCCCATTTCAACAGCCTGTTCATTTCATCTGCTTCTTTGTTGACTGCTTTCTGGAACATTTCCATTCCTTGGGATATTGGCCTACAGGTCCAATATTTTAATGGTCATGATATGGTAGAATAGTATGAGAGCTCCTTTTACTTTCCTAAATTATGTCTGGCATCTTGTAGAACTTGCATCTTGCAGTCCATTGCTTGCTCCTACTAATGTTGAGCACAAATTACAAAAAAAATCTTTAGATACTGCTGCAGTTTTAAATCCACCATTTTGTTTCAATCTCACAATTGTTATTGCTACTGGTAATAATAGTATATCAGCATATTCTCTGTGATTTACATGCATACTATGAAGTCCAGGTGTTAGACTCTTTTTAACATCCTCCACTCTCTGTCAGAAGACGTGGGACAAAAGGTAAAGATAATTAAAATAATTAGAAAAGTTCAAGTATGAGATTTGTGTTAAATATCAGAGAAAATCCCAGTCTGCAGTAGGATATTGATATGTTAATTAGCTTGTACTTTCACTAAAAGGAAATGTTAAATAAGGTCTCCACACATTTTATAAGCAGAACAGCTTGAACAATGCTTATCCTTAATCTAAGAAATACTTTCATGAAATAATTCTTTGGGTTTATTACCTCATTTTTATAGCAATATAGTCTTATATTTGACAAAGGTAAGTAAAAGTATTATTAAATTTAATATTTGAACAGAAATATTTCTTTTTAGTTTTATAGAGTGTTTATCATAGTGCCTTGGCTGAAAAAGGGAGATAGAAATTTGAAAATAATTTAGATATGAGTCTGGTAATGTCGCACCCTTGCTTATTGCACTTAAGATGCAAACCAAGTTTCAAGGGCTACCTTTTGACCTTCCACTTGGTGCTGATCTGCCATAATCGACATTTGAGATATGAGATAAATTTATAATGCAATCAGTTTTGTTATTGTAAAGTCCATTCTCATTCATTTAAAGAGGAATTTAGAATATCTGTTTTCTGGAATTTCAGAAGGAGATAGTGCTAATGTCTATGTACACTGCTTCTCTTTCATTTTGAAAACAAAGTTCCAAAATTATCCCATGTTGTTTTAGTCACATTTCTCTTATTTATTTTGTGTCTTTAATGTCTTTGCTTCTGCTTGTTCCCTTTCAGCTTTATCTTTTGGCTTTTTCATATATAAGAAAATTTTGTAAAAAAATATTTAATAAAATATCTAAGACTATATATGGTGCATGGATTTTTTTTTTTATTGATTTAATATATGCTTGAAGATTCCCTTTATTACCAATTGATTCTGTAGCAGATTACCTGGTATGTAAAAAAAATCAGATATGTTTTTACAATTAATTAAATAAAAGAGTGCTTAATTATCCCCAATCCACGCCAGCTCTTATTTATTAGAAAATATGATCTGCATGTTAGCTTGCACAGGACCATGTGAATGGAGCCTAATGGCCTTGAGAAGCAGTAGGCATTTGGCTGGGAGAAGAGATTCCTTTCCCCACTGCAGCAGCTGCCACACGTACAGCAACCATCACGCTCAGATCCTTGAGCATACACTTGTATGCCTTTACTCTGTGACTGTGCCATTTTCCTTAAAGAAAACACATAAACTGTGCCTGAATATCTCTTCTGTGTGCATTCAGTTTGGTAGGGGGGTGACAAAGCTAAACAAATTCCAACAGCTTTGATTTAGTTTTTAGTTTTTATTTATAAATAGTCCACTGAGAACTGCAGTATCTGTGGACTCATCTACCTCTGAAGCTAAGAGGCAGCTGCTCTTGATTCTAGGAAGAACTGTGTTGTGAAATATTTCAATATTATAATATCCCAATATCCAAATAATTTTGTCCAAAGCTAGGTTGGGCCTAATTGATAAAGCTTTTTTCTTTTAAGATGGCTGTTACCCTATCTCTTTCAAAATATAGCACCAGGTTTTCTGTGTCTGTGAAGTTCTTCAGGCCAAAGTGTTACTTGTTATATACAAAAAGATGCTTGAACAATTCAGTAAATGACAGAAGAGAGCCAAAATTTCTCTTTTGCTGCTAGTTCTCTTACACCAAATTCACACTTCTTTCTTTTAAAATAGATATGCATTCATAAAGGTATAATAAAGACTTAATTTTCAAATTTCAGAAATTTCAGTAAATTCCAAAAAATCTGAAATTCAAGGAATATTATTGGCTGATTTAGGTCAAATAACACTAGAATATAATTTGGTTGTGTCACACACTGCATCCACTTTCCACTGCCCCCAGCTTTTTCACCAAGTCTGGGAGAGGTTTTGCCTTATTTGATGAATTTGTAAGAACCCTGAGGGTTTGGTTTTTTACTCTTTCTGTCTCAAGTCACTCACAATAGTAACTCAAATGTGTGATTCACTTCAAGATCTATAGACAGTTTTTCTGACATGTTGCGGAGTGCTAGATTGTAAAACAGAAACACCTAAAAGTAAAAGCACAATACGATAGCAACTTTTTTGTAAGTACTATGAGACAAAAACAGAGGGTCCAAAAATACTTATGGTCAATTGTGATCACGAAAAGAATACAACTCTGGGACATACTTGTTCTCAGGGATAGCAGCAAGGAGCAGGCCTTTAAAACCTTCTCTGGGTAATAAAGGTCAGATACAGACTGGAATTTGTTAAGCAGTGGTGACAGGGAAGGTAATTAGACACTGAAACAAACACATAAAAGACCCTCTAAACAATTTCATGGATATTCTGCTTTTGACTATCTCTGGCTGAAATTAAGAAAAGCTTACTCTAGTCAAAAATTATTTTTGCTTAAATAAGGACCCTACTGGCTGCACACCAATATTCTTTGGCAAATAAAGTGCTTCAGAAGTGTTCAGACACATGATCTCTCAGCGTGGTATTTTTTAAAGAAATTCAGTATTTTCCCAGATAATGTTCTGTGAGACTCAGGGGTGAGGACATTTTGTACAGTTTGGCAGTGCATCAGCATGGTTGGACTTGCTTTTATAAATCTGTATGTGAGATACCAAACTAAAACCCACTGGTTTGGAGGAATCATGTGTGATGTCCCACCCTTACAGGGATGGAAGCGCTCAAGACTTGTAAATGCTCATGGTTGAAATGAATGACAAAATTCAGAAGGCCCACAAAACAATCAGAAAATTATACAGAAAATTATACACTTGGCATGTAAATTGGTGTGATTGGTGTGTTAGTCCCTGACCTATTAGGTAAGTACATGGCAGAAGATTTTTGGATAAAACACTACGGTGAAAGGAAAGAGAAAAAGGAAGAAATTAATTCAAAGTGGGGGAAGGAAGAAGGGGAGGTAGACACACACACCGACAAACAGTGACAGAGAAGGAAAAAAAGAAAGAAGAGAGAGAAATCAAAGAGAAAGATAAAGAGAAAGAGAAAGAAGAAAAGAGGGGAAGGGAAGGGAAGGGAAGGGAAGGGAAGGGAAGGGAAGGGAAGCTGTCATGTGCAGTCTGTTTCTCAGGCCACTTTTGAAATGGGTAGAAGGGTCCTTGGTATTCTTTATCCACCCCTACAGTCTATGCCCACTTCTTGGTCTAATTCTTGTGCTTGTGCTGTATATTGTGAGGAAGGATGTTTTTCCCAGAGAAGTGCTGCTTGGCCTCTCTGTCCACTTAGACTCCCCTTTCCAGCCAAATCTTGTTCTTTCTTAGGACATCTTAATACCAACTGTCCTTGCTTGACTCCACAGCCATCCAAGTATCAGTGCTCGAAACATACTTTTAGCCCACAGTCTTCTGGGAATTGAGAGCTCAAAGGGTCTCACTTTGGACCACTGTTTACAACATCCCAAGAGTGGGCTTTAGTCTTAATAATTTTCCATCCTGGCCTCCACTTGACTCAGTAACTTTCTTTGAAGGTTCAGTAACAAAAATGTTATTCCACTTGGGTTTTTATTCAGGCAAGAAATTTGAGTTTTCAAGGTTGTTCATGAAAAACCAGGTGCTCATTAGGGCAGCTCTTCTGGATCACACACAGAAAATGGTTCAGTTAAGTTCAAGAGGGGCTTTGTAAAGAGGCCTGGCAGAGGGAATACACCACCATAAACCACCCCATGAATAAAGTCAGCTTCTCTGGACCTCTGCATGAATTGATGCTTTGAGAGCAGGGGCTGAGATATAAAATAACAGCCTATTTTTTTGCATTTTATAGAACAAGACAGGAATTTGTTCTTATACAGAAGAGATCATGTTGGCTTCCAGATGCTTACAGATTAGAATGGAAATTCGTTATTATCTAAACAGAGCACTATGAATAACTTATAGCAACCCTTCATGACACTAAACCATTTTCCACAATATTCATACAGTCAAAAAGCTGCAAAATAAGCTTCATACAGATAAAAGGTCTGAAAAGAGAGAAGTTCACAGGACGAAGAGAAGAGTATCCTTTGTAAGATATTCAATGTCTGCTGTAGTTTCTGGGTATACAACTAATTACCAGATAAATTTGGCCTCTATGGCCTTTGTTGACTGATTTTCTGTTACAGCAGGGGGTTCAGATTAGCTATCCATCAGTGCCCTGCAGTTCAGTCTGATCACATAATGCATCCCAACCAGAAGCTGACTTCTTAGTCTTAGCATGTCATCTTTTTAGCAGGTTCTGTCACATGTGATGAAATAGAATGGAAATAAATCCAGTGTAAAACACCCTTAAAAATGTATGAGAATTTGAAAGAGCTAGGCTTTTATAATTCTCTCTTCTCATCTCCCTCCAACAACTGTAGTTATGGATCTGACTGCATTGTTTCCTTTAGATTTTATACTTATATTAATCTACCTATGATTTTATTAGGATTTGGAGGTAAGAACCTAAAAATAGTATTTATCTATACCATAATTTTGCACTATCATGATTACTAATGCTTTTTTTACAAGGAACTTAGTGCCCAAACTGCAAGCCAAAAAAATGATAATACATGAAATCTCAATTGTAGGAAAGAGCTGCAAATATAAATTATGTCTCTGAAACATTCCCCATGGCACATATGCCCAGCGTCAGAAACATGAACACTTCATAACATTACTTTTATGAAGTGAAGACTTTAAAGGCTTTGCCTGCTTTGGCCAGGTGCAATAAATACCTAAATCTCTATTTCTAATCAGTCCTCATCTATTTGAAAGAGCTTGTCTATTGGAATATGATCCCAATATTGCCAGGTGGAACGTGCCTGGGCTCGTCTGGCCCTTGCTGCTTGGCCAGGGGCAGCTGCTGTGGTATTTCACCCCAGTGATACCTCTGGCTGGCTGGATGCAGCAGCTAGGCACTTGGAACCAAGTCCAGGCTTGTAGGAACTCAGGCTTCACCTCTGAAGGAAGTCCTTTGGCTAGGGGAAGAGTAAATAGGAGAGGATTCCAACAGAGGGTTAAATCCAGAATTTTATTCCAGGGTCACGGACATCTGAATCATTGTAACAGCTCCATTAGAATCCTGACTGCATGGCCTGATTGTCTTTTTAAGTTCTGGGCAGGGGGAAGGAAGGGACAGGTAAGGCACCAACCAGGTGGGAGGAGGGGAAGGCTCAAGGGATAAAGACACTTGCACAATGAGCCCGGACCTGAGGGGCATCTTTTGAACTTCTGCCAACCACACAATGCCCCTGCTGGAATGGACAGCTCTCAGCAGGAGACAGGGGGAGGGGAAGGGAAAAGGTATTGCCACACCTGGGGAGGAATGGGAAGTCTAAAACAGGAAATGAGCTCACACTGCAACACTTGTCTGGATTTTTTTCATCCTTTTCTCCAGTGCTAACGCTTAGCATTGCAAAATATGACTGACATTAGTAAATTAAAAGCCTGGCATTATTCCACAAAAGCCTGAATGTTTTCTAAGCCCAGTAACAATATCTGTCACCATAAATTCTCACTGTTAAAAGTGTGGAATTATGAACAATTGATGTCTTGATTCTCTGACTTGAACAAATGATCAGGGAATACCAGTCTTGGGTATTTATGCTGCATTATTTTTGAAGTCCAGTTGAAATGAAAATATTAATAGGACATCTCAAGGTCTGCACGGATTGTGGGTATCAAGATCTGCATAAGATTATATCTCTTTCTGCCATTAAATCCTACATGCCACCTTTCTCCTTTAGCCTGGACTACTTAGCATGTACTGATATTATGGGATCATCGAATCACCAGGGCTGGAAGAGATCTTTAGGACCACCAATTCCAACCATCTCCTCAGCATTACCACAGTAATCCCTAAACCACTAAACCACAGCACCCAGCACCAGATCCAAACATCTTTTAAACACCTCCAGGCAGGATGACTCCAGAGACATGACAACCTCCCAGAGCAGCCTATTCCAATGCCTGACCAGCCTTATAGTGAAAAAACTTTTTCCCAATATCTAAACTGAGCTTTCCCTTTCTCACCTTAAGGCCATTTTTCCTGGTCCTCTCCTTGCAGGCACAGCAGAAGAAACCAGCTACAATTCTTGCTACAGTCTCCTTTCAGGTACTTGGAGAGAGCAGTGAATCCCCCCCTTAGCCTCCCCTTCTTGAGACCAAAGAAGCCCAACTCCCTCAGCCATTCCTCATATAATGCATTTCCTAGACCCCTCATGAGGTGCCCTTGTTGTCCTTTTCTGGACACACTCCAGCACCTCAATGTCCTTTTCAAAGTGAGAGGCCCAGAACTGAATGCAGGACTCCAGGTGTGGCCTCACCACTGCTGAGTACAGGGAAATGGTCCCTTACTCGTCCTGCTGGCTGCACCATTCATGATAAGCTGTGCACAGCACACACTGTTGGCTCATATACCTTTAGGGAATTGCTTAAATTGATCATCAGGAGCCCATCATATCATTACCTTGCAGTCCTACAAGCATTAGATTTATAGTCACACTTCATTTCCTACTTGGAAGGATGAGTTGTGAGCATCTATCTTAAGGAGTGGGACTGCAGGCTAGTTTTCACAGGTGGTGCCAAAATGTCTTTCTTTAGTAGTATGAAGTACTAGACTCAAGAGTTTACAAAATTTGTAAAGCAGCCTTAGATTTCCATTTTCTGCTGTTGAGATGCAAGAATTTTACAAGCTGAACTTGCCTATTTTAGTTCATATACCTGTCCACCTTAAGTTTTTGCAAAAGGAAGATGCTGAGACTTTAACCAAAACAATATGCATAGTTCCTTCAATTATTGCTCAATTTGGTTTAAGTTTTTGAAAATTTTCTGGAATGTTTACCTGAAGAGTCTCTGTCTGCAACATTTCTATATTTAAAATATATAAATTAAAACCAAATTCAGGAATATGAAGAATCCCTAATTACTTTGGCTGGTTGGTTGGGTGGGTGGGTTTTGGCTATTTTGGCTTGGTTTTTGTTTTCTTTGAGAGGGTCTTGGGGGGTGTTGTTTGCTTGGTGTGGTTTGTGTTGTTTTAGGGATTTTTAAGTTGGTTTTTGGTTAGTTTTTTGTTTTGTTTTTATTTTTCATTTTTCTCTAAAATACATTTAGTTGTCTAAGTCTTGTGCTGGATCTGGTCTTCAATTTATTATAGGGTTTGGTTAAATCCAAGACTTTGAAGAACACAATAAATAGCTAAGTAGTTGATGGGGTTTTTTCTCTATTTATCTATCACTAAGAGAGACAATCTGAATGTGTATGCTTCTGCCAATCTCTTGTGGGTTTGGGTTCTTTCAAAATAGTTCCTATTTTGAAAACACTTCTATAAATCAGATTAAAATAGTCTGCATTGTGATAAATGAAAAATAAATGCTTTAACAGTAGGAGTACTATAGAATTTAAAGCAAAATAAATAACTACTTTTCCAATGGGGAAAAAAAAATTAACTTTTCAAGCTCAGTTTTAAAATCAAAATCTTGCTTATTTTCACTACACCCAGATATTCTGCTTCTTAGAAAAAATTTAATTGGTTATCACCATACCAGTATCAGTAAACCAGTTTCCAGAAGACAAAAAAAAATAAAGAAAGAAAACCACACTCTACTATAAACTGCACTTCTAAGAGACTATTTTCTTCAGACGTTATTTCTCAACACAGCAACATTTCTTCATATTTGTCTTTAAAAATCTTAATTTCTTGCATTCCCTGTAAATATAGCACACAATTCAGAGAATTAAGTATGCATACTCTCACACAAACATACAGAAATAAGATACTGTGATCTCTTTTTAAAATTTGCTATTAATATCTGATAGTTTATTACTATCAAGAGGGCAGCTGCTGGTAATTAACTCATTCTGAAAATAAACAAAGATGGGAGATACTCCTACAATGCCTTAAGAGAATCCTTAGGTCTCATTCTAATTCTTGTGATCTGTAACATCTGCCATACGAGAGCACCATAGACATTTGTCAACTGTGAATAACTAGCAGTCACACTAATAACTGCTGTAATATTGCAGATTATTTGCGTTCTTAGTGTATAAAAATTCTTTCAACTGTATGCAAATTGACACTTAGCAAAAGTGTTTGAAAGCATTGCACCAGTGAACATCTCAGCTCAGTCTCAGAAGCATTGGGCAAGACATTATATTGGAACAATTCTGACTATATTTTGTTTATTATTCTAATGAAAGTCAAGAAAATATCCATGCTCAATCCAATAAGATTCAAAATAGACCATGAAAACTTCATAAAACACCCACTGTGTATGTGGCATTGTAACTTACATTTCTTTCATGTCACAGTTTTTGATCTGAGTGACAGTTAATTTTGCAATTGCAATTGCTTTTGCTTACTATAAACCAAGTCCTGCAAAGAGGTGTCCTCAACTTACATTGACCTCAAGGGAATAATTCCTTACAGTTTGCTATGGTTTCTTAGAAATGCAAAGATGATTACTATTTTTTTGCTCTGTTTTCCAAAAGCTGCTGGCTTTAGGACCTGGAATCTTGTGGTAGAATTTTGTGTCCAGGACTTAATGATTCTGATCCTATTTCTATTTTTTTTTTTAACTTTTAAAATTCCAGAAGTGGGGCCGAAAGATACCTGAGGGAGGAGAAACTGCTATTTATTGATGCATACAAGTGGATGTCTTGAGGAATTATGTTCAGGATCAAACAAGACAATGGTTTCTATGTTGCCATGGTTAAATAAATTCTGTGAGCATGCAAGGCTGGAATATTAGAAGAAGGGCAATGGTAAACAGGGATAAATTTAGATTAAGTGGAGAAGATAACTATTGAAAAGATTTCTAGAGAGACACGAGTGAAGACAGATTGTTCAGTGCCATAGAAAAAGTTGCAAAGTTTTCTTTGGAAGAATAGAATGGAAAAACATCAATTTTAGGCTAAACATTAAGCTTTTAATAGCAGTTTTTAAAGAATGGAGGTTGTATATTGTCCTGGTTTAGGGCAGATTTGGGAGAGAATCTCCAAAGGAGGGCCCCTCCAGAAAGCAAACCCACACAGCCCGTTTTCCCCCCAAACTGGTTCGGGAAGAATTTCTCAGAGAGAAGTGGAAAGAACCTGTTCATTTAACAGGCACAGCACCCCCCAGCACACAAAATGAACAATACCGGATGACACCACTCTTTCACTGCTCTGAAAAAGGTGACAAATTCAGAAAGTCTCTCTTGGGGGTGGTTACTCTGTCATCAGTCCCTCCAGTGCTGAGGTACCTGCTGCAGCCACAGGGTGCAAGTGCTCGGTGTTCCCAGGTCCCAGTCCGGAGCAGGTTCGACTAGGTCCAAAAAGGAAAGGAGAAACAGTCCAGGAAGGAATTTGGACTGTTTAGCTAAACTAGCTAATGAGCAGAAGCAAGAGCAAGCAGAAGCAAAGCAGAAGCAAGAGTGAGAGGAAAGCAAAAAGCCAGGCAAAAAGCATGTACTGTCCCGTCTGTGTGTCCCGCCAGCCGTGGGGGTGCGGCTGATAAGAAACCAAAACAAAACATTCACTCTTCAGATCCAGTCTTGAAGGCACAGAACATAATATCCAGCATAAACAGCACACACAAATGGGGATACAAGCATCCTAACGTCACCCTAGGATAGCTAGGACAGGTCACCCTAAGTTGCTTTAGTGGAACTCATTAAAAACAGCTCAGAATCTGGTGTAAATGTATGCCCTCTGTCTAGTAAATCTATCAGTTGGTTGGATTCTATATTGAGAGTTTTATTATTATTTTGTAATTATATGTTTAGAAAAAACATACCTTTAAAGTACTTTTTCATGTATTTCTGGAACAAAAATTAAAATTAATAGGTTAATTTTGTCCAGCATTATGGGTGAAAAGGAAAATTTAGATTAAAATTTTATGCAAATATAATTGTATTAAAATCTAAACATGTAGAACAGGTCACGTAATTTTAGAGTTATATTTTAATAACAAAGACAGAAAATAACCTTTCCTGAAATGCAGAAATCTGACTTGTCTTCTTGATCACATCATAATTAGGTTACTTAACATTTTTTTGCTTTCGCTTAACTTTTTTTCTGTGATTCAACCTATAACTTCCCATGGGTAAGTCTACTATCTGCAAATCTTTGCTTTAAATATTTAGATGCAAGGAGATGTTGCTTAGTTTCCTTTAAGGCAGATTTTTTTAAGTCCAAAAGCTCTCAGGGGTGTGAGGGCTTCTAATTACATGATGTAAATAAATTAAAATTTTCCCCTTTGTCATGCTAGCTATGTGCAATATTCAGGTTTGATGCAGTGTTGCTTATTTCTAGACATGGAGTAATCTGGATTACAGTGTGGAATGAAAGAACTGAGAATGTCCTGGGGATCTGTTTGTGGACCCCATAGAGGGAGAACAGATTGGAAACTCTATAGGTCTATCAGAGGTGTGAAACAAACCAGACCTCTCTGCAGACTCTGTGACACCATTTTATCAGCATGGTATATTGATCTGTAAAAGATAGACTTGGTTCAAATAAAAGGTAATACTGTGCTGTGACCAAGGGTATGTGAGAAGGACTAAATAATTTGCATGTTTCAAATTCCATCAATTCATTGGCACTGATAAATTCTGTGTCAATGAGAATTAAAAAATCCTGTGGTATGCATAATGACTTGAATCTTACAAGTCTGGAATAAATTTCAGGATACTTTCTGATGCAATCGCTCTGATAAAGCCATTCCTGTTTTTCATAGTAATATTTTAGCAAATGGCAGGGGCACCTTCTGGGGGATTCATGTCGTATTATCCCCTCTCTGTGTGTGCTATCCCTGAAATTAAAACAACGCAAAACAAAACAAAATTGGGAAAAAATGACTTAAAGTGACAAGAATAAAAAACATATAAAATTGAAAATAAAAGATGAAATATTTCTTGGGCATGCTGTGTAAAGAGTTTTTGATTACTGAGGGTCTTGTTCTGTCATAGTCTCTAAATATAGCATTTATGTACAGTGCATTGGTAAGTTTACAGACAGTTGTCATTTAGAGAAGGATAAAAACTAAAACGTATAAAAACATCTTGAGATTTTCCATACAAATTTTATATGTAGCCTTGCATCCTGTTTCCAGTAATGGCTATATAAGTCACTCTCCACGAAAATGTATCACTTTAGTATAAAAGAACAGTTGGAAGGTACAGCTTCCACAGGACCAGATTGGTCAGAGCCTCATCCAACCTGACCTTGAATACTTCCACGGATGCACTTCTGGATGTGTTTCAGTGTCACACCACCCCTAAAGGGTTTTCTCCCTAATATCTAATCTAAACCTACTCCCTTTCAATTTAAAGCCATTCCCTCTTGTCCTATCATTGTACTCCATGAAAAAGGGTCCATTTACTCTAATTCTTTTCAGGTATTGGAAAGTTGCTGTAAGGTCTCTACACTCCTCTCCATGCTGAACAGCCTCATCTTTCTCAGCCTCTTTTCAGAGAAGATCTGCTTGCTCCAGCCTCTGATGATATCATGGCCCTCCTCTGGACATACTTCAACAGTTCCGCATATTTCTTGTGTTGGGGGTTCTAGAGCTGGGTAAAGAACTCCAGGTGCAGGTCTCAGGAGAGGAGCAGAGAGGGAGTATTAAATCCCTCCAGCCTGTTGGCCAAGCTGCTTTTGATGCAACCCAGGATGTGATTGACTTTCTGGGCTGGGAGTGCAGATTGCAGGCTCATATTCAGTTTTTCATTCACCCATATCCTCAAGAAGTTCTGCTCAAGGTTGCTCTCTATCTACTTTTTGCCCAGTGTGAATCCACATTCGGGATTGTCAAGAGTCAGGTACAGGACTTGGCCTTCTTGCCTTCAGAAACTATCTGAGGTTTACACACACCCACCTCTCAAGCCTGTCAAAGTCACTCAGGAAGGCATCCCTTTCCTCTATAACCACAGCACAAAACTGGTGTCATCCCTTTTTCCAGCCAGTGGAAACTTCACTAGTCTGTCATAACTGTCCAAACATGACAGACAGTGGCTTAGCATTTGACTGTTTCCTCATGACCCCTGGATACATGTTACCAGATCCCATGGACTTGTGCTGTTTCTGGTACTTTATGCTCCCAGTCCCTGCCTTTAAATTTGTGAATTGGGTAGTGTGGCTGGAGAACTTGCTGGCGCAGACTGAGGCAAAAGAGTTATGGAATATTAAAACTCAATAGACATTTGAACTAAAATATGCAATCTACTACTAAAATATGCAATCTACTACTAAATATTGATTTTATTTTTTTTGCCATGGTGAGTGACTTTTTAAATTACTAAAAGCTTTCAGAAAATACAATGTCAATAATGTGATCATCAAAACTCATAAAAATACCAGTCCTAATTTTTCCTGGTATCCTAAAGAGAAATTGTTTCTTTAAAATAAATTTGTGCCTATTATGTAACAGCTACCCAAGTCAAAACAATTGAAACAAGTTAAATAAATACTTTTTACATTGTTATGTCTTCCAAATGCAACCATTAGAGATACATTAAATTCCATAGCTATTTTACATGCCATGACTGTGATCTGTGGTTGCCAGACAGGTACAGCACTCTGGAAGAGATGAACTGTTCAATGATTTATCTGACTCTTTTTGCTGGTTATCTTGTTTGAACTTAGTGAGCTAAAATGGCAGCTCTGACCCTGTTGTGATACAGACCCTGCATGGCCTCAAATCTCACCATAAAATGAAAACCAGCCAAATTTGTAACAAAAGACTTGATGCTAAGGAACATATCTCGGGCATTCAGAATCTAGAGAAATACAAACACTCACATGTATATAGTCCACCAAAAAATATGGTGGTATGAAACACTGACCAGCAAATATTTTTCATAAGTACTGACTATATGCAATTCTCAAAAATATATCAGAAAGATTAAAATAGAAAAGTGATGATCCAAAAGAAAGCCCTTCAAGAATAATTATTTCATTTTAATGAACTGACCAATTCTTTCAAACTCTTAAAAACCAATTGGTGGTAATAGAATTTTGAACACAGATAAAAACACAGCTTGTATTTGCAAAAGAAAGATATAAAGTGAAAGATGCATCAAAAAATAGCAGCAACACCAGAGTAATTCATTAAATTAGTGGTGTTGCCAAGTTTGCAGCTAAAGATAATTATACTTAGACTTGTGCATTCAGCTATGAAGTCATTAAAATTGACTCAATTCCCACCCTGCTGCAGCAGTTATCACCTTAGCCACACTGCCATAAGATGACATTAATCCCTTTGAGGAGCTCTGAACTCTCAGCAGATAGCATGCTTCCCCTGAAAATAGGACACTTGGATGCAAACCATGTTTCTTCTCTCCCATGAGAGGTACTTTAAACCTCAGGTCATAGCACAGACTGGGCTGGAAACTCTAAAACCCTCTTGTTTACCTTCTGACATTGTTAGGAAAGAAGTACCTATTCATGGATTCAAGATGTGACAGACAATGACTTTATTGACTTTGTAAAGAAATTTGTTTGGAAAGGTGAATGGCTTGACCCTGACCTGAAAGACATTTCCGAATCTGATCCACTAACTCTCACAGCAAAAGGGTCATCACAATGTTCATAAATTCAAAATGTAGATGGCCAGACTCAAGGTGGAAAGAGCTGATCCTGTAGATAATTATGGTAGATAATTTAGTGATACACTACTGAATTTGGGTTCTTAGGGTTCTTAAGTACCATTGTGTCAATCTTCTGAAGCCGAAGTGAATTAGATAGAAGTCAGAGATCAAGATCCTGAGGATGTGAAAGTGATTGAAAATGTAGAGAAAAAACCATTGAGGATTTCTCAGTCAAACTGGAAGATGTCATTTAGGCTTTGGAATATTATGAATAGGTGTCAGCTGTCCTTTTAGGTTTTGCTTTATTGATGCACTTATACAGCTTTTGAAATCATGATTCTTCTATGAAAAATACATAATGTGAAGAGATTGAGTTGGATGCAATATAAAGTAGAAATAACGACCAAATGCACAAATGTATATATTCTCTAGAATAAAATTAAATATGCACATTCTGAACAGAAATCTCTTACAGGGAAACAACAATAATTGAACAATACTTTAATGATAAATACTATGTGTGATGCTGTAAAAATTGAGAAGGTTCAATTAATGCAGTTAATCTCATAAAGTATGTTACATATGTGCATGTATATATGTGTATGAAGTAGATGCAGCTATAATGGGTGGATCCACACAGCCTAGTGGTTGCTCTGGTAAACCATTGCATGTAAACTACAAGCCAGAAGGGTATAAATAATTGTTCCACAAAGAAATCAAGATGTGAAAAAAAGAAGACATGGATGGGGATGTCTAGAAATTTATATGAATATAATCACAGTTTCATTTTAGGGCAGTACAAAGATTTACCATATTCTTTTTTCTTTGTGTATGTTCATTAGTAATTACAGTACACAAGTGTTTGGAAAAAGATCCTATAAAAATGTATAAATATTGATTTTAAAAGAAACACTAAATTAGACTTGCTTCATATTTTGATGGTTTTGGTTCAGCTGTTTTGGGCATAGAGGATGAAAAGAGGATATAATTGTTTCACAATGTAGTTTGATTTCAAAGCATGTAGGAACAATTTTTTTCTTCCTAATTTATCACTAACTTCAATTAATTGTTTTTGTTTGTTTTGTTTTGCTTTATTTCCCCTTCTATCTTTTTATTTCAATGGTCTTTAATTATACAGAAAGTTGCGATCAGGGTTTACAGAACGATAACAGACAATCACAGTGCAATCAACATCAACTCCTGCTTCATGATGGAAGCTTCTCTACCTTTGATGAGGATTCTCTACTGCTTTCAGAATATAATGTTGAAAAGAGATTTCTTAACTCCCTATTTGACTTTCACTATGTGAATGTTGCATAATAGCAGTGGGATATATAAAAATAATAAAAATTAGTCATTATTTCACATTTTTAGTGTTAACCAACAGAGACACACAGTGGTGTGATAAAGATACAGACTCCATGGTTTCAACAATTATATTACTTTAACTCTGGAGAAAATTTAACAACTTAAAATTACATCCTATTAGAAGAATTTGGTGCTGCAGTAACTTGATTATACAATTAATCACTTTCATATAAGTATTGGGGAAAAAAAATGTCTATTGAAGTGGAATTCATATGGTAAGTTAGTATATGACCATGCCCTCAGGCATTAAATTTGTTTTCTTTTTAGCAGTTTTTAATTTCATTTGCAGTGAAGCTATTTGAAAGAACATATGATATACCATGGTGGTCAACTTTTCATAAATGTAGGATCTGTCATGCCCATTACCTTGCTGTCTAAGCGTATACAAAATTAAGGAAATATTTTTGCCAATATTTTACAGCTTACTTTAAAAACACATCCTTACCTAAACAAACTGGCACTTCTCAAATTTACTTCAGTTGTTACATACTAGTCATGGGTAGATGGTTTTGCTGTGTAGAATGTGTACTAAAGAAGGCATGTCTTAAGAAAGAAAACGTTTGGAATTCTGACCGGACATTGGAAGGGGAAGTGTCACAGTAAGCTAGAAAGGTTAGGATTAGAACTGACTCAAAGTATTAAAAATGGGAGTGGAAAAGGTCAGTAGAAATTTGTGTTGGAAAAGATGATTAAACCACCCACAGTATTGTGTAGAAAGTCAGAAATTAACCTTACAGATCTTTAGCTTATAAATTCTGACGAACTTTTCTTTATGACATCTGCCTACCCAGACAAAAATTACTTCATTTTTCTCTAAATATTCATTGTTTGGTTTTGGGTTTTTTTGCTGCAGAAATTCTAGATGGTGTACAACTTGATATAAGACTAGTTTCTAACCACACTTGCAGAACATTGGAAAAATTCCAAGCATTACCTGTGCTTTTTCTGTTTAACTGATTGCATAGAAGACCCAGACAGGTCTTCAGAAAAAAAATTCTCATAATTTCTACTGACAATCTTATAAAATATTTTATATGCTTTGTGTTTGTAACTTACCCAGGCCAAGAAGATGGAGTGAAACCTCTTGGATAAAGTACAAGCAGGTTACACCAGCACTGGTTTCTGTTGTACCAGATAATAACGATCAGATCGTATGGTTTTTTTAGGGCACTTGAGTTCCTTTACATTTTCCAAGCAGTAACTGAGGTGAACTTCTGAATGGAGTTTAACTGCACACTGTAAATAAACAAGAAATGCATCCTTTCCAGGGGGTAGCATTTTAGCGTGGTTTTAACGTCTGCTGTACATGGTCATGGGCACATTTTAGAACATGTGTTTCATCAGCTGGTCAAACCAGGACCAAGAAAGTGAAAATTATAATTCTGAAATGACTTGAGCTGGTTTTTTTGTTTTGTTTGGTTGGTATTATGGTCACTTCTAGTAACAAATACAACTTTTCACTTCTGATGATAAACTGTTCTTCCTACCAGGATGTTTACAATTTTAACAAGAATCAGAATAATAAAACAGTCTATCCTATCTGAATGAAGCCTACTGACAGATGAAGTTGGCAACCCTCAGTGCTTAAATGAGTGTTTCACCAGTATTCTAAATGGAAGCAGATGGCAACTTCCAGGAGAATGTGCACATTCCCCGGGGGAGAGGAGAAATGTTACAGCACTCCACCACTGCACTGAAGCAGATAATTAGGCAATTAGATCTATTAAAAGCTGACAAAAGGAAAAGTATAGATGAACCTTCTCCTTAGGCTTCAATATGGCAGCACTTGTAATAGCCTAGACAAATTCACAGTGAACACATGATTTATGAATTTTAAGACTGATTTATTGCAAATTACATATGTATAATTCCATGCACACTAAATATATACTAGGTATATTTTTCATATATCCATATATGTTTACACATATAATACAGGTGTGATTACAAATAATTGTCTTTTTTTCAGACTTTGGTGAATTTGTTAGAAGTCTGAGGCAAATGTATTTTATGCTCTAATTTCCCCCAGTAGACTTGATTCCACACAGATCTGTTTCCGGATGCCAAAATGGAAGACTGGGAAGTGTTCTGCTCCTCATGGAAGCTAGCTGCCTTTTCCAATGTATCTGGAAGAGACAAAAGTTTGCAGTATAATGAGTGGAGAGAGACCTTCTCCGTTTCTCAAACAATATTTTTGCTAGGAAATGAACGCATCTTCAGCACGGACTGTGTGTGTGTCTGCAAACATCCTTCAGCAATAGTCAGATGAACCCAGCTTAAACACTCACACCACAGAAAGAAAGATTGTGGAAGTAAAGATTTAGTAAGAATTAAAAATTTTGGATGTGGCATAAGCTACTTAAAAACCTGTGACAATAAGTAGATTTTAGTAAAGGGGATCCTTGTCAGCGTAGTGTCAGAAAAGTTCCACAAATAAGATCTGATCTATGGGACAGGTATGTCAGCAATTTCCTATTCATGTGATTTTGAAAGATGAAAAGATTTTTTTTTAATGAAAAGATTGGTGGAACTGAAACTAATTTACTCTCTAAACTCTCATATTTGGTTAAATGATAACACTATAAAAGGTGCAAAATAATGGTGTCAGTTAGACCTGGTTATATCTGGTGTATGAGTACAAGTAATAGATTTCACAATTTATTTCTTGCATGTTCCTTCTGGTACAAGGAAAAAGGCAGATTTAAAAGCCCTTCCCAGTCTGCTCTTTTTTTAGGTGAAAAATGAAGATGCAACTGCACATTTCTCTGTCTCTTTCCATATATTCAGGTATACATAGGAATTTTATTAAAATATATTGTTAATTAAATGATAATATACTCTCTATGTTTTAAGTGTATTATTTACTAACAATGTATTACTAATATATAATTTTTTATGTTATGCTATGACTCGAGTCAGTCAGTGTGACAGGCAATATACAAACACAAGAGAAAACAAATGTGGATTAAGGCACACTTCAGAAAATCTATACAACACAGTATTTTAAGACACATAGGAATACGAATAATAAATTAATTACAGACAATACAATAAAGTAAATTCAAATCAAATAAATTAGAAAGATTCTGATCATAAGGAAATTGAAGGAACACAAAGCTAAAGACATCAGGCAGAATATACCTTTTGGTATCTGATACAAAAAAAATGTGGGACAGAATGAAGAAATGAAAATACAAGGAAAAAAACAAAGCCTTAGGAGAATAAAACAATAAAAAGACTAAGTAATGCTAGAGGAAGATATAGCAAACAGTTGCTATGAGACAAAGCTATAGATAGGCAATATCATCAGCTTCTTAAGGCATTTCAAAACTAAGTTGATTTGAAAAAACCTTTCTTCTGAAGAGGCCTTTAGCTTTTATGTTGCTTGAGTACTTGGTTTATTCTACATCAATGTTCTCCCTCTTCAGTTGCTCCTTTGCAAGAAAAGTGAAAAGTTCCTTATTTCTCAGCAAACAAGGAGATCTTTTTTTTCTAAATTACCTCACAGTTTTATTTACTTTTTAAAATATGGCATCCTTGAACTATTCCTGGCTTGTTCTGTACATCAGTGGCAGTTTTGCATTCTCCTCTAGTAATTTCTGGATAGTTTCCAATTTCTATGACTTCTTTGTGAGGCCAAGAATATAAATGTTCTCTCACCGCTGCATTGCAATTCTAATGCCCAACTTTTTGCAGGTTTCAGAGAGATAGTTCACATGCATGAGCATACAACTGGGTTTTACGTATATCTGGTTGTCATTGAGGAAGGAAACTAGAAGGTGTCATTGTCCTCCTTGTCCTTCTCCCTTCTTCACTGAAAACTGTTCATTGCATTGGCAAATGCCTTTTTAATGTAGGAAATCTAATGTCTCTGTATTCCCTCAGAGTGCCTTTTGAGAGTTTGATTTTCTTTCAAGCAAGGAAGTTAAATTGACCTTCATCAGATCAAGCTAGCATCTTTGAAGTTTCCTTATATGACTTCTTATTGGAAAAAACAAAATGATAAAAACTCTGAGAATTTACAACTAATTGGGCTTTATGCAGGTTAACAAGGAAAAAAATAAAAAAGTAGTTCAGGCCACACAACTCAATGTTTCCTTCTGCTATTTAATTCAATGCATCTATGACTTATTATTTTACTATTTCTCCTTTCTGCTTAAACATTATGAATATATTACTGAACAACTGAAAAGGCATAAACTGAGTGAAAATCTGTGTAAAAGACAACTAGCTTAGATGTTGTATTTTCAATCCAATCTTTTAAAAAAACCAGTATTGTAAAACTTCTTTAGTACTTTCTGACCTTTTTCCTAGGATATTTTACAGGCTTTCAGGGTTTGAGTTCAACTAGTAAAATTTTGCTGGGATTCAGTTTACAAAACATTGCCTCTTTGTCAATAGCTGCTACAGCTTCACGAGTCATCTAGGTTATATTCATGGTCTGTAAAGAAATGAAAAAGACAATTTTAATGTTGTGAATTGTTGTGAATCTGGGTTTTTTCCCCCCAGAGCCAGTTCAGCTGATAAGCAATAACCACTCATGCACTCAGAATTGGTAAGGCAAAATCCTACCCTACATATCGTGCTGTCCTACCTCTCACAGTACCATACCCTACTAAAAAGTATCCCAACACCTATAATACCAACCCTTCACATGATTCTGACAGTTTATCAAACGAAGCTGCACCTCCCCACCCTTCTAGAATTGCCAATGAAATATTACTAGACAGTAATTTGTTTTCTTCTCAAATGTCTATTGTTCCATATTTTACTTTCTGGATCACCTGTATTTGCCCTCAACACACAAGGCAAACAAAGGTTGTTTATGAAGTCATCAAGTTCCATGCATATCTCAGTAATGGACCTCTTCATCTCCACTATTTTTGGTGAATATTTGTTTTTTTGCATTTCCTTGGGCATTTGCTAACACTATCTTGCTACTTACATATAAGAAAAGGTATAATTCTACTCTGTGCATCCATCATTCTTTCATAGGAATGCTGATTTTCTGCCTCCTTCTCCTCTCATATGAGTGATTTTATCTGTCATCTCCACCATAATTTCATTTCTTCTGTATCGTATTATCATTCTAAAGTCCTTTTCATCTCACTTTCATGAAGACAACTTTCTTCTTCTAGCTTTCTTGGCTTTTGTTAAGCCAAAAGGTTTAAAAATGTAATGGCTGAATGCATTAGTAGCTGGCTGCATCTCTTACTTTGTGTTTAATATATATGCATAAACACATATAGCTTAAAGTATTTTATCATTTCATATTTATAATATTATTTAATATTTTTATATGTATGTAAAAAAATATATATATAATTCAAACATGCATACATACACACATGCTTTTGGCCTTCCATGGCTTTTTTTTCTTGTTTTCAAAAAATTTAATGTCTTATTCATTTATTCTTTCACTTAAAATTTGGATTTCATGAACGAGCTACTCTATGCTGCTTTTAGACAGTGAAAAGACTAAGAATGAATTAGAAATTCACATTGCTTTTCCCATAAACCTATTTACTGTCAAATGCTCCAAATGAAAAACTAATTTATTAATCCAATATTTTGATGCACCTTTGAAATAAAAAGAAGGGTGGTTTCAGGAAACTAATGCACAATAATTGAGAAATAAGCCTCAATACTGAGGCAATGATTCACTTCATGGTAAAAGTTGAAGTTTTGTTTGATCCCACTTATGACATTAATATATGTTCTTGTTCAGAATTGTTCAGAAGTTTTGAGAGGTGTTAATTTAAATGGAAAAGTCAGACACGAGAATTTTTCTTACTTTAAGTATAATTCTCTTATTTCCAAGTTAAATCTGAAGCTGTTAAAGCTATCTTAAATCATGATTTAAGCTGTGCCCTCGAGGATCTTTTGACAAAAGCTTACTAGGTACTCTCTGAAGATCTCATTCTCTAATCTAAAATTCAACATTTTGAATGCATTTTCAAAAATTACTCACAAAAAAACCCAAGACAAAGGTCTGCCTTTTACCAATAACTATTCTCCTATAGCAATATTTTTAAACAAATATAGGTTACTATATTTGAAAAATGGGAACTATCTCAGCTTTTAGGGCTTTCATTATTTTTATTATTTGTTCTGCTAATTGTTTTTTATAACTGTTCTTTTCCTAGAGAAAAAAATTATTCTCTCAGTTAAGTTAATTATTAAGTTAATTATTCTCTCCTAATCCCTCATCACAGATGCCTTAACAAACTGCTATAGAAAAAGACGACGTTAAACAGAATGCAAAGCAGGTCTCGTGCACTGGCTTCAAAACATGAATAAGGCACATGATAAAAGCTTTATATTGGCATGTTCCACAAATGCTTATGTTTCAGCTTTACAAGAGGTAGCACTTTCTTTGATATAGCATGAAAATGCTTCATTTTCCCCAACTTGTCACAGTACATTAATTGACTCAATTATCATTTGCTGGCCTCATTTGTCAGTTCCTGGCATTTAAACTGAGAATTTTTAGCAGCAGATAATGTATTAAACTAGAACATGTTTACTGTGTACCTTGGTATTTGGATTTAATGATGTTAAGTGAATTGTTTATCTAAGTGTATACATAATTTCCTTTAATCAAAATATATTTTTCACTTAAATCTGAAACTATAACATCAGCCAATGCATGTATAACTGTGATGACTTAAACATCAAAATTCCATTCTTTTCTTTCCTAACTTTATACATTAAGCCCTCAAAACTTAGAAAGTGAAAAAAGGGTTGTTATTGTTTTAACTTTTTTTTCATTTATTTCTTTAATTTGCTTACATATATTCTTTGCAATGCCATTTTAATGAGACTATAAATGTCATGTTTTCTACAAGATCTCTGTCTTTTTGCCAGCAAAAATAGAATTGTTCACTATGTGAGTCTTGATAGTACTTATTCTTTGGAAGAATACAGCGTCCCTTTGTTACTGAATCTTAAATTGAGTGGCTAGAGACAGGAAATCATGGTACTATAAACTAACTTTTATAATTAGATGAATATTATTTTCAAACTCTGTATCAAACTTGAGTTTGAGACATATTTAGCACATAATACTGGACATACAGCCATAAAAGACTTTGTGTTTGGAATTTTGTGAATAAGTTTTTGAAAACCTATAAGAGAAGACAGCTAAGATGTTGAAATGCTATATTCACAGCTTTCTCTGAAGTCTAGAGAACCACCTACATTTCTGGAAATATGCTAAATTAAACTGAGAAGCATAAAATTGTTATAGCTGGAAAAGATCCCCAAGATCACAGACCATTGAGTCCTACCAGTGAAATACCACTGCCACCTTCACCAATAAACAATGTCCCCAAGTGCCACACCTAGATATATTTTGAACACTTCTAGTGGTGGTGATTCTACCATATACCTCAGCAGCTTTCTCCAATGCCTGACCACCCTTTTGGTGAAGAAATTTTCCCTAATATCTAATCTGAATTTCCCCTGGAAGAACTTGGGGTGATTTCTTCTCATCCCATTGCTTGTTACTTCAGAGAAGAGACTGAAACCCACCAAGATTTAACTTCCTTTCAGGCACTTGTAGAGACAGTGAAGGTTGTCCCAACCCTGCTTTACTCCAGGCCAAACAACCGCAGCTCTCTCAGGTGCTCTTTATGAGATCTGTGCTCCAGTCCCTTCACCAGCTTCATTGACATTCTCTGGACACTCTCCAGCCCCTCAATGTCTTGTTTTTATTGAGGAGCTCAAAACCAAACACTGCATTTGAGGTACAGGGGTATGATCTCTGCCTTCTTACTGCTGACCACACTGAAGGCCAGGATAGCCTTGGCCTTCTTGGCCACTTGGGCCTACATTGGCTCATGTTGAGCCACTGCTGACCAGCACACCAAGGTCCTTCTCTGCTGGCAGCTTTCCAGACATTCTTCCGTCAGCCTGTCCCAATCCAGGATCCAGCACTTTGCTTTTTTGAACTGAAAACTGCCTTTAGACATTAGGCTTTGGTCTATAAATCCAACTTCTCCAGGTTAGAGCCTTTGTACTTTCCAGCAGGTCAAGACTCCCACTCAATTTGGTGTAATTCCCAAATTTACTGGAGATGCATTTAATCCTCTCATCCAGGAATAGAGATATTAAACAGGACCTGCCCCAGTACTGAGCCCTGGGGAGCTTATGACCAGCCACTAACTGGATTTAACTCCATTCACCACCACTTTCTGGGCTCCATCATCCAGATAGTTTTTTACACAATGGGCATTGTGTCTGCCGTAGCCATGAGCAGCCACACTCTCCAGAAGAATGTTGTGGGAGACAGTGTCAAAGACTTTAATAAAATCTAGGCAGCCAACACCCACAGCCTTTCTGTCATCGACCTAGTGGATCACTTTTTCATAGAAGTAGATGAGGCAGGTTGAGCTGGACCTGTCATTCATAAACCTATACTCTCTGGGCCTGATCCCTGGTTGTCTTGTACATCTTATGTGATGGCACTCAAGATGATCTGCTCCATGATCTCCCCTGGCACTGAGGTCAGGCTGACAGGCCTGTAGTTCCCCAGATCCTCCTGCCTGACTGTCTTGCAGATGGGTATCGTATTTACTAATATACAGTCAGCTGGGACCTCCTCAGTAAGCCAGGACTGCTGGTAAATGATTAAAAGTGGCCCAGTGAGCACTTCCATCAGCTCTCAGTACGCTTGGGTGAATCTCAGATGGCCCCATAGGCTTCTGTGAATCTAAGAGGTGTAGCAGATCTCGGATTGTTTCTTCCTTGCTCTGTGGAGGTTTCATTCTGTTCCCGGAATTTCAGCTCATGGGGCTGGGCAACCTGAAGACAACTTGTGCTATTAAAGACTGAGGTAAAGAAGGTGCTAAGTATCTCAGATTTTCCTCATCCTGTTTTATTATGATCCCACTCCCCAACCTGCAAAGCATGGAGATTCTCCTTACCACTCTTTGTTTTTGCTGATATATTTATAAAAACATTTTGTTCTTCACAGCTTTAGCCATATTAAAGTTTTGCCCTTCTAATTTTTTCCCTGCATAATCTCATGACACCCTTCTGAGTTCTGACTCAAGATAGTCCTCCTGAGTTGCCTGTTCTTCCAAAGGTAATAAAATAATGAACATAAGAAATATTTCCAGACACACGAGTTTGGTGTCTAAGCTGGGAGAATTTTCCCACTTATAATACAGACTAGAAACTTGCACTTTAACTTTGATATGGATTTACAAAACCTTTCCTAGATAAATCGCAAGCGAGGCTCATAGGTTACTACTGCTTAGAGATAATTTCCAAAAGGCAGTTTTGACATGATAAAATGCTATTCAGAGAAATAAGATGAGGCAATTTAGACAATGGATGTTCTCAGTGAAAGAGAATAGTATAAGGTGAATACAATTTTCTGTTGTAGATACAGTATTTAAGGCCTTTATATTCACCATTTCTTGTTATATAAGAAGCAGTCCAAAGAACACTTCCAGATGAGAGATATTTTTGGCCATGAAAGAAAATGAAGATTCATAGTCACAGAATACTTTTTTTTTTTTATCTAGACTGGAATTACTTTTTTCTTTCTTCTGGGTATGATAAGAGTAAAATAAAATTCTCTACTGAAAGACCTCCTAAAAAAGATTCAGTTTTCATGGTCTGGTCTAGCTGCTTCACAGAATGTTCATTATCAGTATCAATATTGTCCTGCTGTTTTTATCTCCCTTATGCCCAAGAGTAAAAAGATGAGAGGCTCATAGCAAAGTTAAAAACATGACAGTACAATGGAAAAGAAAACCATTCCAGAATAGCCAACCTCATACTCAGAAACGAATGCCAGGTACATTGAATTTACAAATATGAATATAGGTATATGCTGGCTACTAAGGCAAAATACTTCTCTTCAACTCTGGATCTTCAAGCCTTCAGACAATAAAATAAAAAAATTAAAATAAAATAAAAAAAAATAATTTTTTATTAAAAAAATAAAATAAAATATAATTTTAGTGTTAATCCCTATGTGCACAGATACAGAAAAGGACTTGTTCAGACCTCAAATAAAATAAAAGCTGAGCATTCCCTCTGCTCAGTAGGTCCACGCCCTGAAATTACCTAAACATGCTATTGTTCCCCACTTCTAGCAATCTGGTCTTCTTCAAAGAATATGTATCTCAACAGATGCAGGCTATCAGCATTCAGTCTGCGTTTCAAAAAAAAGTAATAAACAGCTAAGCAGAGGAAAATGGCATACTCTCAGGTGCCCAATTTTTTAAGATGTGATTAAAAGAAATATACAGCATGCCAGAAGATTCAAAACATTTCAGAGATTAATACCATGCAGTATTTGCTTGTAAATGCATCTCATTGTAGAGGAGGAAAAAGAGACACTTTTTTATGATGTCCCAGTGACCCAATGTTTAGACCTTCTGTTCAAGAATTAGGAGAACAGAAAATTCAGTGGTTTTCCTGGTTTCAGACATGTCCATCTTCTTAATGCATTGTTAAGCACTTTTACAAGGGCAAGTGCTTGATTCTGCACCTGGGATAGGACAACCCTAGTTCTGTGTATAGACTGGGGAAGCTGAGGAGCAGTGCTACAGAAAGGCACCTGGGGGTCCTTGTCAATGGCACATTTAACATGAGTTAGCAGCCAGGAGGGCCAGCTGGGGGAGTCAGGCACAGCATCACCAGCTGGACAAGGGAGGGGGTTGTCCTGGTATGCTCTGCACTGGGGTAGCCTCACCTGAGGTGCTAGGGGCAGTTTTAGGTGCCACAATATAAGAAATGAAGCTATTAGAGAGTACCCAAAGGAGAACAAGGGAGATGGTGAAGGGTCTGGAAAGGATGGTGTGTGTGGACCAGCTTAGGTCACTTGGTACATTCAGCCTGGAGGAAGCTGAAGGAAGAATACATTGAGATCTTCAACATGCTCATGAGGGGAAGCAGAGGGTACTGACCTCTTCACTCTTGAGACCAGTGATTGGATTTGAGTAAATGCTGTGAAGCTGAGTCAGGGGAGGTTTATATTAGATATCAGGAAGATGTTTTTCACCCAAAGAGTTGTTAAGTACTGGATCAGGCTCCTCAAGGAAGTAGTCATAGCACCAAGCCTGTCTGAGTTCAAGAAGCATTTGGACAATGCTCTTGGGCACATGATGTGATTTTTAGATTTTCCTGCACCAGGCTAGGAGTTTTGACTTGATGATCCTGATAGGTCCCTTCCAACTCAGCATATCCTACAATCCCATGGTTCCATGCTTGTTGTATTTCTAACTTTAAAGCCTTTTAATTCAAAATCAAGAGTAACCAGGGCATTGGAAGCTGTTAATATTTGTCTTTGAACATTTGAATACTCTGACTCCTCCTACATTAAAGAGTCATGTTTTTGCTTGTTAATATTTCAGCCCATTAACATTTTTTTGTTTTGCTTTGCATTGTTTTATTTTTTGTTTTTCTCGGGCAATAGCAGGAAATAGCGTAGCTTTTTAAAGGTATGGAAGAAAAATCAGGTGGTGCCCAACAAAAACAGGCAAATATTTAAAATATGTCTCCTGGGAACTGTCTGATTAATTTTACCTCAACTAGCAGATATATTAAAACCATTTTGTCATGGATGAATCTTCATCTTCTAAGTTGCTAGATATGAGACAGAAGCCATCCAAAGCTCCTGCATCTGTTTTATTTCGAACAACAAGTGAAACAACTAAATATTTGTGCAATAAATGAACCGTTTTAAAATCTACAGAACTGAACCCCAAGATTACCTAGATTTCCTTAATGTTTTGAGAACACTTAGAATTACCTGAAAGGTAGTCCCTGTCTCAATACAGGCTTAAACTTAGTCTACTCATCTCTCTTCTTCTAGCTTTTGAATGGGATACCCTAGAAAATTTTGAAAGTCTGTCTCCTAAACTAAAAAATCCCGATCCCAATGGTTTGATATTGTCACACATAATATAGCATCTCAGTTTGAACATTTAAATTCTGGAAAAGTGGCAACCAATTGAAAATGAGATCTTTCAATGGAAAATCTCAATTTCCCTCAGCATTATGTAATGCTGGTAACACCACAGTCAACATGTGGGATTCTACAAATAATTTGATATCAAAAAGTACACTCATAAATATAGCCATAATGAATATTGCACCTGGAAGTAAATAACTGAATAAAAATACATAAAATCCAATCCCCCGATGGTGACAGCAGTAGTCTAGCAGTTTTTAAATTTGTTTTTAAGATATTTAAACAAATGAAACATAAAATAATTTAAAAATAAATTACGTAAAATAATTCTAAAAATAAATAACATAAAATAATTTAAAAATTAACAATAACTTTTGAACATCACAACATTTTTTCTGAACTAGCAATCAAAATTGAAAACTAGATCTGTTCATTAAAGAACAGAAAAAAAGAATACTAGTTATTTATAGTATTGCACTATAATTTTTTCCAGCTAAACTGCTTAGAGAACTTGCTTCAGATTGTATTAAATCAATAAATTATCATTTCATGTCTGCATTTTTGATACCTTGGAGATATCCCCACAAGCACATGGTAATTACTGTGGTGTATACATATGAAATCAGAACATGAGTGTATCTTACAGTGACCTTACAATTCTGATATGAATAAAAAGACAGTAGATGATGCAAAAAGATAGGCAAGGGAAGGGAAGTTTGCATGCTGATCTCAGGACACCAGCACTGTCAGAGTTGTCAAATACTCTCTAGGCAATGCAGTATAGGTGGAGTATTTTACAGAGAGCACATAGAGAGGAGAAGCTCCAGCTCCAGATTAGTCAATGGCACATTAGTAGAAATTTCTAATGATTCATATTTCAGGTCCTGCAAAGGCCTTCCTCATGCACATAAAATATTTCTTATCCTTTCTTTGCAGGAACACCAGGTTTCTTACAATAGCTACTTTTACATTCCTAAATCTCAGTACTTAATTCATCCTCTCTTCAGATATATTTCATATTTAATATGGTCACACCAGGTTTAGTTGGCTTTTTTTTCTCATAAACAAAAATTTTAACTCCTTTTTATGTGTTCTTAATTTAAAATATTTTGAAGTATCAAAATCAGAATTCTATAAATTTTCTTTTTCTTATTTTAAACATAGAGCCATGCATATTGCCAGAGAAACTTAGGCAATTGCTGGAGTTTTAGGTGTTATTTACATTAACTTTCAATGAAGATAGAAAAAATCATACAGTAGAGCGTGTGAGACTAGAAGGCAAGTGCTTAGACATATGATCCATGACTCAAATTCAACTATCATATATTTCCTGATTTGCAAAACTGTCTGTATAGAATTCAAAAAAAGAAAAAAGAAAAAGAAGAAAAAGAAAAATAAAAATAATCTCTTTTCTTTGGTCACACTGTAAACATTTTAAGTAAGAGACATTATGTGGTGAACTCAGCTGATTCATAAAGCTGAAATGCCACAAACTGACTCTTAAACAATTATATACTTGAATAATTAAATTTGTGAAAACTTAATTAATTTGGCATTGAATAAATATTTTCTGAGGATCTTTAAATCTCTTTGGCAATCAAAAAATAAATATATATGCCTATTATCCAATTTCTAAAGGCATTTATACTCTTAGATCCTGTTTAAATCAATGAGAATTTATGTTCTTCAATTACTTTGACGTTGTGATTACATAAATCTCATTGAATATCTAATTTTTATGCAGCTTAGTCTCAAGTTCTTATGAAATTTCCTCCCATTCCTGAGATTTAATTCTACTGTTTCAGTCCTTCTATACTACATACTACTGTTTCTCTATGCCTAGCCATTAATGTTGAATGAGGAATATTTGCTACTTTTCTCTACTAGAGATATTTATGCTTATTTTATTAAAATCTGATTCACAATCGGGTAATGAGATTACGTCCTGCAGCTTTATTTATTTATAACGTGACAATTTCAGTCCAGGATAAAGTTTTTCAGATCTGCCTTTAAATTTGGACCTGCTTCTCTATTCATATTATGGTGGTTCATGCTTTAGGGTTTGTCCAGCATCAGAAGGTCAATTCTATATACCCAACAGCTTCAAAAATGTAAATAATCATTTAACATAGGATTTTGTTTCAGATCTCTGTTTTAAATCCATCAGAATAGTTAGTGACAGAGTTAATAAACATTGGCTTGAATATTCATTTCTATTTTCTTTCCTTTCTAACTACCTTTATGCCTGAGCAGGCCTACCAGGATTAGCCTCATGGTTGAAACCATTGAGACAGTGTCTCATTTTTAAATGTTGCTTTAGATCTCCCAGGACATTGACTTGAACATGGGCTTTTTAGTAGACTGCAAGGTATTCCTAAATTCTGTATAAGTACTTCAGCAGGACTTGGATGGAACACATGGTGAAACTCCTAAAAAGGTAGTGAACAGTAGGTAAAATTTCACAAGTTTCTATCTTAGGCATCTGAACATATTGAAAAATATGAATTGAGGAAATAAGGGATTTTTGACAGCAGAGCTTTTTATTTTTAATTTAATATATTTTTTTTTCATATATGAAACTGAAAAAATAATCCCTGCAAAATTTACTAATGCTAATTTTGGACCAGAAGTCACAGACATCTCAGGATACAGGAGAAGCTTGTTCAGAGCTTGTTCAGAGTTGAAAGGTTGGAATCTTTATTCATTCCTCATTGGCCAATATTTATTACATCAGAACTGTGACCAGCAGGTTGAAGGAGGTGATTATTCCCCTCTGCACTGCTCTTGTGAAACCTCAGCGGGAGTAAGGCATCCTGTTCTGGGGCCACCATCATAAGAAGGGCATGGACCTGTTCGAGCAGGTCCTGACAAAAACAACAAAGATGATCAGAGGGCTGTAGCACCTCTTCTATGAAGATGAATTGAGAAAATTTGGATTATTCAGCCTGGAGAAGAGGAGGCTTGAGGGAGAGCTTATCATTGCATAAAGCCCAACAAGAGAACTGGAGAAGGACTTTTTATGAGGACATATAGTGACAGGACAAGGGTTAGTGGTTGTGAACTGCAAGAGGATAGGTTTAAATCAGATGTTAAGAAGAAATTCTTTACTGTGAGAGTGGTGAGACACCAGAATAAGTTGCCCAGGAAAGTTGTGGATATCCCAACCCTAACAGTGTTCAAGGCCAGGCTGAACAAGGCTCTGAGCAACCTGATCTAGTGGGTGGCATCCCCACCCATGGCAGAGGGGTTGGGACTAGATGATGTTTTAATGTCCCTTCCAACACTTAAAATTCTATAATTCTATAATTCATAAGCTTCACACAGGCCCACCTCTCAGGCCTGTCCAGGTCCCTCTGGAAGGCATCCCCTCACTTCAGCATGTTGACAGCACCACAGTGTCTCCATGCCATCATGAGATTTGCTAGGGGTGCACTCAAGTCCCCTGTCCATCTTGCTGATAAAGGTGGGAAGCAGATCCAGTCCAACCCCTGAGAAACATCAACCATCACTGGTTTCTACCTGGACATTGAGTTGTCAATCACAGCTATAAACCAAAGAAGCATGTAGAATGCAATATAATGTAAAATGTTATTTATCTAAACTTAGTTGGAACATAAAATTCTCTTTATTGGTAATTCTAAGCAACATCATGCTTTGATGTTAGGTAGGGTTCATTGGCATCAGCAACTGAGATGGTCCTCTGCCCAACCCACCAGAGGACAGTGGTGGCACTGGATGCTGCAAAAAAAAAGTGAATGTGGCTGCTCTGAAATTTTGCAGTGTACTTACAGAGGATGCAACTTCTTCAGTTTCAAATCTAGGCAAGAAAAATTCCATCTTCTGTAGCACTGCTTGAAGCACATCACAGAATATCCCTTGTTTAAATTCTATTTCTATGCATGAAAGTCATCTCATATATTCTAACACTAAAAAGTAGTTGTAAAGTGATGTAAGATTATAAACTACCTGAAGCAAGATGAGATCTCTGCCTCCTACTCCTGTGACTCTCTGGACAACCTAATGGAGCATCAGATATTCTCTGCCTCTCTGTCTTTAATTATGACATGGAAACGCAACTGCTTCCATGTTAACGAGATGATCGAAGAGTTCTTTACAACATTACAATGAGTAAAGGATCTATGAGGAGATATTAAAACTGGTTCAGAGCTCCTGCTGGGGAACTGCTCTGTAAAATGCATTTTGCAGTCCCTTGAAAAAAAAGAGAGTAATTATTTCAAAAATTTGGTGCAGGTGTATGCAATTAGAAGGACTGAAATAGGAACATGGGAGTATATGGCTAGGATGCTGATGTGTTTAACTCTTCCTTCTACACTGTTTAGGTAGCTACCCCATAGTTTTAAAGTCAAATAAGGACATTGGCTTCTAGCAAAATCATGTTTTTACAATTTCAGCTTAGTTTTCTTTTACTTTTAAAAATCATCTCCATTTGTTTATAGAAGCTGTCGTAAAAAATTAAAATCATCATGATTGCATTGCATATCCAAAAGATACAAGAGAACTTATCCACTATCAAACTATTGAAAATATCAGGTTAATAATTCATTCCTTTCTCCATGAGGCAGAAAGATTTAGTTGCAATTACTTAATATCATACTTGCAAAGTTGTTTAATATACCAGCACACATATGTAATTATATGATCAAGAGTATTAATAATGCTGATTGATATTTTTTATGAATATTCATATTTCATAGCATGAGTTGGCAAAGCTTTTTTCAATACTAAAAGAGTGAACCTAAAATTTATACTATGAAAAATCTAAGAAGCCAGAGAGTTAGTTGATTTCCATTGTGTTTTTAACCCTACCTTGTGTCACCTGATAATTCCTCTTAATGTAGTAGGCAATCAGCAAAGATCACAGCAGGAGAAATGGTATCATTTAGGAAAAAAGATACAGCTGAAAAACAGATGTCATATCTTACCCCTTTATAAAGAATTTTTATTACCTACAGATATTTTAGAAGCTGTATTTCTTTCAGTATGTTATTTACAGTTCCTCTCCTGTGTTTTGGGATAAGGCCAATAATCTTTCTTCTGTGTAATGTTTTTGTGCTCTTTACATGAGAGTGAATGTAGACAATAACACATGGGTTCTCTATTTCTCTTTTTTTTCAGATGTAGTGAAACTATACTCTTCCAACTTAAAAATAAATATAAAAAAGGTAATCTTTAACAAGAAGCAAATAATGCAATAAAAAGATGAGTAGCTTGTTTTGTACGGTGATACAAACACATCAAATTACATATTATATCAGCTGCTGATGTCATTCCAGAAAAAAACAAAATATAAGCCACTGGAATAACTGCAAGTTCTGTGTTAGTCTATAGCCTAATCATACAGTACAGTATTGCTAGAAGCTGTATACACCGAGATTACAAGAATAAGGACTGTGGCTGGCTAGGCTTGCTCTAAGTGAAGCCACCCTGTATCTCCAAAGGCCTCCTTCACAGGGCTACTCTCAACATATTCACTGCCCAGTCTATATTGATAGTAGAAAGAAACTTAGGACATAGGAGCGGGGGGGAGGGTAAACATAACACCAGGAGAAGTAGTAATAGCTGAAGAATGTGTATTTAACAATTTTAGGTGGATTCGTATTTTTCTTATTCTGCAATAATTATCTGGCAAACAGTTACTAGATTTAAGTTATAAAAACAATATTTGTTAAATGAACAAAAAGTGATCTTTTCCTTTGACCATAAAACGATTTTAATAACCTATACATTTCTCATCCTGGTGTGAAAATTCTTGGGGATATTTTTAGAGAATTTTTTTGTCATGCCTATTCCTTAAAAGGCACACAAACATAGAAACTCTGGAGGTGGGAGAATGACTGGATGAGTCAGGAAGACAGGAAATAATAGCTTTGTTGTTTACAGAAGAAAGAACCAACACACATGTGGCAGAGATCTTGGGTAGCTATATAAGGGATAATTTGACATGTACCTCTGTGCCAGAAAAGACTCTTTAGTGGCTTCACAGCATTTATTCAGTGAGTTTCTCTCTGAACTGAGTTTAGCCTCATAATATGACATGCCAGTGCCTGGGCTGGAGTTACTCTTGATTTACACTGTGGTAACTGTGATTACAATTTGCTCCATTGCTTGAAACAAACATTTGAGAGGAGCTGATCATGCAGGAAAATATTCAAGTGACATCCAAAATATCCATGTCATGCAACTGGAAAAAGCAACAGTTAACAGGCCCACTGAAGCAATAATAAACTGGGACTTGACATTCCTCCCTTGTCTCCAGGCTGTTGGCTTGTGCAGTGAAAAGCACTAACTGTCCATTCACTGAATTTTGTTTGTCTGATTATCTTTTTTTACCTGCAGGGACTATCCAGTGTAACAAGGACTTAGAAAAAGATCGTCTTTCTTTTAGCCTTTTAAAGTAATTGAAGAGACAGCTTCTAGATGGTTTAACCCCAGTGCCCTTTTACAAGATGAATTAGTGTATGCCAGTGGGTCTCTGGAGTTTGTTGCTCTTTTATTCTCTAGCTATATTAGAACTCAAAGACTAAGCCCTCTGTAAAATCATTAGCCCATTTTTTTTTTCTGACAGTAATTTTAGTGTTCCCATTATTCTCTTCAGTATCTGTTTCTCTCTACACAATATGGAAAGTATAAACACGTAACAACACTTCCCAGTCATCACCTAGTATGGAACATTTATATCTGTTAAACTACACAAGTATTGTCGGTACCCTGTAATCATACTCTGAAATCTAGACTGCAGACCTGCTTGATCATAAATATCTCGACAGATAAAGCATTTGCCTAAAGGCCATATTAGAATGGCCTTATCAGTTTCCAGTTAACACTGATTCAGCCAGAATTCCCCAGAAGACATAGCTTCAGTCTAACTTTATCTCAGTGAATATCTAGTTAACAAGCAGTATCTCCCTTGAAGCTTATGAAGTAATTTATTTACTTGTATTTTTATGCTGTTGCTTTCCAGGACCTTGGCCTCTTGAGCTCCTTGCAGACATTTCTCCCTATGCAGACATTTCTCCCTATCTTATTTTTCTGTTGATAACTTGTTTATCATTAAGCTGAAGGTGCTCAGCAAAAAGAAATTGAGCAGTTAAAAGGCAATAGATTCCCAGGATTTTGTTATATTTTCGTATGTCTGCTAAACACTGTCACCTGTCCTATAGGTGGTTTCTAGAGATCTATCACATTTCATAGCACAATAAGGTAGTTAAAATGAACATCAGAAAATATGAGGCCATGCTGTCAGTTCTTTGTTAGCCTTTCCATTACTTTCAACAGTGCTGCAGTATGTATTCACTGAGAAGGAAATGGTAGGTTTATAATAATTTTATATTCTGTTCTTTTCAAATAACTTATCATGTGCTTTATTAATTGTCTGAAAACTGAACTGATGTTTTATATGAATAATGCAATAATAGATAGCTAATATATCCCCAAGGTTTCCCTTTTCATTAATAATGATCACATGATTTAAATACATATATTGATTATTTGACTCTTGAACACAGAATCATTGAATCATGGCATCATACAACAGTTTGGATTGGAAGGCATCTTTCTAATAAGCCCACTTTCTGGACCCAGTATCCCTGCAGGGATATAATGTGAGAGTGAGTAGGAGCATCACGTCCTGGCCACACTGCTTTTGATACAGCCCAGGATACATTTGGCTTTCTGGATTGCCAGTTCTTACCCAGTTTCTCATCCACAGTATCCACCTATCTGAGTAGTGATCAGAGATATCAATGTCTCCTCTGAGTGACAAATCTAATTTATCTTCTCCTGGACTCATGTGTGGCAAACGTAGAAGTTTTCGAGCCTGCTAAACATATATGAATGAACTGTGCCACCTTTGTCTTGTTACCTTCTGCATCAGAAGAAATCCTTCATAATCCTTAACAATCAAAGCTATGTCACTTGAGTGCCCTTTGCAGATCATTCTGAATGATCTGCATTCAAATCATATAATTTCAGGAAAATAATGCTGAATGTCTTTTGGCATTTTAAAAAAATGAAAAAGTGACTGATCATATAACAATCACTTTCACAAACAACTTCTCTAGGAAAACTGAAATTTTACATGTACACTAGGTGAAGATGTGAGCATGTGCCTTCAAGGTGTCACAACAGTCATGTGTAACACATATTGCACAAGGGCTGACAGACCAGGTAAGCTCTGGTCGGGCACTCTGCAGGAGAGGTGTGCCTCAGCAATATTTCCAATTTGTGATTTTCTCTACGTTCACCCCTTAAACACAAATGCTGAAAAGTGTTCTGCTCTATTAGAAAATCTATTGCAGAACTGTATCCATATAAAATGTATAATCCATCAAACCTGATATTCCCAGATATTTTTTTCACTATTTAGTAACTGCAGTATTTTATAGTCCTGCTATATGGTCAAGGATCTGAATAAATACTTATTTCATAGCCACTCTCACACAATACACATTTATTTCTCCTTGCCTGGAGTCAGTAGTCTGGACTCAGCATAAATTAAAAGCATAAAATTAATTGCCGGAAAAATGTGTATTAGTTTTAACATAATTTTATCTCTTCCAAACAAGCAAGACTGAACTGTATATGAAGGAATTCAAATTAAAAAAAACCACTTAAATTATATATTTTTAGCCTATTGAAATTTGAAATTTACATTCTAAACTAGATTTGTTTAAAAGTCTTCAGGGTGTTATCCACATGTAAATATACTCACTCAAATGAGCAAATGTCTGAAAAATCTTAAATAGCTTTTAAATTTTAAATAAAATGACCATAAAGAAGTTGATTGATTACTGATATTCTGCCTAGGAGACTATAATTCAGAACTTTGGGACCTCCACCAATTTCATAGCTCTGACTGTATTTTAATAAATTATCTAATTGTCCCAGATGTTAGTTCATTTCCTGTGACTCACAATCATCCTCTCCCTCCTTTCTCAATGGTAACTCTTGTTTTTTTTACATGACAACATGGTATTTGGAAATTTTTACAGCTGCAAGTACTTAATATTGTTGCCTCTCTCAGAACACTGTCAAGGCCACAGAAGGAAATTGCATAAGATAAACCACCACAGCAGGAACTTGGGATAAACACAGACTGGAGAAATTTACAACAGGAAGGTACTAATTTCAAGCCTGGTAAGGCATATCTGGTTAGAACATCATGGTTAATGAATCCAGACAAAAATTCCCACTGTGGCAAACTGTGAGAAAGCAGGTGATTGCTTATACATATATCACCAGTCACATAGAGATCACCCCAAGTTATGGGCACAGCCTCTATTGGTAACTGGAACAGCCTGGGAACGGCCTCTATGGATGCCTGGAACTTGGACTGTGTAAAAGTGATACCCTCAGAAGAAGAACTCTGGGACCCTCACCGCCTAGAAGCCCAACACGAAGGAAGACCAGAGGGATGCCATTGGATCCCTGGGTGCTGATTATCATCTGCTTGTCTCTCTCTCTCTCATTCTCCCTCACATTTTCTTGACCTCTCTCTTTTCCATTCCTTTTATTTTTCTGCCTTACATTTACTTTTAAATAGAATCCACACTATTGACTTCAGCTTATGATAAAAGGTCTTTCATAATCCTTAGCTATCTAAGTTGTGCTACTCGAGTGTCCTTTTGCAGATCATCTTGGAAGCATTCAAATCATGTAGTTTGAGGAAAATGCTGATTGCCTTTTAGTATTTTAAGTGTGAAAAAGGCCTGCAAAAGTACTGAACATATAACAATATTATTCACGGGCAACTTCACTAAGGAACACTTAAATTTTAGCTTAATTCAGGTAGAGGCACCTCTCACTAACTGATCATAGCAAATGGATTTTTTTCTCCTACCTGCAAGTGACATTTTAGACAAGAATGCAGAGACAAATATTTTGAAAAATAATTGTATTTATTTCTGATGTCTTTTAACTTAAGGAACACAATGTTATGCCTCATAAAAATTCTGAATAAATCCAGTGATAAATTTAGTCTAATAACCTTAGTCATATGCCGCTATTGGAGGGCAGTGCTGTTATTGCAGACATCTTTTCACTAAAAATCCTTTCTTAGGATTTTTTTCCTTCTTAGAAGCTGAGGCCTCAGAAACAAAATGTAAACCATGGTTATCTGCTGCTGTGGAATGCATCAAGTGGATTTTTGATTAGCCATCTTGGATGTTTATTAATGGCCAATCAAGGCCGAGCTATCTCGGACAGAGTCCGAGACAGCTGCCTTTTGTTATCATTCCTTTCTATTCTATTCTTAGCTAGCCTTCTGAGATGAAACTTTCCTTTCTATTCTTTAGTATAGTTAGAATGTAATAAATATCATAAAATAATAAATCAAGCCTTCTGAAATATGGAGTCAGATTTACGTCTCTTCCCTCATCCTAAGACCTCTTCCCTCATCCTAAGACCCCTGTGACCACTGTCACATGCTGTGGATTAACTCTCATTAGTATCTAAGCACAAAACAGCTATTCATTCACTTCTCTCTGGACAGGATAAGGGAAAAGATTGGAAGAATAAATGTGAAAAAACTTGTGGGTTGATGTCCTGGTTTTCTCTGGAATAACTGTGTTTTTTTCCAGTAGCAGATACAGTGCTGTATTTTGGGTTTAGTAAAAGAATAATGCTGATAATACACTGATGTTTTGTTTCTCTCTCTCTCTTTCTTTTTCTTTCTTTATATTTTTTTTTCTACTACAAGTAAGGTATTATTTTTATCCTGCTTGTTTTTCCTCTTCTTCGTAAACTGTTCTTAATGTTCACAGTTTTTTACCTCTATCTGATTCTCCTCTCTGTCTCACCAGGGATGGGTGGTTAAGATAAAGACAGCTAATAGGTAAAGGAAAATACAAGCATACAAGCCAAGTAAACCAAGAATTAATTCACCACTTCCCATGGGTAAGCAGGTGTTCATCCACCCCCAGGAAAGCAAGGCTCCATCATGCAGAATGATGACTTGATAAGACAAGCACCATCACCCTGAATGTCTCCCCTCACCTTGTTCTTCCAGCTTTATGTGCTAAGCACAGCACCATATGGTCTGGGTTGCCCCTTAGGTCACTTGGGGTCAGCTGTCCTGGCTGTGCCTCCTCCCAACTCATTGTGTACCCCCAGCCTCCTCTCTGAACACGATACAGTTGTTGAATATGTACATTACATATCATTCCCTTGAATTACTTTGCAAAATTTTTGTACAAATTATTATTATTTATTCTGTTTCTTTTGGTAATTAATGCTTAGAACAAAAACAAGAAAATAAAAAAAAGAGTATTATCACATATTATTTTCCTGTATTTTTTTTAACTTGATACATTTTTTTTGTGACTTCAAGTAGGTACTCAAATAGCTTTGAATTTAGATAGTTCGACAAATTTTGAAATACGTTTTGCTAATATATCTAGAAACCACAATCATAGTCTATTCAACAGTAATTGAATAAAAATCTATATTGCTAAAAAGTCAGATATAACATTCTTTTATTATAATACTCTGTGATATGCTTTACATTCATACAAACACAATAAGTGTTTTGCAGTGAGGTTAAATAGGAATCTAGCTGTCAGCTTGCATGCACATTATATCATTTTTCTTTCCAGTACCACTGAATGCATGGGACAATGAATAGTATCTCTGCAGTATCTATGTTGTACATGCTATTTTCACTGCCACTAGTTTATAATTTGAAGCAAGAAGCTATGATGTAGAACTGGGTATTGTCAACTATAGAGCAAGAAACTGGCATTTACATTTTTATGTAGTCTGTGAAAGACAGTCTCTTTAAACACTGAAGGGCTGCATTGCCTGCATCTATCTTCTCTGTAAGACAAGTAATTATTTTCTAGGAGTCAGTATATTGAGCATGATAGCATTCACTTAACATCCTTCATTGTCTTTAATTTTGAAGTTCCAATGAAGTTGGATTGGCTTCTTAAAGAAGACTAGACTGATATGTTAAATACAATAACAAAAGTTCTGTAAACTAAAGGCTTCTTTTTTCATGTTGCTTTCTTTGTGAGTACTGTATACACTTTGGAAGCAGAGAGTTTTTTCTAGTTTAGATTATACTGTACATTCTCATTCATGTTTCGTCACACCTTTCTTACATCTATTTTGAAATCTTATAAAAGGTTTCCTTTTTATTTTTACTAATGTGACTTTTTCCATCCTCCTTGAGTTTTCCAGATTTCTTTTTTTTGCATCCAGAAAATAAGATAACAAGAAATAGTCCAGAAGCCATTAGAGTATGACACACCAGTGATGAAGATGTTTATGGGGAAAGTAACATTCAAAAAAAATCTTTATTTTCTGCTTCATGCTACTGATTTGTGTATGGATACTAATTGTCTTACAGAAGCATACTAAGCATTGATGCAGAATGATGTGGAACAGGAATAGCCATTTCCTTGGTAAGAGAGGAAACACCAATTATCTTGTTACTTACTTAATCACTTTCCTACAACAATGTAGTGTTTAGGCTTTCTCAAAGAAAAAGAGGAGATTCAGAGTCCTTTTAAAACCTGTGTAACAGCTTCTGTGTAAACTTTCATGTTTTTTCTTTTGATAATGCCATCAAAAATAAAAACTAGTCATTTCTCTCAATACCTGTATAAATGTTGAAGCCGCTTAGGAACTCAGAATAAATCTGTAGAAAGATATAGATGTATTCTTTCCTAATTTTTGGTATATTGTGTTTTTTGTAGGGATGTATATTGGGAGGTTTTAATTTATTTAAAATTAATATATTTTACTTAGAAATGCATTTAAATGTGTTGAGATTTCTTATGAGATTAGAATAATGGATTAACTTCACAAAAGGATTCAATTTGTTAAAATATGGTTCACAAGTTTTGAAGAATTTTCCTTTGGAAAACTAATAATTTTTTCTGGTCTGTGTTTCTCCTCAGGAGAGACTTTAGTGGTCTGGTCTGATGGCCACCTCAGGACTGCAAGAAGCAGTCTTTGTGGTGCTCAGCAGAGTTCAGTGCCTCTTCTGCTTGGGACTTTAAAATTCAAGATCTCTAATCAACTAGGCAGCTTTGCTTTCAAAGTGGTCTGATATCTCTAATCTGCCCACTAGACATTCCCTTCTGTCTTGAGGCTGACCCTGCCATGCACAGAGGGTGTTTAGGTGAAACTGGACTCTTGTTTGCCCCAGCTGCTGCCTCCAGGGCTGCCCTGCTCAGCTTGCTCAGCTGCCCAGGACAGTGCCTGGCTGGCCTGAGCCTTCCCTCTGTCCTGCAGTGAATCCCACCCCTCAATCTCCTGGGTTTGCAGAGCCACATTGCTCTGTTGCTCCTTGGTGGAGCTGTGGGGAAGAAGAAACAAGCATGTGAGTTTGAAAAGAGCCTATTTCTAGATTTTTCTCTGCCCATTTATAAAACCTTTGTGTAGATAGAGCATGCCCTTAGAATCTAACTGTGTGAGGAGGGAAGAAGGTACAAATACTATTTTGTAAAATATTGCTTCAATACATGCACATTTTTTGTCAGCCCTGGATGTTAAAACAATTTACAAGCATTAATAATCTGGACACTGGCAAGATAACACTTCATCAGTGACGTAGTTTAGAGTTAGAACTCTATTTATACAGCTTATTCCTATTACTGTTTCCTCCCTAATATGCATTTCTCCTAAGAGCTGTGTGCATTGCAATTAGTTGTAAAAGTACAGTTACCTTTTTTCAAACAATAATGAAGATTATGAAAATGAAATAGGCCTTCATTTCTAATCAGTCATGTAACTAGTGTACAATACAAAAATTACAGTCTTGATGAATTTGATTTTTTTATTCCCATTTCTGTTAGCAGATCTGTTCTCTGTTGAATATTTTTTCAAGACTTTGTTATTTTTTTTACATAATTCCAACTTGCTTAACTAAATTTTATGTAGCTTTATTTTGAAAATTGAAATATGTTTTTAGTATTTTCTGGTTTAGGATAATCTTCAGCATAAATTTTTAACTAACAAAAAAACCTCTGCCATCTTCTATGAAAGATGCATCAGATAGGATCTGGTTAGCTTCCACTACCATCTAAAGGAGCTATCTGTAGTCTCAGTCTTCTCATGGAATTATCCTGAAGATTTACTAATTTTAAGGTTTGTTGTAGGCTTTTTTAAGCATAAAGTCAAGAAAAGAGGTCAATCTCATGTTTATATTTTAATTTTAGGTAATCTATTTAGTTTAAAATCCAGGTGTATTTACTTGAAATTTATACTTGTTTAATTAAAAATATTAATTCAAGAAAACCATCTAACATGTAGTTACTATCAGTCCTATAGGAATAATCAACATTTAACACCCTTCCACATGTTGCTGTTTTATTCTGAATTTTATTATTGTAATATAAATAGCCATTTGTATTTTAGTTAAAGGTGTCTCTAAGGTTGTTTTTATTGTTGTCTGATTAGTCACCATGGCATAAAATCTGGTAGTGAGTGAAGTCTGCTGACAGCACTAAGTTGAGACATTATCAATTCAGAGAAACAGGATATCACAGAAGAGGAAAAACTGGAAAATGAGAGGATAGAAACAGGAAAAAAATTGTATTAGAAATGAAAATTTACAGTCCTAGGTTCTATTAAAAATGCTATAAGCTATTGTGTTCATTATTTGGAAATAATTGAATTGTGGGTAAGCTTTGTGATGAAAGGGGTTTACACAACCAGAACACTCCAAGACACTTACATCAGCAACTGACAAGTGCTACCTTTCTTGTAAATGGCACCACTGAGAATTCATTTGAAATTCTGTATGAGGCTCTGGTTCTTTGTTGTAATGAAGATGAGCTGAACTGGAACAAGTGAGGAGAAAGGCAGGATGACTTGGAAAAAGAAAAACCCATTCATTATGAGATAACACAGCCAAAAATAGTCTAGGAAGGCACAGAATATATATGATATATAATCAGTCATTACCCTTTTAAGGTAGGAACAAATTTTATGGCTTAAAATCCATATTAGAATTCTTAGGGAGTGATTTACAAAATCCTCTATTTCAAACCTTGTTTGCCTGTGATTATAGCTTAGATATTTTACACTTTCTTTTCTATTCTGCATAGCTTACTATAATGTCATATGTGATAGTAATGTTGCTAAAATATATTGTATCTATATATTTTCTCAGTCTCATAAGCCATTTTTTACAATCTTGTTTGTAAAATAAAAAGAGGTAAAATTATCTGAACCCAAGCTTGAGGATATTATTTATGATTTGCTGTAACTGATGGTCTAAGACCAGTATTATGAGAAAATAAACATGGTTAAAAGTCTTATCTGCTTCGACACATCAAAATTAGTTATTCATGTGCAAATCTTCTACATTTGAAGCTTTAAAGTTTCATTGTTTGTTGTTTAAAAGGCATGGATGAAATAAAGCTTTTCTAAAGGTAGCCAGATCAAAATCAAAACCAAGGGCAGTCAGTGGTTACAAGTAAATTTTTTCACTAGACATTACTGTCTAATTAGTAATATAGCACTGACTTAAAATTTTCAGTAACTCCTGAAAATGGGATTAAATTTCTTTATGTTTTCAGGAATGGAAAGTCTCATTCCATTAATATTTTACCTATTTTTTGCCAATTTTTAAATTGCAGTTCACGTTTCAGTTAAATAATTATTTTTTTAATAAATAATGTGCTTATTAATGTTGTTAACCTCAGGCCAAATCTGGGACTTAGGGAAGCTCTTATCCCCAGTCTTTTTGCTGATGTTCCTCTTTAGGTGACCCCATTGCAACAAGACTAAGCATGTCCAAAAATACAGATACACGTGCACACAGTGCAGAGGTACATCTGTATGGATGGACATAGAGCAATGATCCTCCTAGCACTCACTTAAGCCCCATCAACACTCCCAGCTGTGAACAATCCAGGCAGATCTTTCTTTTCTTCACTTTATCAAGACAAGAGTTCCTCCTTTATTACTTCCTCCATTCCCAGCTCTCCCTTAAGCAACTGCCACATGCACATCTGCTGATGTCTCTCAAAAGCCTGAAAAGCCTTTGCCAATCATATCTTCCCAGAGTCCCAGCCCATTTCTTGGGCTCTCTTTGTCCAGCCTTCACTTCTGACACCAGCTCTTTCAGATTCTGAATAGCACTGACTTGCTGTGCAGTTCAGTTTGAGGAAAAAAGAGAATCCAATACATAAACAGAATCCACATATGCAAACAAATACATTCACGCAGAACAGAGCTTGTTGAACTTTTCATGTCAGTGCTGCACCATTTCTTTAAAGTCTCAACTGTTGGTGACCTAAGCTCTAGGGCTTGCTATTTTCTTTAAAATGCACTTTACATCACGGTTTATATATCAGGTTTATTGAGTTTGCCTTTACTGTGAATAAGATATCCTTATAAACCATACTCTTACAAATATATTGATGGCTACATATTTTCTCTTGAAAGTGCTCATCATAATGAAATAAGTTTCAAGATGATTTTAGAGAGCAATGCTACATAAAACACTCAGGATGCAGTGACAAGGTTTTATCTACTGAATAAAAAAAGGTAGAAACATAAACTTGGAATCTAAATGGCTACTAGAGAGGATAATTTTCTATATCTCTGAGGTATGGCTAAAGTCATGACTTGTTTAAAAAAAGTAAACCTAGTCAGCATCAGATTGCGAGCTCCAGTTTAAAAGCATCACAAAATAATTAAAATATAAGTTTCACCAGGAGGTTTTGGACATCTTGTCCTTGTTGGTAATTGTACAAGAAAGAAAGGATTGCAGACAGTGAAAATCATACAGAAAAATCTTATAGGCTAATACTCTGTTAAGAGATTTATCTTATTTGTTTCCCAGAAAGAGACTTTGAGTTTACTGCACAAAGAGAAACATTTGCTTCAGTCTAAAAAAAGAATTTTCTAACTTACAAAATCACTAACTACTTAGATATCTTATGCTAGAGCACATGCTTACACTAGAGTGACATTTTTATATTAGTCACCTGAAGAGGGGAAAAAATTCTGGAAAAATAGGAAAGCAGTTTAGTTTTCTTTAGTGTATCAACTACTGAGTTTGTAAATTCTTGTTTTGGTTGAAGATTACAGGGCTTTAGAAAATCTAATGTTTTCTAATGTATGTACAGCTACTCTGTATAGTGACACCCATATTCTCCTTGAATTTTATAGAAATAGTCACAAACAATTTTTTTCAAGTCAATCTGAATGATTTTTTCTCTAATGCTAGAAGTGGCAGAATTTCACTCAGGAATCATTACTTGTTTAAAAATGATCTTCAGTTCTGAGATTTGATTTTTTCTCGCCCTTGGTCATATAAACTGATATCCATGTCATTTACGTTTGATATTTTTAAGCTGGACAGTTATTGTGCACAGTGCACAATAAATGACAAGATCTTTGTGATTCATTAAGCACAAAGTATCTTTCATAATTGAAGCATCCACATCAGTGACAAATACCAATGAATAGATATGGGAGAGAAATATCAACTGAGAACTATGCTCTAGGGTTTTATGAGACATGACACTGATTGAAGTTTCCTTGTGTTTAGAGAATGATAAAACTCTCCAGTGAGCTTGATGAGATCTAGTAAAAATGGACTTTATACAGAAAAAAAATAATCTGTAAGAATACCAACAGAGTTTCTGGACAAGAAGACAAATCATAATTTTATGCATTCTACAGAGTTGCTAGTTAAAGTCTACTTGCAATTTTTCAAAGTTTGCATGAATATGAGAACCAGAACTTGAACACTATCAAACTTAAATGACATCAAAGGAAGTAAAGCAAAGAATGTGTAGGAGGTAGAAGAATCTTAAAGACAAAAAAAACCCCAAAAATTAATAACAAGGAAAGAAAGAAAATGATGGAATAAGCTGAAAGGGATGAAGAGATGTCCATGCTTTTGTAATGGGTGGGGAACTAAAGTTACCAAATAGGATACCTTTTTGGTATCCTATTGAGAGACATTCAGTAGTATCACTGCCAGAAAATATGATTCCATGCCTGAAAAAAGTTGCAGTTTTCAATAATTTTAAACACTATCTTTTATCTATGAGTGAGAGGGTTGATCAGAAAATTACTTCCCTCTGGTTCTAGCGAGAGCTGGTAACCATGCAATATTTGCTATATTTGTATCACTATATCTCTGTATGATCTTTTTATTTTCCAATTTTTTTTCAGTAAACATAGGTAAGATATTTGAAGTTTCAGGATCATCTATAAATCTTTAATAAGGAACTTTAATAGTTCCTTACTAAAATGAATCAGTTAGTGTAGAATTTAGATATAACTTTTAGACTAAAATTGTGCTGGTCAGAGTTTTCCGGTGAAGTCTTTAATAACTCAGTTCATTACCTAACTTTTATAATAGTATTTTAAGTTATAGGGGAGGAGAAAAATGCACAATTCCAAGACATTTTTTCAAGCCCTATTTTTCAGTAATATTCTTACTTAAAATTCTTGTTCTCTGATCAGTGAACGAATCAGCCCAATTCTTTTCCAGAATAATGTAACAGAAAGAGTCCCTCAACTTTCCCTCCTATTTGGAAATGTCCTGACTTTTAATTAAGTTACTAGCATGTCTAAAAAAAGTGCTATACATGTTAATAACACCAAAACCATTAACAATGATAACAACAGCAACAGAAAAAATAACATATATACCAACCAGCATTATAGTGCGACTGTAATTTGAGAGTAATTCTTAGTACATTAAAAGTTGTATAGAGACTAATAAACACCTTTGGCCTAAAAAATTATGTTCAGGACTACGGTTATTGCCTCATAAACAAGAAAAACCCCTCAAATTACCATAATCAACTCTGCTACTTACCATGAGTAGAATGCTAAAATCTCTACACTGGTTTAAAGTAAAGTGAAGCATAAATTCATTCCTTTTGTGGTTTGGATTGTGCATTTTTGTAGATCTAAAGAGAGAAATCTGTGTACCAACCACCAATTTATTGGAGCATTGCTAATTTGCATATCTAATTTCAAGCTGTACTAATTGCCTTTGAAAATGCCAAGCTTGTTTATTAGCCATTTCTTATTTTCCTGAAGTAAGAGTCTATTTACACAGAAGCATTCTCCATAACTGGAAAATCATTATCCTGGGACCTAAGGAAAAAAAATAAACCAACATTTCAAATGTACCATGGCTAGGTACAGTTCTTTTGTCGTATATAATGAAATTTTACAATTAAGTTAGCAGATGCCTTCAGGCATTTCAGTGGGGCATTATTTCTATTAAGTGTTTCATCTATTTTAAGTATCATAAATTTGAATATTTCGATTGCTTTCAAGCAGCACATAAATATTTTGCTTTTTTTTGTATATGTCTCATTTAATGGTAGAGGTCCAGACAAAAAGCATTATGAAGTTTAATCCATGTGTGCTGATTCCATTAAAAATAAATTGCTTAATTACTAAAATGTCTCAGTCATAAAATAAATTTCCATATCTTCCCTCTCTGTTTTAACAGAATTCCTTTAGCTGTTTATCTACTAAAAAGCCCAACCATAATAAAATCAGTTTTACTATGGCTAAAATAGAAATAATTACATGTTTAACATTCAAAGTTTTATTTTTTTTTCTGTGATAAGAAGATATAAACTGCTAAATTTAGTACTGCTGTTACTATACTAGAGACTAATATGTAAATAGAAGCAACTGTGGTAATAGGGAAGTAAAACATTTAATAGACAACAAATTCAAATTTGAGTAAGAGTAATACCAATACTTGAGAAGAATCTAGAAAGCTTTATTATACACTATGCCTCTGGAAGGAAAAAATTAAAATTCACTTTCTAATTGTTATAAGACTATAAAGAAGGAGATTTTGTCCATGTTTTTAAAACCTTGAAATACAAGAAGCAAAATGAGAACAGTTTTTGTAGAGAATGTTGATGTTTACCTTAATGTAAAATTCAGAACAGATACAGAAGCCCATCCTTATTCACCAGTTCTCACTATTAACACAAGATAAATTAACAAGGTGGTAGCAATTGGTTTTAGTTGGGTTTCTACTCCTTATCTTAAAGCAGGATATTCACCCTTTCTCATTTTCCCACTCATGTGTTTAGAAGATGGGAAAGGC
>VZSJ01000453.1:1348041-1359589 GCA_013398405.1 Pheucticus melanocephalus | reverse complement strand
AAGGAAGGAAGGAAGGAAGGAAGGAAGGAAGGAAGGAAGGAAGGAAGGAAGATCACCTAAGATCACCAAGTCAAACCATCAGCTTAGCATCACCACTGTTCACCATTAAACCATGTCCCCAAGTGCAGGATCCACATGGCAGTGTACATTCAGACCTACAACTGATGGTTGAGGTAAGTGCAACAATAAAAAGAAGCATAGCAGAGACAGCTCTTATCAAAAGAAAAATATATAATTTTCCTGATATGGAAATACCAGCAACCTTAAAATTTGATTGAAATATATTCTTTTTTTGTGGATTATATATATAAGGGCTAGCATAAAAATTGCATTATCCAAAATCTATTGTGATTGTGATCTCAGTTCTTTGCTCTGCAATATCAGAATCACAAGAATACATGGAGAGATGTGAGTTTGTGAAATGTAACTTTTAATAGGATCCAGTTAATTTTTTCTTTAAATCATACAAATATATGATCCAAGAGGTATAAAAAATACCCTTAGGATGACTGAAACATATTGTAATTTGCCACCTAAAGTTTATAATTTGAAATTTCATAAATTTCATCTGTATCTGTACTAAAATAAGGATTTGCAGTTTGGAGTCATAGTTAATCTGTAATCAAGGACGCAGCACATAAAAATATCAGCAGCACTTGTCAGGTTTATTGAATTTTAATAACTTACAGTAATAAGAAACTGTGAGAAGGAGAATAAATAAATTGGGGCAGGGAAAGCAAACCAAATATAAAATGAAAATATAACTGACTACTTGCCTCTGAGTTGGTGCTACAGCATAGGAAGCATTTGTAGTGAATATGGCTAAAGAAATACCTGACCCAACTGAATGTAACTCTGTTATCAGAAGCTCACTTATGTTTTTTTCTTTTCCAAATCTGAGCTACAAATCTCAGGACAGTAGAGCTTTACCTAACCTTCTATTGCATCACAGCCATGGTGGGTATTATACCTGTGTCATATCTACTTTTGACAGGTTTTATTCACATCAGTCTAGTTAAATTAAGTGCTTGTGGAATGACTATCTTGTTTACATGCATTTAAAAATGCCATGATAATCACGATAACATATTGCGACATATCACAATTGTTATAAGGATCTTCTGAACTTTCCTGATAAAATTTTAACATTTTGCCATAAAATCCACCCTTGATTCATTTTAATAAAAATACTTTGTCTTTTTCTTTTTTTTTTTTAATTTTATTTTCTTAGATGTCTTAGGAATAGCTTTTGTTCAGTAATAACTAGTAAGTTGTGTTGTTTTTCCATGTCTATGAGAAAAATGTTTACAACTATTACTTACATGCATTTTTGAATTAGTGATTTGAACCAGGTGAGAGATGTTCAAGATTTTTCAAATCTATGAAATTCATTCAAGTAAAATATTATTGGAAATGTGGAATTTCTTGTCAAGAATTGACAAGATAACGACTTTTAAGAGAAATATTTATCAGTATCCTTAAGATCTGAAGATATTTTGCTGAAAAAGTGATTTGACCCTGTATTCATTAGTCTACAGAATTCTGTTTGGAAGACTTTTTTTTTCACAATTATAGAACCATTTAGATGGGAAAAGATCTGAAAATCAGTGAGTCTAACATAAATCTAACACTGTGAAGTCACAACTAAAACATGTCCCTAAGTGCCACATTTACATATCTTTTGAATACCTCCAGGAATGGTGACTTAACCACTTGCCTGGGTGTCTTGTTCCAATACCTCAAAAGCTTTTTGGTGAAAGAATTTTTCCTAGTGTGTAGTCTAAGCCATCTCTGGGGTAGCTGGAGGCCATTTCTTCTTGTCCTGTCACTCGTAACATGGGAGAAGAGGCTGACCCCCACCTGGTTACAAGCTCCTTTCAGGTACTTACAGGTCATGATGTGTGCTCCCCTGAGCCTCCTTTTCTCCAAGCTAAACAACCCAAGATCCTTCAGCTGTTCCCCATAAATCTTGTCCTCCAGACCTTTAATCATTATTGTTGCCCTTCTTTGGTCATGTTCCAGTCAGGGTCTCACTTGTATTGAGAGGCCCAAAATTTTACACAAGATTTGACATCTTTCATTCATTCTAAATTATCTTCACATGCTGTCTATTCATCTGTTTGGTTTTTTTGAGATATTGTGTTAATTAAGGACTACTGAGGACATTGCTTAATATATTACCCAGGAAATTTGTTGCTTTAATGAGTTCACAATTTGATATTTTAATCTTTATTGCCTGACTGAATGTAAGAGATTCTAGAAAAGGGAAGTACTATTGCTATGAGTAAAATTTTATATTTCATGCTACACAACAAATACTTACAGCTTGTTTGCAGTTAGAAAAAAAAAGGAAAAGAAAAAGAAAAATGTCATCTTCTAGCCAAAAAGAGCATAAGTAAATTCTAGTAAATTCTGAGACACATTTTCAATAGTTTTTTATGAGCTTTAACATATTTAAAGAGAGATGTTTTGAAGAAAGAAAATAACACATAGTAACAAACTCAAGGCAGATAGACATACAGTGTTAAATGCATTCATATTTTATCTTGTTTGCATTCATCAATTTTATTTTATTGTGTCTTAATTCACTGTAGTTTACAGTATTCAGAATGGACTATATTTCAGAAATATGAAGTGGTAAATTCCAATGTATAATAACTATCTTTGTAGAATAAAACATCTTGAGAGTTCACATCTTTGTGTGGTTCAGTTTAATCTGGAATCTGTCAGTGGAGCAGAAATGGGTGGACCACGTCTGTCACTTCAAGAAATATGATCAGATTCTTGTTATTTGCTGTCATACCGACATAGTGCTGGTGAGAACCAGGTTCCTGTAATGTGAGGTTATGCACAATGAAAGAAACCTCTATTATTTCTGTTACCTTCTGAAATTGTTTCAGTTATAAAATAATTACTAATGTTCATTATTTGATTACATGTGCTGGTTTTGGCTTGGGTAGAGTTAATTTTCTTCACAGTGGCTGGTATGGGGCTGTGATATGGATTTCTGCTGAACACAGGGTTGATAATATAGAGATGTTTTTGTTTTTGCTGAGCAGTGCCTGTAAGAGCCAAGGACTTTTCTGCTTTTTGAACCACCACACTTGTCAGAAGACTGAGGGATGCATGAGAAATTGAGAGGAGGCACAACTGTGATAGTTGACCTAAACTGAACAAAGGGATATTCCAGACCATATGAGATCATGCTCAGTATAAAGTGGGCGCAAGAAGGAGGAAGAGGGGGATATTTGGAGTGATGGTGTTTGTCTTCCCAAGTCACCATAATGCATGATGGAGCCCTGCTCTCTTGCAGATAGTTGAGCACCTGCCTGCCCATGGAAAGAGGAGAATTAATTTATTGCTTTGTCTTGCTTGTGTGCACAGCTTTTGCTTTTCATAATAGTTGTCTTTAGCTCAACTCATGATTTTTGGGCTTTTATCCTTCTAATTTTGTCCCCAGTACTGCTGGTGGAGGAGTGAGTTAGCAGCTGTGTGGTGCTTGGATGCTGGCTGGGGTTAAACCATGACAGTATGTCAATGATGGTTCAAAGTTTCATAAATAACAGGTTATTATTCTTTTTGCCTTGTGAACTGGTCTGGTATCACTTTTTTCTCTTGTAATAAGGCTTGCATATGTGTGCACCTTGAAAATAGCAACTGTTCTGAAGAGTTGACAGAAATACAGTTGATTGTGTTCTCTGGCCAATAGAGACACCAATGTACAACAATATACAACAATATTCAACAGTATTAGCTGAGTTAGAGGAATTTTTAATCTCACTAGGTAAGGCATCCCTGTTTCAAAAGTGAAGCTTGTAAGTACTATTCCAGATGCTACCTAGAGGTGGTTGTTTATGTTGCTTCTTTGTCTGAAACTGTGAATTCTTTAAAATATATAATGTCTTTAACATTTTTGCAGTATCCTTGGTAGTGTAAATGTTGAGGCAATTGTGCTATTTCAAAAATTCTTCTACTGGAATCAAATACACAAATACCTATTATGATTATTCTATTGTCTATAATAATAATTAAGTGTGTCTTAAAAACGGAATAAATTGCTTATTCAGAGAATTTGACAAAATATAACCTTAGCATTTGGCAATGGTATACATGTGCACTAGGAATGCTGTAGATGGACAGTAAAATAACACTGATTCATTAGTAAAAACAACAGTCATTTAAACATAAATGTAGTAATTTATGTGATTTTAGGTTTTTTTTGCTTCCTGCTAAGCATAAATATTTTTATGCTTAGTTTAACTTATATTGTAGTGAAACCTGAAGAGATCTATTTTTCATGGCAATGTTGTCTATTTGAAAAATTGCCTTTAGTTAAAAATATGATAACTATGATAACTAGCCTGAATGAGACAGTCTGCTTTCATAATTGCAAACGAAAAATAAAGATGTGCAAAATTCACTTTGGTTAAGCTGCTTGCTTGAGTCTTTATTCTGAAGGAAGATATTGAAAATTTTAAGGAATTTATATTATGTGGGTTTTTTACTAAAAATGTAACATATCCTTCAAAAAAAAGCCCTCAAGCCTATCACATTAAATTGCCATAATATATTAGCTTTGAGACCATATCATGCACATTAAGTGAATCTTATGTATCCGTTTTTCCCATGTGTCTGCTGTGCTTCTTAGAGGAGCATCCTAGAATAACAGGCTAGAATAATTAAAAACATTTCAAAGTAACTAGGATTCTAGAGTGTCTCAATCTACATGCATCATTCAAGAGACAATTTAACAAGGGGCTAATATTCTGAGAAGGATTGTCCCATACTTCCTTTATTCATCACTTCTGAGTATCTTGACCTTCATTTATTTGTCCCTGACTATTTTTTTACTGTATAACCTGATTCAAAATTTCCCTTTCTCAAAATTTTCTTACAAAATAAATTAATTATCTCTGCAATCTGTCTTCTAAAGCATGGTGCAAGATACATTATTGCATGGAGTAATGCAGGGAGAAGGGAGTTGAAATGGAAAATTGACTGAGAAGCAAAGGAATAAGAGTTGTTTTCACTCAAAGATGACCTTACAGCTGGAAGACGCTAAGAATATTCAGGGTGGGAATTTTACACGTTGTGGTTACCTTGTGTTTTTCTGTCTACCTTGGGGAGTGGAATTTCTGCAAAAGATACCAGGATGTTGTAAAAAGACCTAAAAAACATTTTTCACAGGCCTAGGCCTCCCAGTAGGGAGGGGGAAGAGAGATACAAAGATTGGAGATTATAAAAGCACGGTCTTGTGAAGGAATACACATGTGGGAACCCCTATGATGTGTTAAAGTAGGGGATAAATATCCACTTTTTGCCCTTCTAAGAGGGAATGAACTTAGCAGTGTACATGTCCCCATTTTGCCAGTGTGATTATGGAATAAATCTACTCTTTAAGCACTTCATCTGTGGATTTTGGCCATGATGGTTAGCTGCATATATTTGATTCTAACTCTTCATGCAGTTATCAGAATGAAATGTATCTGAAGAAAAACATACTGTTTCCTACAAAAATTCATTTATTATGAACATCACTTACTATAAAGTGTATTTCTTCCAAGATTATCTTTCAAATGTTGTTGCACTGTATGTTTGAAACCTTTATTGCAATAATTGCAAGCAACCATTTTTCCAATATTTATGCAACAAAAATTCAAAGGGGGAAAGTTTTTAAGTTGGATTTCTCACTCCAAATGTATAAATGTAATGGAGTGCCATGTGAAACTTTATTAAATCTCATGTTCATTAACGCAAACCAGATCACATTTAAGAAGGAAGAAGGAAAGAATAGGCTATATTTCTCTATTTAATATAACATTTGTGATGGCTTACCTTTTTGTCCTCTTCAATGTAGTCATCAATGGTAATTTTTCATTACGTAAGTATTGCCTTACTCTGGGGATAAGTTAGACTCTGAGCTTTTGTACATAACACACATTTTGGAGTATTCTTCCCCCCAGTAGCTGCTGTGTGTTAGAAGTTCCTCTATGAATTTACTAGGTGTTCTGCTCTACAGAAGCAAATAATGCCTTTTGAAAAAAATCATCTTCACACGCAAAGTATGTAGATTATTTTTTAAAAATGTACTGTGTATAGCATCTCTGCATTAATTAAAAATTTCTATCCTTACTTGAAAAGATAGTTTCTATAAAATAAAGGTGATGAAACTAGTCATAGTATGGTTTCATTGGATGGGATCTCTAAAGGTCATCTACTCCAACCACCAATAAATGAAGCCTAGATAGATGAGTGGTAGACTTAGCTCTTCCTGTTTGCTATTACATGAGTGATTAACAGTGGGTAGCATCTCTGTGGGTAATGAATACAGGGTTCTGATGCAATGAAATACTTCAAACTCATCAAATTATTAACAATATACTGCACTACAGCAAAACATATGCACTGAACCATATTCCCACAAAATCAGAAAAGCAAAATGAGAAAATAAATTTTCATTTTGATCCTGATCTCTACATTTGTTACATTTTCCAGTCTAGCAAGTACTTTCCAATGATTAGTTCTAAAATGGTAGCCTGTATTTGCAAAGATTTCTTATGGTGTGAATAGGTTATAAAGTCCTTGCACAATTTTTTTTTCTGACATCTGTTCCACCAGATCTGGATTACAAGTAAAGGAAGGATCGTACATTCTGTATTTTATGTTAGTTTAAATCCATCTGTCCAAGAAAGACCACATATTCAATCACAAGTTGGACTGAAATAAAATACTTTTTATAACAAAGATAATCTCTAGTTATGAATTTTCCCTGACAGAAGTTAGCATTGAACTTGGTACTCTAGTAATGACATTTTCTTTAAATTCCATACAGGTAAAAAAATATTGTCTGTATTGACACCTCTTAATCTGTTACTAAAAGGCAATTTCAAATGTCAAACAATCTACACTAGATCTAACCCTCTGTAGTTTAAAGAATTGCAAAAAGATCACTTGAGATAACCTCAGTAATTGGTTTCTGTACTGTATAAGCATTTTTGAAACATATTATAAGGAAAGAAAATCCAGGGCAGATGGGTGAAGCAAAACTTCAATTACTTCTTTACAGGAACTTACATTCTCCCTCTCCATTCTTAATCAGATGGAAACGTATATAATGCTGACAATAAATAGCACACGTAAAAGACTGTATTATTATTGGTCACTAGCTCTTTAAAGGTTCTGTTTGTTTTGTTTTGTTTTTTTTTTTTCCTCCTGTCTATACCAGAAAATTGACTCAGCTTGAGGTCATCTTGAGGTGATGCCTCTGGCTCATAAGTTGAAGGTACACATGCTCTTCAACAGCTGTCAAGTTGCTGTCTGAAAAATATGGAAGAAGTTTTCTTCATTTAATGTTTTAACTAAAAAAATGCATATTTCTCCCTATTTCTATCAAAGATTGAATGTTATTTTCTTATGCACTTAGTAATTCCTTTTTGTATTAAACTAAAATATTATTACTTTTTTGCTAAAGAAAGTAATATGCATTTTATTTGTCTATGTACAAATGGCCATATAGTTTATATACATATATAAAATATATATATATTCATATATTAACGATTATATATATGTGTTTGTGTGTGTGTATATATGTATATATATACACACACACATATATACATATGCATACCTATATATATATATATGTATATATATGTAATATATACACACACACATATACATGTATAACATATATATTATGTTTTACATATATGTACACATATTACTCCTTTCATCCTAGGCCATTATCTGTCTACACTTTTGCTTATTTATACTTGTGCTATTTAAATTTCAGTCTCCCTCCAGAATTTTTTCATGCTTATATTGTCTAATAGTCATCTAGAATGGCTCACCTACGTGAAATAGCACTGTAAAATCAGATTCTGAACTGCTGGAATTAACTTGACATCTCACTTGAATGACTTTCAATACAAGTTGTTGCAATACTTCTAAAATATCCTGTACAATCCAGGATGTTAGGACAAGGAACTTACTTCTTTACTCTTTATATATTGGTAAATATAAACTGAAATTCCTCTCCCTCATAGACTAGTTAGTAGAATTTCTTAAAGTTATTTCTTAATGGGTAAGATAGGTGCACTCCTAATCAGAAATATTAGTAGTACTTTGAATTATTTTCTATCTTCACACCTTAGAAAACAAATGGAAGAAAACCCACATAATTACACCCATTCATCCAATTTACCAACAGACTTCAGCTCAACTATCAGATTTGTAATCTCTTTCATTTAGTTTAGAACAAAACAACATCTACAATTCTTTCAGCATTAATTACTCAACTAACATAAATAGCTTATTTACTAAATAATGTTTAAAATATGCTAAAATATTTTTTAAACTGCTTTAATATTTCTGAAAAAGTATATCTTTTATATTTTAAAATTCCTTTATCAGAGAAACCTTAATTTTGGGCAGGCTAGATTAAATTCTTATTTTTCTACTACTTACCAAGTTCTTCTTTCCATCTATTTGCATAAGTAAAAACACCTTTCTGATTGTAGAGACACTAATCCATTCTCTATTAGAGCAGCCACAAAGCTAACATTTGACAGGTCCAAGTTCTAACTTACCAGAACAGAAGCAACACATTACCTGTCCAAGCTGATTCTTATTTTGCTTGTGCCATTTCTTATTGCCATACGTATTTCTGACTCCCTGTTCCTTGAGGGTTTTTCATCATGAAAGAAACAATCTGGTTTCTATTTCTTCACAGGATATGAGGATTCTTCTTGTGCGGGCATTTCAGGCAAAATATCCAGTAGAAGAGTAAATAGTGAAGTGTACTCGGAAGTGAAATAAATTATGTTTCAGAGGTTTTCTGTACAGAAATGAATCTGTGCTAATTCAGGCACAGCCGTGGGATCTCAAAGAAGGGTTCAGATGACTCCATGCCATCTAAAGAAGGAATGAGACCACTGGTGGGAACCACATCACCAGACTGAGATGAAAAAAATGTAGGTGCTAGAATGTCTCATTGCTAATATATTTTATTTTATTTTATTTTATTTTATTACAAGCTAATATGGGCTTGTAACTAGAAGGAAATGTTACATTGCCCATTGTAATATCATGGAAACAGACTTTCTTCCAAGGTGATGAACATTCGGGGTATAGTATCAACTTTTAACATTTTGTTTAAGCAGGCAACATCCGACTGGTGACCTGTCACTAGAGGGGTTCCACAGGGCTCTATATTAGGTCCTGTGCTCTTCAACATTCCAATCAATTACTTGAACACAGCACTGAAAGGGATACTGAGCAAATTCACAGATGATACAAAACTGGGAGATGCTGATACCTGTATAAAATCTGTTACTCCAAACTATATGACCACAGATGATACAAAACTGGGAGGCCTTGCAGAGAAACCTCAACAAACCAGAGGACTGGGTAATCCCAAAAAATAAAGAGTTCAAGAGAGAAAGTGCTGGATTCTACACCTGGGATGGGTCAACCTTGGATGTAAGTCCAGACTGGGGAATGAGATGCTGCAAAGAAGTGCTGTGCAAAGGGACTTGGGGATCTTGGTTGATGGCAAGTTCAACACGAGCCAGCAGCACCCTGGCAGCCAGGAGGGCCAATGTTGTCCCAGGGGGAATCAGGCACAGCATCACCAGTTGGGCAAGGGAGGGGATTGTCCTGCTCTGCTCTGCGCTGGGGCAGCCTCACCTTGAATATTGTGTGCTATTCTGGGTGCCACAATTTAAGAAAGACATTTAACTATTGGAGATGGTCCAAACGAGGGCAATGAAGATGGTGAAGGGCCTTGAGGGGAAGCTGTATGAGTAGTGGCTGAGGTCAAACAGTCTATTGAGCCTGGAGGAGACTGAGGAAAGATGTCTTTGCAGTCTATAACTTCCTCTTGAGGGGAAGAAGAGAGGCAGACACTGAACTCTCTTTGTGGTGACCAGTGACAGGAGGCAAGGGAATGGCCTGAAGTTGTGTTGTGTTAGGTTGGGTGTTAGAAAAAGGTTTTTTGCCCAGAAGGTGGTTTGTGGGAACTGAGCACATCAGTCCGTATGTCCAGAGTTGCCGAAGACCCTCTTGGGGGGCTCAGAGGACCTGGAATGTTGCCAGAAGAACCTGGTGGCTTGATTTTGATCTATCTAGGGATTTGCCACCTGTGTACGAGGACATGAGAGGCACTGGGGTTTGAATGGTATATTTATAGGGTGAATATGTAATTTTAGATTCCTGTACAGGGGGGTTTAGGTTTTGGTACAGGGGGGTTATGGAGACAAGATGGAGGGATCAGGGCATGTCTCATCCTTCTTCTTTCTTCTTCTTGTCATCCATTTTCAGTGATGATGTTGGCACTTGGGGATTGGTTTGACAGAGTGCATGGTTCAATATGGGTGATTGGTATTGGGGAATAAAGGTAAGTACGATATACGTAATTTGTAATATAAAAAGACAAGACCGCCTCTGGGGCGGTCAGAGTGCCTTTGGCTGCCTTGCTGTCCAGACCTTGGCTGGACAGGAGGAAAATTTTATACATAAGAGATAATAAACAACCTAAGAATCGAGAAGCGAAGAGTCCAGTCTCGTCCTTCAGAGCGCGGGCTGCCCCAGAACCGCCCCCACACCTCTCGGGGCTGAAGCAGCTTCTGAGAGTGGTTGGGCACTGGAACAGGCTTAACAGGCAAGTGGTCACAGCACCAGCCTGACAGAGCTCAAGAAGTGTTTAAAAAATGCTCTCAGGCATGTCCTGTAACTCTTGAGGATGGTCCTGTGAAGGACCAGGAATTGGACTCAGTGATTCTTGTGGATCCCTTCCATCGCAGCATATTCTGTGATTCTGTGATTTTGTGCTTTTCTAAGTACAGTGCAGTAGTTGAGATTGTATTTGAATATTTAAACATTAATATTTTAGCTTATGTTAGAGAGAAAGAAAATTCCTTCCAAAGGGTAATTGTCCTGGTTATGTTGACAGCCTAATACATTAGCCTCTATGTACCAGCATTTCATGATTTACTAAATCCCATTAAAAGAGAAATCTGAATAATTTTTATATGCCAGCTAATTTATCTTGGCACCACAACTACCTGTTTTCTTCAGATGTTCTCTATTCTGACATGGTCAGTCAAACCATGCTTATTCTGACAATATATTCCAGGACCACCTTCCTAACTCAAACAGTGTGCACTATTAAACTGTTCTTTTAATTCAAGTATACCTTTTCACAAGAAACACTCCGGGTTTTTTGGTTTTTCCCCCTAGCTTTTTGCTAGAACAACTACAAAAGAACCTTAACCTCCCACCAAGAAATCCAACCAAACAAAATCAAAACACAAAGTACTGGCACTTAGAAATGGAAGCCTTCTGTCATCTTGCAGTGTCTTGTGCACATTATTGTTCATAAAGCATTCTAGGTTTTTAGTCTTTAAGCAAAAAAATAAAACCAAACCTATGGAAAAGGAGAAAGGGAAAGGGGAAGGGCAATAAAAAGGGGAAGAAGAAGGCAAGAAGAAAAGGAAAACAAGAAAAGAAAGGAAAAGAAGAAGAAACATGAAGAAAAAAAGAAGAA
>VZSJ01000453.1:1158692-1348031 GCA_013398405.1 Pheucticus melanocephalus | reverse complement strand
GAGAAGAGAAGAGAAGAGAAGAGAAGAGAAGAGAAGAGAAGAGAAGAGAAGAGAAGAGAAGAGAAGAGAAGAGATACTTTGAACCTGTGTCCTAAACTATTTAACTATTCAGTCCAAGACACTTCATGGTACTCTATAGATCAACAGTTTGATGGTTGATTTAGCTACCAATAACACTGGGAAGAAATTTCAGATCATAAAATATAAAATGATTTTCTATATAAATCATAGCTGATGAAAAATTGAGGATGTATTCAGTCTGCCTTCGGAAGTAATTAATTTACTCCAACTGTGTTCATGATCATAAAGATCTTGATTGCAGGGTTCCTAGAAACTGTGCAAAAAAATAGTTTTTATTCATAACAGCTTGATTCTGTCTTAAGTCCATTCAGTCACCAGCTGATAATGGTACTATCAATTCTGCATCATAATTTTAGTACAGAATAGGAATTAACTTTAAGTGTTCAATGCAAAAGATTGTTCAAAGATTTTATGTGGATGTTAGTGAAATAGAAAACTTGAAAAAATAAGGAACTTTACATATTAAGCAAATTATATATGAAAAGCTGATGTAGATTTTTTAATTTCCTTAATAATGTTTGGGTTTTAAAATCCAGAAATAAAAGTATTTTCATTTTGTGTGGTGTTGTGTCTGGTTTGAACATATGGGTTCTTACTGTTTCACAATGTATGGCTGGACTTATGCAAAATAATTAAATGGAAGATATTTTAAATAAGTAGTTATAATTTCTGTTGAAATTAGCAAAGAGTATCATGAATATATATATAAACATCTGTAATTATGAATTTATTTGGAGAATCTTAATTATTGAATAATCTTGATACATTATGGTGAGCATGACAAGGAAAAAATCATAATTCTATATTTAAAATGAATCTGCTGTTAGGTGTTCTATATTAAAATTTTGTTTTATTTCAGTACTAAAATCTGTTACTCCAAATTATATGATCATTTTATATTCAATATAACTTTAAAAATCAATTGTATAAAAATATTTTAATTTCTGTTTTAAGATCTATTAGCTTTATATAGTATTTGAACATAATATTTGAATAGCTAGTAGTGGTATAATTCACTGAAAATTGTCCAATGAGGTCTGATCCAAATCAGTTTCCATATAAATCTATTATGAACTATCTTTGTGGAATAGGTAATAAATAAATGCAGTAAAAAGAGGAAACATTGTTCTAGTTATCTGTGTTGTACTGCCTTAACAATAATTGTTCTAATTTACTAAAATTTATTAACAGTATTAAAGTAGTGATTTTTTAAATGTAGCTAGTTAGAAACATCTTACATTCACCTACCCAAATCATGCCTTTGATTTTCCTAAAAAACAGATAATTTGCTGACTAGGATAGAACCAGCACTTTTCAAAGCATTATATTCAAGGAAACTATTAATTTTCTGAAGGAAGGAACAGTTTTTATATGCAAAAATGTAAAAGCTCTTTTCCCCAGAGATCTCTAATTGCTCTTCATTCCTTGTTTGATTTTAGTGAAAGATCCAACCATTTCTCAATCCAGAATGTAATGATACCTTCAGAACTCCAAGCTCCATCCTCTTTCCATGTGTTATGGGTGAAGACAGACAAGGTTGGTTCGGGTGATATTGTAGTGGGTGTCTCCTGTGGGTCACCTGCCCAGGAAGGTGACCTGTAACCGATCGGGCACTCTGCAGAGTTGGCAGCAGCCTCACACCCACAGGACCCTGCCCTCACCAGGGACTCCAGCCAACCTGGTCCCTGCTGGAGGGAAAACAAGCAGGACATAAGAAAATCTCCGGGAGGTTCCTGGAGGACTTCCTTGACAACTTCTTGACTCAAGTGAGAAAGGAGCCAAAAGAGAAGTATTTTGCTGAATATTTTTGTACTCACAAACAAGAAGAGGCTTTTTGGCACATAAAGGTGGAAGGTAGCCTTGGCTGCAGCAGCCATGAGATGATGGAATTAAGATTCCTGAGGGAAGGAAGCACAGCAGAAAGCTGGATCACAGTGTTTGACTTTGGGAAGGCAGACTGATCACTTCAAGGATCTTTTGAGCATAGTCACTGGGAATAAGGTCCTGGAGGGAAAAAGCACTTGAGAAAGCTGGTTAATATTCAGGAATAACCTGCTCCAAGTTCAAGAGCAGTCCATCACAGCAAGGAAGAAATCAATCAAAAAAGGCTAGACCTATGTGGCTGAAAAATTATTATCTATTTAAAGAAAAAAAGGAGGCATTCAGAGGATGGATGCAAAGATGGGTAATCTGGGACTAAATGGAAAATTTAAAAGGAACTAAAATTATGCAAATATTCAGAAAGGATAGATAAGATTATTTAAGTAATTCTAAAACTAATTAGCTTAATACTTTATTTTTGGGTATATTAATAGAAATCCTGATATAGAATCAAATAAGGTATTAAAGGAAAAGAATTAATAATAATTAGAATGGCTTTCTAGATATTTTTTCCTTTAAAATATGGCTCTTTTTCTGACAAAGACAGAATTGATTGGAATATTGGTCAGCTCACAATTCAGTGTCACAGTTTTGACATTTTGATTTTAAAGACATATCATGTTTTAAGAAAAGTAGGATTGTGAAGATGATCAAGGCATTGGACAAGGGAAGTTGTGAGAATCAAACCCTGGAGAGTTTGACAAGAGGTTGTGCAAGTTATGAAGTGTCCTTTCACTTTTAAGCAGGAGAGTTTGGACTATACAGTCTCTGAAAGTGTTTTCAAATATCATCCATACTGAGATTCTGTAAATACTAAAAGATATTACTTGAAATAAGCCTTATTGGATTGACATATTTAAAAGTAGAATTTTCAGAGGAGAGTCATGTTTGAATAAAATTTTTTCTAGGGAAAGTCCAAACTGATCTTGAAGTGTCAGTTCAATGTTGATTACATTTCCAGATGGTGCAAAGATTGACAGAATGATAATCAGTCATGAGGGCAGAGTAATCATATAGCAAATTTTGTATGGAAACATGAACTCACCTCATTTGAAGAATAAAAAATAAAATGTTCTAATAACATAGGGAAATTTTAACTAGATTAGGAAACAGTATGATAAAAAGCTGTGACTATAACATGCTATAGAGGTCACGTGATATCCTGGGCAGAACTGCAGAAAAGGAGGCTGATCTTTAAAAGAATAAATAGAATAACAGGGAAAATAAAAGTTAAGAGGAGATTTGTGACTAGAGTTTAGTGAGCACATTTTTAATAACAGAAATAAAAGATTTTAAGAAATAAACAAAAATTTCTCAAAAGAAATAGCACAGGTTCAAACATCTTGTGATAAAAAGACAGATTTCTGTAGAACTCAACAGAAAAAGTCATGTTGAAAAAAACATACTGTCTCTGGCTTAACTGAAAAACTGAAAAACAAATGAGGTCTAAAGTTGATTTCTTTTTTTGTTTTGTTTGGTTTTGTTTTTAAAGAATGTTGAACTTCTCTAAAGAAAAGACACAAGGAAGGGTGAAATACCCGTGTTTTGGTAATGAGATAATTTCCTGAATGTAGTCTCACACAAATATATGATCATGTGTTCCATACCCATACTACTGAGCAAAATATAAAGCAAGAAGATACACAGGAAATGGGATAAACAGATCTAGATGCATCTTCTTGCCTTATACCCTGTGCATTGACTTAGGATAACTTGTAAAAATCAAGAAACTTTCTTCTTTTTATAAAGAAGAAATTTATAAATTTATAAATTTATTTTGTATGCAAATATTGTGATCCTTCTGAAACCACAGAAATATTTTCAAGTATAAGATGCAATATTTCTAATCAGACCAGAAAAATCTTCAAGTACTTTCCAATAGAAAGAAGAAATAAAGTCCTATGTCTTTAAAGCCAGAGTGACTATGAACCACTATTCTAGGACAGATATAATACAAAATATCTAGTCAGTTGAAATTCACTTCACTTTATTCATAAATTAGTTTCCACAGTATAAAGACCTTTATGTAAAGCAGTTTGACTTTCTGAATAACACAACTTACAGTAATATACTTTATAAATCTCCTATTACTGTTACAAACTGTGTTAGAGTAAAGCTTAAGCTTCAGAAAATCAGTTGTATCGTATACTGACATTATTAAGAAACTGAGTCCTCAGTGCAACTCTTCCAATGTCATTTTTCCAGTATCTCAGTATTGTATACTGCCTGTTTTCAGCTGGAATAGAGTTCATTTTCTTCTCAGTCGCTGGTACTGTGCTATGTTTTGGTTTAGAATGAGAATAATATTGATAAGCACACCGAAGTTTTGATTGTTATTAAGCAGTGCTTACCCTAAGGACTTCTCAGTGTTGTACACTCTGCCAGTGAGGAGCTGCACAAGAAATTGTGACAAGCATAGCAAGGACAGCTGAGTCAAATTGATCAAAGCGATATTCCATACCAGAGACCATCAAGCCTGGGATATAAACTGTTTTATACTGTAACATAATCTCTTTAATAAATTAAATATAGTAGGGTTATATTGAGACATTTTTACAGTTCTTGTCTTGAACTGTTATTTATTAGTTATACCATATTTATATATAGCAGTAGAACAATATTTATTAGTCATTGTACCATCACTTCTATTGTCCTCAAATGTTCAGTGTTTTTGCTGGAGATATTAAAACTAAAAGCTTAATATTGGTCTTCACATTTATCAACTAGCTCACTATCCTTGTATTGATTCAGCAAAACAAGATATGAATTACCAGTCTACTATAGCATTAAACAGACTCCTTAAGGTTTCTTTATTGTCCAGCATGTCACCTAAATCATTTTCAGAGCCTCTGCTCTTCAATGTAATGTTCAGTGTGCTGTTCAACAGATTTCCATCATCTGATATATTATACTAGATCGTATTTTACATGTTATTCTAGAGCTTATCTGATAGGCAGTTGATGTTGCTGCAGAGATCTCCCTGACCAAAAAGCACTAAGGGATCAAAGTGACAGCTTCTACAATATTGGCTTCAATAGAATGATCTTAAAATTATGGGACCTTCCATATTCACTACTTCTGAGTTACTGGGCATGCTGAAAAACTGTGAGCATAGAAGTTCAACTGTTCCCCAATAATTCTGGTAAATTTTGCAGTAGCAAGGTGTATATTTGAAGTCTACAGTGTTCATTGTTAAAGAAATTATGATAAATTATTCTAATTCATAAATGTAATAAGTATAATTATACATCATTATAACTTATTATCCTAATTCCACAGATGGTGAACAGAGGCACAGAGATTAACATATAAAAGGAACTCACTGAGGAGAGAGTGAAAAACTTGTTCATGATTTATTTTCATTCAGTTCAGAGAGTACTGTGGATTTCAGCAGGGTCTCTGTCAGTAACAGCAATCCCTTCAGATCATCAGTTCTGTTCCAACCTTGGGTAGTTCAGCATGTGCTTCTCCAGTCTGCCTTAACTCAGGATTTCTGACAGTCTTCCACCTTCATCCACAGCCTACACTCAGCTCAGCCCGTCTCAGAAATCTGATTCCCATTCTAACAGATAAACAGTGCAGTGGAGACAAAACTCCTTCCGCCTCTTCGTGTGCAAAACTTTCATTCTCTGAATGAAAAAAAAATACTGCTCATTTCCAGGGCAGAGGCTGCTTAATCTGCGTGGCATCATGGCCAGTTTATTTGTTCTGTCAAGAACTACCTTAAAAGAAGTAAAGTATATCTTTTCCCATTCCAGTTAAGATTTTTATAGAGAGAGATATCAGGGAAAAACCCGTCTTTCAAATGTCAAATTGCAACTTTGAAATTCAGCATTGTTACAATTTATTAAAAAACCACAAGGAAGAAATTAAAAAAAAAAAACAACTCCCCAACACAAAACCACCAAACCCCAACATCCCTATAAATCTCCTAAAAAATTCTCTATGCTCATGGATTAGTTCTGAATTTTTAGAAATAAATATAACTTACTCTGACATAGGAATGCAGTGAAGAATTAAATCTAAACAAATGTTTAAAGAAAAGTTTATATGGAATGAAAAATTACAATAGCTAAGTAATATATGGAATGAAAAACTGCAATAGCTTTATGTTGTCATAATAAAAAAAGAAAAGTATCAAAAGAACTCAGCAATGAGCAATAGAAGACATTTCAAAAGGTAATAAGACAAGAACATTGAGAACATAATTTATGATGCTATGCTGGTATTACAGTATTATTAAGTAAATCATGAAATGCCACACAAGCTGTTTTCATGCTGAGACTATTTTTATAGTAACTGATGAGGTAATGTTTCCATTCAATTATATAGGTGAAAATCTTTAATAATTGCTATCAATGACAGGAGTGAACTTTAAATAGCTCTAAATAAAATACTAATGCTGCAATTATTAAGAAGCATAACAAAAGCACCTTTTAAAAATTCTCATGGGATTTATCCTCATTATCATAAAATTTATGATTAACTAAAAATGCCACTACTATTAATTCATTATATAAAATACCTTATTTAAATGCCTGATGAAAAATTTGAATTCATATTTCATCCATAACCATTGGCTGTAACTTTCCAGCATTTGTGCACTTCTAAAATTGCGTTTTAATATTGAGACTAGTAAAAGGAAACTATAATTTCACAAATGAACATTTACTTTATGCAGGTATGAAATAACTAGATGTATTCCCCATTCATAGAATTTAAAATGTTCATTGTTTCTGCCATAAATATGATATGGGGGAAAAAAGCAAGTTTTCTATGAATCTTTTCCTATTGTATTTTAACTATAACTTTTGCACAGAACTTGATACTCTAATACTACTTCTTAAAACATGTATCTTAACAGCATATTCTATACATCTATTTATGAGCATTTAGTTTAACATTCTATCATTTTATATAGCCCAGAGTCATAGAAATGGCAGTAAAATGCACAGCAAAAGAGCATCAGTTACATGAATGTAAATTAAAGCACTTTCTCATAAAAGTATAAAGCAGTATTGCTTGAAGTTACCTAGAATGAAAGAACCTCGGACTACATATTTAATTTGTGAGGATGTTTGCTGCCGTTGCTCCACAACTGTCAGAGTGAGGAATAGTCCTACTATCTGATCTTTTTGGATTTCTATGCCTAAATTCCCATGATCATCTGGTCTTTTTTTCCAGGAGCCAAGAGTAATGTAATTTCTATAGAGGTTTAAGGGTAGGGTAAAGATATAGTTTAATGATATAGTTAGAATACCATGAAGTTCAAATTAATGATCCACCTACCTAGTGACACATGCCTGCCTCTCTTTTTTCCAAGTTGCTTCCATGTAGAACAATTTTGTATGTGGTATCAGGTAAATTATTTAGCAGCAGAAAAAAAGAGGATAATTTATCATCGGCCGAGTAATTCAACAACAACAACAACAACAGCAAACCCCCCACCCCCCCAAAAACACCCAAAAAACCAAAACAAAACAAAAAAACAACTAAAAAAACCAGAACCAAATAAATGCTCAGCAACAGTTAGGAAAACAAGTTGCTAGAAATGAGAATTAAAATATCTGAGCAGTTCCTCACTGAGGATTTTAGACAGTTTCCTACCCCAGAAAACATTAATTGTGACCAGCCCCGGGCTGCCTTCTCCTCAGCTCATACCAGTATGTTCTTATGCTCTTGACTTGAGCTTGAAAATATTTCCAAAGAAAAAAAACAACTCAACCTAAATCACAGAAAAAGATTCACTATAGTTAAAGATTTTGAGCTCTTCTCTCTTTGGCAAGTCTGGAAGATGAGTTTTCATAATTTCTGATGATTTTGTTAGTCAATAGGATCTGTGCCTTCAAAAGTATGTTTCATTTTGAAATGACTGTAGTTATTACAATGAGAATCGGGTTTTATCAAGTTTAAATTTATTAAAAATGTTACCAAGCACACTTAATAAAAATCTTGCCTGTCAGCTAAGGCAAAATGTATAATTTTCCCAGTGTCAGGTACATATATTGAATTGATCAGTGCCAAAATAAGAGCTCAATCAAGAAGCATTTGAAATTAATTAAAAATCCTGCTCCTTTCACTCATTTTTTTTGATTGTTTATTATTATTAATACTATTGTTATTGCTATTATTAATAATGATAACTGTTATTAATAATTTTCCATGTGATTAAGCCACAATCTCTGGCTTCCAATGGCTGCTTAAAAAGGTAAAGAAATTTCCCTTATCTTGCCAGAACTCTGTGATTATGTAAACTCGCATCTTGCATTTCTTATTGATCTCTCATGAACTTTTAGCCTGAGAGAGAATCCATTTTCTTTAGGGAGAATAAAACTAAAAGATAAGTAAGGATAAAATGAAATTAAAAAATAGAAATAAATATAAAACTAGCGCACAAGGGCAGCAGTAGGAAGCAATGTCCCTTACTCTCCTCCATCACACCTCTTTCCCACTATTATAATTTCTGTTGCAGTTGAAGCAGCCAAAGAAAAATGTATTTTAAAAAGGTTGGTTTGTTTAAACTCCAGAATTTGCAGATGCAATAGTCTGAGTCTGACAGAGACACAAATGGAGCCATTACTTCAAAAGATTGTTTTGCATGTGAGAAAAGATTCCTATGTGTCAGGAAAAGAATTTTTAAAAATGTTGAACTACAGTGTAAAACAGAAAATAACAAGCAAAGATCAGTGAAAAAGAAAATGATTAGAACAAATTTATCAGCAGTTGAAATGTTTCAAGAGGGCTTCGTTTTCCAAATGAAAATTTACTTCACTTTATACACATTTTACCTGGTGTTTTAGCATTTCATAGTTTTAAGTAGAAGGCAATTTCTGCATGTGATTAAATTCTAAGTCAGCTGCACAAAATATAAGAGGAGATAGTATTTCCGTATCAGGAAAAACTGACTCCTTGAATTTCAAGTTTCAAGAATAAAAATGTGATAAGTAAAGAGTTTGTTAGGCTGATACTGTATAGCATATCTTCAGAAACAGTGCTCCACAGCCCCAGGCTATTTGAGTGAAGATTAAAAAATTACTGTAGGCACATGTCTTGCTGTGAAAATGTATTAACTCAGTATAGGATAGTATATTGTTTTTGTAATCAAAGTGTCAGATGATCTTATTTGTACAAAGTCCTTCATCAGGTAGGACTAAATGAGCTTTTTCCATTCTGGATAAGAAAGCTGACAATTCCAAATCCACTGGTATTTTGTACTAAGTAGCTCAATTTTTTTATACTGTGTTTTTCCTTAGTGCATAATTTTGTAAAAAGAATCTTAAAGTGTGCAGCATTAGTGTTGCAGATGGATATTTGCAAGACGTCAAGGAGACAATAGCATGCATCTAAGGCTGGGTAGTAATAACAAAATAATAATAATTGAAATAATCTCTTGTTCATTTGACACTTCCATCTCGCAAAAGAAAACACATGGAATTATGGTCAGAGGTGCCACTGCAGAGTATTGTCCTTCCACTGTTCCCAAGATGGAACAATATTTCATTTAGCAGTGATTTTTATTGGCAATGACAGGTAGACACAAATCTTCTGCTACCTATGTGCAAACTGTGTAGGCAAAAGAGGTGTGGAGATATAAGCTGATTTCCTAACATCTATTAATTCACCACAGAACCAGTCACTTTTTAAGACATGAGCATCTCCATCCCACATTGTCCTGACTTGCCTGACAAAGAACTGTGGATGAATAATGAGCTTAACTTTGGGACATGACCAGCCTGCAGAAGTAGCACAATCAATATCCTCTAAAACCTTTGGATTTGGGGATATTCGGTTTGGGTTTTAATATGTCACTAGTGTGCATTGTTCAGATGCATTAATAAATATAGTATACATGGCTTAGATCAGTTAGTACATATGGTTCAGATCTATAAAATGTTTATCTCAAGCTAGAAAACCTTTTTTTTATTGGATATTATCTATTAATGAAAGAAAATACTAAGTGTACATAACTAGATGAAAGGCTGAGACTAGCAGGTTTATCTGAAAACTGATATTTTTAAGGCCTTGAATAGTGTTTAAAGTGGTTTTTACAGATGATTAGTAGGCTTTGAAAAATCTGAAAGGTATTAACTAATATTAGATGACATGAAAGCTCATTTTCCAGGACTAACCTTTTAAAATAGGTTGTAAACCTTCCTTCAGAGTTAAAACTGCATGAGTATTAGCATCAGAAATAAAAGGAAGTGAAACAAATCTTAGCTTGTGTGTTCCCTCAGGATTTTGGTATGTACTGGATATCAATCAGATCAGAAGATGCATTTGACAGACATAAATTAATAAGTAGCTGTCGGATTTTTAATCTCTTGGATTTCTTCAGTAGAGTCCTGAGTAACAGCAGTGTCATACATGGAACTCAGAAAGTGAAGGAAAAATCACCTTGGGAAGTGACCCTGGACATATTTGAAAATGAGCTAGATAACAAAAATATCCTGCAAATGATATATCTATTGATTTTGTGGTGTTTTGGTGTGTGTTTCTCCACATTAAGATATATGTGAGAAATCAGGATCCTAAGATCTGTGTGCCTTTTAGGATACACAGATTCAAGACATCCAGAACTGCTGATTTAAAAAAGTTTATTCCTAACAGACATAATCTGATAATCTTCTGTATTGCCAGAGGATTCAAGAAATGTTTTGTATGCAAGAGAAGCATTCATGCCATAATGCTGCTTTACAAAAACAATAATTTTTTAACATAATCCTTAACATACTTTCTATTCCTTTCTAATAATTGACTAAAAACATTGCTACAATTGCTTTCCTGACATAGGATTATCCTTTCTTTTATCTAGTTAGAGTATCATGCATGAGTAAACCAGTGATTTCAAGCCCAGGGAAAATGATACTGAGCTACACCAATAAAATTTGCTTTTCTACAATAATCTTCCTGATCTTTGTATTTTTTTGAAGATAAATATATATATATATGCATGTGTTGCAATGAGGTAGAAAAATTATAAAGAAAAGCCTTATAAAATCAAGTCTGCTCTTTAAAATTAGGGCTGGCCTTGTCAAGTTCCCATGTGAAGGAAATCCTGGTATAAGCAGTTTGTTAACATAACAATCTATTCCTGGGTGAAAAACAGCTAGCACCTGTATAAACTGGTTTTACATCATTAGATAGAAAAATGAAAACTATCTCTCACAAACAGCTTTCCTGCATGTACACACAGGGGGTTTGAGTGACCAATAGATACAGGATAACAACTTGTTTCTAACCAATAAAGTAAATGGCAAAAAAGCTACTGACCAATTGGAGTTACACAGGCAGTCTGTAAAACTGTATAAAACGAGTTACATGAATAAAGAATGGGCTTTTTCCACCATGAAGAAAATGGAGTCTGCACGAGTTATTCCCATATGTGTGTATTTATATATACTTATGTTAGAGTATCTGCCAGGTATCTACAACATCTGAGGAACCAGATATATACATACTCCAAAAGAGTTTCCTTAAGGCTACACATTTGTATTGCTTTTCTCTCTAGCATAATGAATCACAAATCCAGTGCTAAAAGGTCAAAAAATAGCCTAAGAAATAAAAAATTATTTAAATCCTTCAAGCAGAGAACAATTATTTCAAATCTTTCACACCCTAGAAATTATTTTAACATGTTTTACTTTCCTGTGTTTTAGAAATGATAGTCATTTCTCTTTTTAAAATTACTTTTACAAGAAACAGCTGAATAGCTAACCCATTCTAAATCAGTGGTATGTATCTAAGGAAGGATGATGTACATGTTTCTTCTCTTTCTGGTTGCTTGGCTATGGTGTATTTCTATACAGCTGATTGGCTATTGCAAACACCACCACTTTTTTGGCTGGATTATTTTGTTTGTTTGGGGTCTATTTGTTTGTTTTGGTTTTGTTGTTTTGGGGCTTTTCATTGGTTAGTTGGCTTTGGTTTTGGGGTTTTTTTAGTGATTATAGACCTTAAAGACCAGTCCAGTCCAGGTTTTAAATGGACCCTTAGATTAAATAAACTGCAAGTTAGTTAAAGTGTGAATTCTTTTGCTTAGGGGTCTAAAGCTTTGATAGGCACCCATGGTAAAAGCTATGGCTGAGCATGCATTTAATTCTTACCAAACCATACAGAACCCCCCAGAAAAGATAATCCAGGATTAAAAACCTTTTTTTTGGAAAGTCTAGTCCAACTTATGCTATAATATGGGGTGAAAGGGACAACTGGAAGTCCTCTAGTCTGTTTTCCAAGACTAAGGCTGTCTTTGAAGTTATTTAAGGCTGCTTAGGGTCTTATCTAGCTGAATTGTAAATATTTACCAGACTAGAGATACCATATACACAGGCCATCCTGTTGCACTGCTATTTGTACAATTTACTTTTTCCTTATATCTAGCAAAAATTTTCAGCGTTGCAATTTGTTCTTTATATACTTTACATTAAACCCCTTCTGTGGTAAGTAGTGCTATTTTCTAGTCACCTTTGGTCTCTATGAAATTCACCACCTGTCTTTGTAATGACCCAGCATCAGTGGGAAAGATTTAAACTACTTTTCATTCTTATTACAAGGTCAGCTTCAAAGCACACATATGGTAGTCAGTTGCATAAAACAACAAAGTGCCAGAGGCCTGACAAGCAGCAATAACAACCCATTTAGGCTATTATGCAAACACTCTTTTCAGATTAAAATAGCAAGCAATGTGCCTAAGTCAACAACAATGTTTGAGATTCATTCAGTTTTTCAGAAAGGCACACAGTAAAATTGAGGAAGTCCTTTCTCTGTTGTTTCTTCCAGGCTTTTTAACAGCTGACAAATGCTGAAAAACACAACAAAAACATTCTTTTAATTTGCTGGGGTTTTTTCCTGCATAGTCTTATGCCAGCTAACTTTTAATCAGGTTACTTAAGTACATTTGCAAAATCTAATAATTTTTTATTTAGCTTTGAGAAGGAAGACTTAGACACATTTCTAGAGTACAGCTGAATATCACAACTATGACAGGCAAACGAAACTAAGTGAATGATTGTCTGCCTTTTTTCAGTTGATCATTTAATCTACATTATTGAGGTGGTTTATTTTACTTTCTGTTTGCTGATGTGTATTGCACAGTGCATTTCTCAGACCAACTTTTTGCCATTTACTTGACGAATTCCTTTCGTACATCATAAAGTCAAATATTTTAAGTAAAATACAAATGTTCCCAAAAAGCAGTGTAGAGAAGAGGCAGGAGGAATAGTTTAATTCTTCTATCCCCATGGTGATAAATAATGTCGTACTTTATCCTGTCCTCACTCAATGAATTTTAATGGTTTGCCTTTAAAACCTTACTGAAACTTAGCTTTTGCACTTAAACCTACTTTATTCTACCTCCATTGGAAAGATTACAATTGAGACAGGTAAAACCATGAAATATTTTTTTAAAATAATTTATCATTTCTGCAAAAAGAATTACATATCTGTACATATCTGGTGATATCTGGTGATAAAAGAAGAATACCTACCAAATCTCTGTACAATCATCTGGGAAATGCTGAGTGTTAATGAAGAACAAGACTCACCAAGCGCACGGATGTATAAGACTTGTTATTTTGACTTGTGGTGCAAGATATTGCTGTGGCTTAGATTTGCTCTTTATTTTGTGGTGGATGCTTGTTTTGTTAATTTTTTTTCCATAAGAAGTGCTTACAGGCATGATGATAATTTACATGTTAGGTAGTCAGGCACTACTATAGGTTGCCCAGAAGGGTGGTGGAGTCACCATCTCTGGAGGTGTTTAAGAGGTTTTTGAATCTGTCACTGCTTGATCTGTTTTAGTCATTTAGGTTACAGAGGTAATGCTGGGTTGATGATTGGTCTGGAATGATCTCTTGTAGCATTTTTTTAAAGGTTTTAAAGAATAGGAAACAGAGAAATTAATTCATTCATGTGCAGGATTGCTCATGAGCACAATAACATCAATAACTGTTTTTCTTAATTTAAAGAAGCAGTATATCATACTTCTGTCACATATGTTTTCATGTTTTTCATGTATTGCTGGGAACCTTTTTCCCAAAGTATATGATGGCAGTCTTTAATTCATGTAGAATATTTTTCATTTCAGAAGTTCTCAGGCATTTTTTAAAGGGGATTAATTTAGTTATTCTGAATTGAAAATACATATTTATATTTTTGGGCTGGATGTAAAACTTTTGAGAAGGCTCGTTACATCATGTGTATGTCAGACCTCCTAGTTTGCAGTTAAAATTCCAATGAAATCTTAAGACGAATGGTGTGACAGGCATTAAGACCCCCCAGAATATTCAGATATCATGCTGATCTTATAAACACTTCTAAGAATATGTTAATTATGGAGCCTGAGAATGGCTTACTTTCTTCTGTGGAAATAAAAATCAATTTGAGACAATCAAATTAAAACATGCAATAATTCAATAATGTTGTGTTCCCTTTCTTTTTCCCAAGAGAAGGAGCAAAAACTAACTTTATCTGCCGCAAGGATCCTGAATTTACAGTTCAGCCAGGACTGACAGCACCACCTAATTCTGGACTAAAATAAAATCCCTTACAACTACTAAAGATTTCACATAAAAAAATAAGACAACAATTAGATGAGCACTGGTACACAAGTGTAGAAAAAGTTTATAATTGTGAAGTTATATTGAACAAGGATCACGTTAATTAATGGCATTTTCCATAAGGAGAGAAGGCCAGACATTGGGTAATTTTACATCTACTGAGACAAGCACAATTTAATTTGGAAATATACAGAATTAAAATTAGAACTCAGCTACTTAATTGACTCAACTGAAATTCCTAAGAAATAAAACAGATACTCAAGGTACTTGATATAGTTGTCAGTACACATACAAGTATTGAAGAACTGAGACCAAGTTTATAACTAATGTAAAGAAAAAAAAAAGTAAATAAAGATAAAAAAAGAAAGAAAGAAAAATAGGAAAAAGGGAAGGAAAGGTAAAAAGAAGAAAAAAAAGAAGAATAAAAAAGAAGTTTTCAGTTGTGAGGGGTGTGCAGCAATCATCCTATCCAACTACTTGAGTACTTCAGGGCTACACAAAAGTTAAAGCACGTTTTCCAAATGCCTTTTGAACACTGACAGATTTGGGGCATCAAACATCTCTCTCAGGAAGCCTGTTCTACTGTTTGATGATCCTTTCAGTAAATAAATGATTCCAGATGTCCAGTCTAAATCTCATCTGGTGTAGCTTTGAACCGTGATCTGTCCCAAGAAGAAAAGTTCACCACCTCTGTCTCTCTGACCCCTCTGCAGGAAGCTGTAGAGAGCGATAAGATCTATCTTCAGCCTCCTTTCCTCCAAACCAGACAGAGTCCTCAGCTGGTTGTCACAGGACATGCCTTGCAGCCCCATCACCAGTCATGTTGCTCTTCTCTGCCCTCCTGCTTTTGTCCCAATTAATCATACTAACAAAGAAAAAAATGTGAAGCCAGATAAAAGACAAAACTTCATCACTGGAGGAAGCATTTGGAATTGTTCAGCCTATAGAAGAGAAGGCTTGAAGGGAGATCTTATTCATATATATAATTACTTAGAGGGAAGGTGTAGAGGGAATGGACCCAGATTCTTCTCAGTGCTGGGTAGTGACAGGACCAGCAGCAATCAGCACAAACTGAAAGGAATAAAGTCTCCTCTGAACATCAAAAAATTGTTGTCCTTTGTGTGTCAGTAACAGAATTTGACCCATATTTCCAGCTGACACCACCAGTGCCAGGCAAGGATGAGTTCAGCATGGCAACTTTCACTATGATTACATAATTTTAAGAAGCTATATTTGCCATATTGCTTTATAAATTTGGTTAACATATATATCCTATTTTAGTCTATTATAGTAGCTACCTAGATGATAAATACATGTTTCTAACAAATATTTTAAAGCCCCCAAAAACTAAAAATCCTCCAATTTAATAATGCTTTCATTTTCATTGTATTTTTCATTTACTTTGGCTTGAGGAAAATATTGGAGAAAATGTGTAATCATAAAAGAACTAACATTTATATGGAGTTTCTATTTTCTGGTAGCTGATACTAAAATATTTTTGATTACTTTTAGTTAAAAGGTGGCTTATTACTTGTGATGCATCTTCTCTTTATACCTCACATCCACAAGGGCTTCAGGCAAAATGTGGGATGAAAAATGGAAAGGTCACAGACTTTTGCATTTTTGAATATTCTGTGATTCCTTTGGTTCTTTCAGCAGGTTACAGAAGTTGTGCTAAATATTAAGATGCAGGTCACATTACCATGTCTGCTTTTGTTTTTTTCGTATTATGTTTGCCTAAGTGGATTATATTTCACTCCTCTCTATATTCCTAGCATTGAAGCCACGAGAGATTGGTGGATAAATACCAGTTTTATTTATTTGAAAGTCTTGTTTTCCTTAGAAACCCTTGTCAGCTGCACATAGCCAACATTGCGTAAATCAAGATAGACATCACAGAACAATGGAGTGATATTGTCATTAACAATCTAAAAAAAATTGCTAAGTTAAGTAACTTAATAATTTTTCTCTGTGTGTGTTTACTGTACAATGCTTATAACAAACTGATTTTATGATAAACTTCAAATAGAAATTTTCTGATACATACTTAAACTATGTGTAATACAATTAATAACCATTCTTGCAATAGGAATGGCATTGTGTGACTTCATTGAAAAATACACTCTTCAAGGTGCTGAAGAGGAATCTGGTTTATCCTCATCTCTATACAGATAATACACATGGGATTAAACAGCTCATCTTCACAGTTATCATGTTCACTAGGCTATACACTAGATAATTTCTAGCTCCAGGAAAAGTCAAAAACATGGTGACCAAATAAACATGGAGAAATATAGGACTTTATTTTTCAATTTGCATGGTGTAACAAGAAATAGCTACTGCAAACCAGATGTTTCTAGACATGCCTCATACAGCTATATTTTTGACAGAAAGATTTTTCTTGACACGATTATTCTGGTTATTGTCACCTATCAAATTTGCTTTAATAGCTCTTTAAATCTGATTAAAATTACAAATTTGCAGAAAAAACGAAATTTAAAAAAAAAAAAAAAATCAAACCAACAGAACCCAAATCAAACTCTAACACAAACCAAAATTAGTAATCACAAGAGTTGTATAAAGTGAATTGAATAAAGAAAGACACTGAAAAGGTAAATATTAGTTTTATTATTTCATTCCTTGATCTGAAAGTATACAGTTAAAATATACAGGCTGTGAAAATTAAGGGAAATTTGACTACAAACCTAAACCCACTTGTATAATTTTTTTTAGAGTTTATCTACAAGTGTTATGCTACTATGACTAGCAAGAACTGTTTACAAATGTGCTAGATTTTACTGAAAATTTTAAGTACAGTGTCACAACCCAGCCATTGAACACCATTTTTATTTTTAGAAAAACTGCTGCAAAGTATGAAAGAGGAATCTTTATGACGAATAGAAGGAATACATAACAAATAAACAGCTGTGACAACTTTGTTCTTCTCATAAAAAGATCTGAAAGAGAATTTTAATTATTCTAAGTATATTTGGTGAGTGGAAAAACAAATTTTCTGTGATAAATATAGCACATAAATACTTATTAGGATTGTCAGGATGCCATCATAATATATAGTCAGGTATTTTGTTATGAAAAGTTGCATGCAGACATTTTATCTTTCTTATTTACAAACAAAGGATATTTGACAATGAGAAAGAAAAGAGATAAATTTGTTGGTCACTTAAGATTTCCCCTCAGCAAAATTTAATACAAGAGAAAGACCACTTATGATATTTAAACGTATGTGACACAAATATACATTCCTAAGGCAGTCTGTTTGCAAGCAATCTGTGACAGACAAATGTGCTATGAAATAAACTGAAGTTGACAGAGTCCATAAAACAAGCTGTGCTCTTGCCTGAAGATGTAAAGTGTCAGACAAAGGACTGTAAATGTTGAAAGTCTAAATGAAGGGTATCATGTCCCATGGTTCTCAGGAGCCATAGATATATATATAGGCAATTTTTTATATTTTCTGATGGAGTAAAAACAGACTGTGTCTTCTTGATCAGAATTTAAGGTTAAGAGAAGAAAACAACAAAAGAAAACGCTTTTTAATAAAACAAAAGTTCCAAAAACTACAAGGGCTTGGGGAAACAGGGACTTGTCTAGTCAGCTCAGGCATCTTGACTCTCACGTAGAGAGAGTTTCAGTCACTCAGAAGTGATTACCCTCAGAAATCTGAGACTTCTGTAAGAGGTTTACTTTTCACAAGTCTTCTTTAAACACTTTCTGAAAATCAGAATTTCAGCATCTTGAAGATACGTATATTGAGTTATAGAGCACACTGCTCACTCTTTTTTTTTCCCTCTCCTCTTAATTTTTGTGCAGCTGGAAGAGACTCTCAATTTAAATTTTTACTAGCTTAGACCTTGCTGAAAGAGAGGTTTTTTTGAAGATAAATAGATGATAATATTCTATCAGTAGAATTGATTATGGTCAGTTTTTAACAGCTATCTTCCTTTAGGCTTCTTTTGGCTACTGGTCCTGCAGCTGTACAAAATCCTGAAAGAAATAATTATTTTTGAATTTGTTCCTTTCCATTAGTGGTAGGAAAGAACACCATTTGGAGTTTTGCCATAAAAACACAGAGGGAAATTTGGACTTTAAATCAGGATAAGGCTCTGAGTTAGCATGATGCTGGAAGCTAATAATAGGCTTGATGAACAAATCTATTCAGATCTGTTTGGTTTAACAAGTGTTTCTACTTTTGGTGGCTGTCATAACGTTTGAAGCAGATTTCATGTTTTAACAGATGGTGAAATTGTAAACTGGACACAGAGCAGGAGTTCTGGCACAGGGCTGCCATATGAGAACACTGTAAGATTTGAAACTAACTTGACATTTCCAGGATGAAGCATTAACTATAAGCTGAGAAGAATGTATATCATAATTTCTTGGTATACATAGGAAGTCCTGTTTGTTTCCACAATACTTCATTCAATGTTACTGCTTTTATTGACTTCCAAGTCTCATGTAATTTAAACATAATTGCTTTATTGCAACTACATTCTCTTGTAACAAGTGACAGTGGCAAATATACAATTGAATTTTTTTATATAATCTGTCAAAGGTAGTTTTGATGAGTGAATGATGACCAAGAAATCCTTTCTTTGAAAGAGACTATTTAAAAGTACTTTCAGTTAAAAATACTACCCTCACTGTAATTTGAATAGCAATAAATTTTGAAGAGACTATTAGCAATCTAAAGAAAGTATTAGTAAATTTCTGAATTGATGAGTGCAATATTTTTCTTTATCTTATGTAAGTGTCAGGTGGTTTTTGGTCTGATAGACTTGCTTCTAATTTTGATGCAATGGTTGAACTACTCTGGAAAGTTTATTGTGGTTTTGTTTGTTTATTTCTCTGTTTCCCTTCCCTGTTTTATTTTTATGTAGTGACTTAGTTATTCAGTGTCACATCTGGAATAGAGCTAACAATGAAGAAATATGTTTAAGAAAGAAGCATGGAAAAGAGAGATCATGGTTGGCATTGATTGATGGATCAGTATTCGAAGATATGTGGTAGAGGATCTTTGAGTGCAGTTAGGCAGGGAAAAAGATGCATATTTTAAATTACTTTTCTTAAGAAAGATGATGGATGGGCTCAACTAAAAGGACAGTTCTTTTGCTGGGGTAAAGGTTGGACTTCTGTTATTACTAGGGAAAAGATGGCTTTTATACCAAAGGAGGGTTGTATTTTTTGGAAGACTATCCAAGCACAATTATCCCTCATCCATTCAATCTCTTTTCTATGACAGTATTCATATCATGCTGCCTTCAACCTCAAAAGAGAAAAAAACCCCAAAAAAAACAAAACCCACACCAAAGCAAACACACAAGGAATAAAAGAAAGTTTACTACAAGAAATGAAATTTGTAGGCAACTCTCTATTACAAAAACCATAGAATTACTTTATAAAAATGTCAGTAGCATTTTAAAGCTATAAACATTCTTATGTTTTGATTTCACTATAAGGCTAAAAAAGTGTTCAGAGTTCATTATTTCACAGTCCATTTTTTTATTGGGGCCATTTTGTGCACTTCACTGATAGAGTTTATCTGTTTCCAGTCCATTTATTACCTGGCATAATCTAGATATTTTAGCTCCATTTTTATGTCAGGAGTTCTTTCCTCTTCATTACCTACTATCTAGCTTGTTAGCACATAAACTTGCTTCTTCTCTCACGAAATAGATGTCCATCATATCATTATAGGCATGGCTTCCTACTCTAAATGCCCATTTTTTTCACTGCTGTGAGATTAGTCATCCAACTATTTCTCCAATGTCACATCCTTTTTTACCCAGTGTGCATGTTAGACCAAGAAACTATTACATGACTTCCCATGTAGAGCATGAAGGAAAGATGTTAGGCAGCATTTTGGTGACTGCAAAGGAACTTTTTTTATACCACAACTCTGAAAACAACGTTTTGATGTGTATAATTTAACAAAGCCAATGACAGACTTGATGACAGTAAGTCGTACAGTAAATAAAGTAGGTTACCTACCAACAAGACTGAATGCTGAATTCATAATGCAGTTCTAAAAAATCCCAAACCCCCAAAAACCCAGAAATCAAACAAAAACCCAAATCCCCAACCTCACAAAGCTCTCAACAAAACAACACAAAACAAAAGCAAGCAAATCCTCAATAGAAATGCTGTCTATTTCTTTTCAAATAGATATTTCAGGAAATGAACCTTCTCCCTTGGTAAAAATGCTTTGGAGAGGAGTGCTTTTTTTTCTTAAAGAAGGGTATGGATGGGTTTAGCACAGATGGCAAACATGACAGATATTTATTTGCTGACTGTATTTACATATCAGGAACATGGTTTTTTGGAACAACAAGCTTAAAGACAGCTTTATAAACCACATGATGCTCATATATTTTTTTAGTTTTTTGTGACATCAGTGGAAGTTGGATATGAGAGGCAGTTTCTCCCTTGACCATAATCTTTGTTTGCAGAACTACCCTATAAACTGACAGTATTGTTAACCAGCATGTCAAAATACTATAAGAACAGTGACACACAGTTGTTCACTGAAAAGAAAAACAATCAGAAGTAATAGAAAGGAATTTAATATGCTGTTGAAGATATGTAGCCTGACAAAGGAAGGTCAAAGAACTGATTGCATAATCTGTTGACAGGTATCCATTAAATTCCTCTCTTGATGTCTGACCACAAAACTTGGAACAACTAGGAAGATGGTAACCCTCAAATACCATCTCTGGGAACTGATTTAGTGTAATATTTCTATTACTGATATGACACAAAAGAATAATAATCAATATCTTTAAAAAATCAACAAAAATACTGTATTTAAAAATGGACTTGATTTTAAGAGATAAAGGAAACAGAATCAATATATTAGGTGCAAGTCTCTCAATTTTAAGGACTAGCAAGAATTTATCAAATAAAATGAAATGTCACATTGTTAAATATAAGGAGGACAAGAATGTATTAATTGATCAGAAAAGGACTACAGATCAATGGAATTAAGCAATTATGAAAAGGACAAATTTAAATCTGAAATGAATTCTAGTAGATATATTAAAGTATTTTGATTGCATTATATGATATTTTCTGAGGCTTTTATTTTTAATAATTTCATTTTAGGAGCAATAACTACCATTCAGAAGTTTAAGAACTCATATGTGAAGTGTGACAGCCCCTGCTCAAAATTCCCCTGCTCATTCTGTTCAAAACTAACTGAAGAACACATTGACTATGAGGCATTAAGATTGTTCAATCTTCATAGTAAGTTATTTTCTTTACTGTTTTTTTCTTTTTTTGGCTTGTGATTTATTTGGGTTTTTTTTGCTATTGTTTACTTATTGTTATATTAGAGGCTTCAGCTTGAACTCTTAATTGATATGCTTCAATTTTTATGATGTCTCTATATCATGGACTGAAGTATATGTAATACAGTAGCATGTCAGCACATTTTCCCTGAATAATTTACAATAAATTTATCCCCAGAGTCAGATGTCCCCTCATCTTCTGTAATTGCTTTGTAACAATATTCCAAAAGGCCATCCCATTTAGAGTAAGACTTCTGTTATCAAGAGCCATTTTTTCTGTGTCTGTCTTTCTATGGTAGCACTGTAGTTCAGGCAAGAACAAAACTGGATTCTCACAGAAATATTTAAAAGACAGAAGGAGCTTTCTTTTATGAAAGCCCTTTTAACCCTGTAGTTATACAATAAAGTACTGGTATTCACAGTAACAGACTATTCCTTGTATTCAGCTAACATCACATTCATCAGGCCTGGGACTATCACAAGAATTTTCTCTGAACTTGTCTTTGTTATAGCTTTCTTTTAGCATATTTATCTATAAAGTCATTTGCGCAATTACCATATTGCTGTTACCTAGCCTGCTTTAGTTTTGTTTAACTTGGAGTATGATATTTTTATATTTGGGGTGCAATGTTTAATTTTTTGTATAATATTTTTAAATTTTAACAAGCATTGTTACAAATTTTCATGTAGACAGTAATAGCAAGTTGCTGTCCTTTGTGCTGGGCCCTAGGACAAAGACACAACTAAAGGAATGTATGCTGGCATACAGTGACAATGGAAACTCTTAGCAGGGGATGGCACTAGAGAACCACTCTATCAGTCATCAGTAGCCATATATTGACAGTAATGCAAAGATAGAAGCTGGACAAAAGTAGTTTTAGGTGCAGTAAAAATGAAACCCAACCTCTACCTAATACATGTAAAACACTCCAAAGGCAACAAAGTGAGATATAACTTGGAGTTTCAACGAAGAAGACTGCAAAAACAATCAGAGGACTGAAATATCTCTCCCATGAGGATAGGCTGAGAGAGCTGAAGGTTTTCAGCGTGGAGAAGAAAAGCCTATAAAATTCTGCTGACCTTACTGCAGTCTTTCATTACTTAAAATGGGCAAGCAAGAAAGATGGTGACAGGCTGGTTTTAAACTAAGAGAGTAGCTTCGGTCAAGGTAAAAGGAAGGAAGATGATGAATAGATTAAGATGGTGCAAAGATTACCCAGAAAGGTGATAGATGCCCCAGTGCAGGGAAACATTCAAGGTTGGGTCAGGGCTCTGAGCAACCTGATCTGGTTGAAGATGACCCCGCTCCTTGCAGGAAGTTTGCACTTGACTATAATTAAAGGTCCCCTCCAAGTCAAATTATTCTATCATTCTGATTGTAAGAAAGAAAGTGTGAAACATGCAAATTGAATAATATAAATAATCCTAAGCAAACCCAAAGCTGAAGAAGAGAAAAATCTTGATTAATGTCTTCCTACTACCAAAAGGGAAGGAACTTATCTCTGAATACATCACACTTGGGATACTGACAACTTGTTATGATTGTCTCCTCCCTGCAGAACTATTGACACTAAGATCCTGAAGAACAACGAAAAGCTTAAAGCACAATGCTAAGAAAAAAGGTGAAGATATTGGATATTATAATTTTTGTATGAGAACTTGCAATTTCAGCACTGATAATTAATTTTTTTAAAATTAATAATCTAGATAACAAGTGTTTGCATCATTGTAACTGGGTGAATAGTAACAACTATTGTATTTTGGTTACATTGGTAAATAGTTCTTAAAAACAAGTAATAAGTTCCTGCCTTCACTTACAAATGAATAACTTTTTGCACATCACTGTTTAAATGAAGGGAATACAAGGAACTATAGAACCAAAGTAAATCAAATGCACATATTAAATACATCCAAGAAGTAGAATTAATCTCCTTTAAAATCCTCTGAGAGGCAATATATTAGAGATGAGGATGAATTAACTGAATTAGAAAACTGGAAGAGTAAAAATAATAAGGAAAATAATTCATCCGTCCTTGGGACAGAATGCTGCCACTAAAACCTCTTACAACTGTCTGATGACACCTGTGATTAAAGAGTCACACAAACAGCCTTTTCCATTCCTCCTGAAAACCTCAGGGCCATTTGCAGAATTTAATTCTATGGGAAGCAGCATCCCTGTGCCTGTGAGTTTTGCTTTCACAACAGTATTGGTATGCATTGCCGTGGTCACCCATTTAGAAGTATCAGATATATAAAATTTAGGTGCATATTTGGGTACAAAGCTGGAACTAATGGAAAAAAAAATGTAATTGAAAGAATTTATTTGGTAGGGGATGAGAGTGGTGAAGGAGGAAGAACCAGAGAAAAAAAACCCCAGGAAATAGGGAATATAACGAGTAGAAAATCATGTGATCTGTACTGTTTGATGGTCCTTTTAAAGAAGAACTGTATCTGAATACAGAAGTTTGGAACAGGACAGTAAATTCACTGTTCCACTCTTTGTATGTCTGACCCAGTTCCAGTGTATGATTAGAACAAGGACCATGGAGGAGTACAGGAGATCAGAAAACCTGCCAACACTAAAAACAAAGTAAAAACTCTAAACTGGTAATATACACGTCAGAAAAAGTACACATCAGGACATGGTGAAGATTAAGGATTTTAAAGCTACACTCATGGTTTCTTGGACTAGTTACTTGGAAAACTCATACAGGAAAAAAATATCTAATGTAATCCTGAAAAGTTCTAGTTCAAGATGTTAGACTATAAAAGCCACTTCACATTAGAAAAAAGGAGAAGTACACAAACTCAGCTTTTTTGTAGCTGGGAAGGCCAAAATTTCTGCTTTGTAACTTTGAAGATGAAGAGGTGCATTAGAAAGAAATTAAAGTTTTCAACGGAAAGAATAAAATTCCTATTCATTGCAACCTTGCAGAAGGATACAATATTAAAAGCTCAGGGTAAATGTAGACTGTCATTCAGAATGGCCTTAAAAAAAAAAAGAAACACATAAAGAAGGAGCTAATTCGTCAGTATGATTAGAGAGAAGCCGACAAGAGACTATTAGTGGATAAAAGGTACCTTTTGAAAGTAGAAACATATCAAAATGAGTAGAACAGAAAAGAAACTTAGAGATTTTGAGAAGAAAATTCAAAGGTATTAAAACTAATAATAAAATGTTTCAATTCATAACAAGCAAAAAGCTTTCTACAAGCTAGCACTAACCCAGTGTATAGTTAGCTGAAAAAGTAACATAAATAACAAAAAACATACCCAGAAACATAATTTCAGTGTTTACTACAGGGAATTGTAAGGAGTTTCTGCAGCAGAGAAAGCAGTAGAAACCTGAGGTATTTCCTCAGATAGACATGCCAATAGAAGGTATTAAAAACTACTAATTCAAGTAATAGTCATATACCAACTCTTGAATATATTCACTCAAGCATTTCCTTTGGGTGACTTCCCTATTGGTTCTTCAAGTAGAGGCTCCTTCCTCATTTATGTATCACCAAGCTGTAAGTGTTGTAGCTTCATCCATAATAACAGGTCCAGAGTAGTCTATAAGAGGTATTTGATACATGATTCATCAAGCATTAGTGTTTATCATCACAGAAAGCAGTACTTGAAGAAGTGGTTGTCATAGCAATTAATTGTCAGCATTTATATTTAGAGGTGAAGTAGGCTTGTCATCTGCAAAACTTTTTCCCATCAGAACTCTGCAACTGATTCCTGAGGTGTTAATTCTAAGGTTTCAGTTTTATTAAAGTCAGTGGAATGGGTCTTTGTGTTTGTGTCTGCTGTGTTCAATCAATGACATGAACCAGTCTCTGCACAAGCTAGATTTTTGATTAGTAATGGATGGAGACTATTTGTTCAATATACTTTTGTTGTCAAAAGAAAGAATTAGATATTTACTTTGTCATTTATGATTCATACTGTATTGCAAGAATTAGATTTTATAGATAGTCCTGTTTTATCTCATTGTCAGGTAATCCCAGTGTTGCAAAATTTGGCTTACTTAATTAAATCACATGCTCAGCTTGTACTGAGAATATTATTGAGCATTTAAATAAATCCATTTTTTGGGCTTGACTTCCTTTTTAGACAGTCATGAGTTTGCCAGCATTCTACTCACACATGTAAACTTTCAGATATTGCACAGTGATGGGTCCAATAACTCAGAAAAAGAATTGTATCTTGAGATTATAATTTTACTCCAGGAGAAAAAACAAAAAGGTGCCTGGGTATCTGACAAGAAGATCTCACGGACAGTTTAGATATGTGTCTTTCATCAGATTTAATTAGATTGAACAGAAAAATTGAAGTGTATTTTTGCATATTTTCTTTTAAAATCAAGTGCCAAATCTGAAGACTGAATTTTTGTCTTCTCTAAAAATTGTCTTTCTAAAAAGCATACATGATTATACTCATTTTGAAACTGAGAGATACAAGATTTAATGTTGTCTTCATTGCTTCATGCAGACTTGAATATCAATCAGATGAGATGTGTGAAATGCAATTTTTTTACTTTAGTCTAGTGCACAGCATTATCTCAGCTTCTCAGAATAGATACAAATTTGTCACTGCCATAACATCAAAATATGCAGTTCACCCCAGTGTGTCCCACATTTAAAATATAGGGGAGAGATCTTACAGAACATCTTTGATATACCTTGCCAAAATGCTGGAAATAATCTTTCTGGTTTTGCTGGCACTGCCATTCATTAGAGAAACACACTGCTCTGTGAAGCACTGTAAACAAAGGAAATGAAGCTGAAGCCAACCAGCAGCTATAGGGAGAGTGGCTTTGTGCATTCTGACTGTCTCTGCTGTGGAGCTGCTTGAGAAACAAATGCTTCATTATGTACACTGAAAACCTCAGAAACCACAAATGATGTATGCAGACCACAAATCATTCTCCAGGAAAGAGAAAGATCATAGCATTTTAGTGTTTAAGGTTTAATTTTTTGGTTTGACTAAATTATTTTTTTTAGGTGTTTTCTTACTGTACTGCTATACAAAGAAGGATCAGAAAGCTCATGGTTGCTGCAGCTCTTTAGAATGCATTTGCTACATATCTCTTGTCTATATATCTGGACTGAAAAATCTGACATTCATTGAGGCAAAATGAGCAAGTCAAGTTAGTATGGACATGAATCAAATTACTATGTTTATTCTAATTCTAATTATAATAAAAAAGTTTATTTCAAAATCAGATGTTCAGAATTAGCTGGTTTTTGTACCATACCTTTATATCTAATGGATAGACATAAAACTTTAAATAATACCAAAGTGTAGCTTTTAAATTCTGATCTGAAATAATTGTTCCTTAAAGGATTTTTTCAATGGGTTGTAGTTTTTTTTCCTGTATGTTTCTTTGTTTATGGGCAAGTTTTGAGGTGTTTTCAGGATTCTCAGAATGGAGGCTTTCCAGTTTTATTTGCAATGAACGGACAATATTTTATGCAGGGGACATGAGGGGTTTTTTTCTAACTAAAAGCAGTTAATAGCCTATTTTTAAAACAAATACATAAATATAGCTGTTTTATTGTCCATTGCTTTCCAAAATTTTGTAAAACTATAGGGAAGAAAAACTGGGCAACTCAAAGAGTTTGGAGGTTCAATGCTGTGAAATAAGATCACAGTAGTGAACAGTTGCTTATACGTTTGGAGTATTTTAGAATAATCAATATTGTATAAAAAGATATTTTCATTGATAATTTCTCTTTCCACAGATTTCTAATTTTAAGCAAGTAAATAATAGCGATGCTATTTCAAATTCCTGGTGCAGAGTGGGTACCTATATGCTCAATAGTTCTAAAGTCATTACTGAAGACTGGAAAATAGGAAGTGAGGTAAAAACACCTCCTGGAGGAATAGTAAGAAATTAATACTTATGAATGAAATTTTGCAGCACCATTTCTGTGATTACTTGAAACAAACAAGGCTCTTCAAGAATTATTCTAAAGAAACCAAACTAGTGTCCATTCAGAAGCATTGGTTCTGTTCATCTGTATTTTGTATCTAATTTCCTGAGATCTTAATCTGTAATGGACAGACAATATAATGCTGAGCAATTTACCACACTGTTTATGAGAGGTTCTGGAGGAAATGTGTATGAAATAGCCTTACAGATGACTCAGTGAAATCTGACAGTTCATATGTATCAAATAGGTCTGGGAAATCTGGAAATATCACTGAAGAGTGGAAACCAGACCTACAGCTAAACTGCAAGTGTTTTAACAGGTAGAAAATCTACTCTCAGAGAACTGACAAAGCCTAAAGGCAAATCATTTTCTAACTGGTTAAATGGGACTTCATGATATCAGCTAGGCACAGCCCAGTGCTGGAACAGTGAGTACATAATATTCTCTCATCTAAGTAACTTCTTAAGGAGCTGAAAAATAACTAGCAGGGAAATCTCACTGCTAAGCTCACTGCTCAGCGCCAAGTCCATCTCTCTTGGTGATCAACATTACCAAAATGAGGAAGTGATTTTTTTTCTTTCTCTAATTTGAGGCAGCAGGACTATTTTGTGTATAAATAAACATGATGGAGCAGAGAACAGGAATTGTGTCCTCCTGCTAATTTTTTTGTGCATTAGCATGATTTCCCCTCCCTGCTTTGCTGGAAGTTTCTTCTTGGGAATAATTAGAGGAATTCTTCTTGTATGAGTATTTGAGTAGTTCTGTAACTGTTGGGGAAAAAAGTCATTACTGGGAAAAAAAAATTGCTGGGCCAAGTAATTTGCTGTTTTGTAGTACCGACCCAGCTTATCCTTTCTAAGGAAAAAAAGTTGCTTTCATATCTCCCATGTCATTATTCTCCCATTCTCACAGAAGACATGGAAATAAGGGGATGAATTTCAGCAGTTTTAAACTTTGTTTAAGGAGGACTAATTATGTGATTCGTTTGAGCCTGTTTGAGGAGGACTAATTATATGATTTTCTTTCCCTTTGTGGTGCAGTAGTTGAAGAAGAACTGATACCAACATTCTGAACTGATGAGGCAATACTAGTTCTTTCCAGATAAGCACAATTTCCTAAGAATTATTTTATGTCTGCCTTAAATATTCAGAGCTCTTTTCAACATTCTAAACCCAGTAATTGGATCAATTATGAGGAGAGAGAAGGAAAAGGTAAATTCATTTTAATCAGAATGATTTCCCAGTACCCTATTATCTAAAGGCACAGTGCTCTCCCATGGTAAAAGCGTCTGCCAGGGCAGGATTCAGGAATGCCTTGGCTCTGCTTGAACTCTGGAGGACACATATTCTTTTCACTGCTTGCCAAGCTTAGCTCATGGAACGTGTCTCCCTGGGATCATGCTCCTGGGCTCATACTCTTGATTATTTGCTCTTCCACAATGCTGGAAGAATTAAAAAAAAATAGAAGAAAGGGTTGAAAGAATTCCTGGAACAAAAAAGCAATATATTCTACAATTGAAGTCAAGTTTTCTTAGATCATGTGCCAAAAAAGGCAAAGTAACATGAAAGACCAATTATGATGAGATTAGCCTCTTCAATAAGACTGATCAAATAGCTCATTAAGTGTGATGTATAGTGTAACAGCAATGCACTATGGTAGAGCAAAAGGAATTCAGTATTACTGTTCGTATCTAATCAAGATAATTTCAAAAGTTTCCTACATTTAGACTGAAAATATTTTCTGTAAGAAAATTACTGATACTGTTACAACTTATTCCCCCTTTTACTTGGCACAATCCTCATTTCAGTTTCATTAAGAATCATTTTCATAAAGGTTGGAAAAGACCTTCAAGACCATTGAGTCCAACTGTGTAGCTAACAAGTCCACCACTGAACCATGTCCCTAAATGCCCCATCTACACGTCTTTTCAATACCTCCAGGAATGGTAATTCAATCACTTCCCTGTTTCAATGCTTGACAAAAATTTTGGTGGAGAAATCTTCCTTAATATCGACCTAAACCTCCCCTGGTGCAACTTGAGGCTTTTTCCTCTAGTCCTGTCACTTGTTACTTGGGATAAGAGACCAACTCTCTACTCATTATATTCTCCTTTCAGGTAGTTGTCAAGAGCAATAAGGTCTCCCATGAGCATCCTTTTCTCCAGGCTAAACAACCCCAGTTGTCTCAGCTGTTTTTTTAATATTTATTAAAAACATTTTATTGACTTACTGGTTAATCAAAACCATCAATTGCCCACCTGATATGAGTTATATAATACAAGTCACTAGTATTCAAGCTAATAATAATATCTAAAAGTGGCATTTTTATATTTGCACAATAGGAGTATCTAACAATATACCTTACATTAAAATTGGTTTTGTCTTAGAAAACACATAAACACATTCAATGATTTTGTGGCTAAATGGTCTTCTATTCCTGCTCTAGTCTTATTTCTTGACATTGTGGAAGTCACTTAGATTTTTTTTCTTCATGTCCAGTCTGTAAAGTGACCATGCATATTTTCATTCTACATTCCTTTTAGTGCAAGGGCATTTGTTCATAGTATTTTTCTACATCTAAGGGCACGGAGGTTCCTGGTCTAAGCTACATAGTCTGAATGCACACTTATGGCACCAATGATACATGAAAGCTTTCCTTCTGACTTGAAAGAGATCTGAATGACCTCATCAAATCAGACCTTTATTTAACTATTTCCTCAAATCCCTAAATCTTTATCAATGTGTTATATATGATCATGGAAACAGGAATTACATTTGAATACCTTGTGTTGGCTGTATTGAATAAATCTCAGATTTGTATGAAAATGCTTGTGAGTCACTGGAAAGAGTTGGAGACTTCAAGCAAGTAACTTACTTTTTCTTGAAATCTGCCAAGTATGAGACTATTGCATTTATTCTTCTAATGGGAATCCTCTTTAATAAACGCTGGATTACTAGAATGTAATTTGTGATCATATTAACATGATTATAGTTCTCAGAATCCCAGTGGAGACTCTAGAAATATTATTAGGATTGTCAGTAGAAAAGAGTGTATGGTTTAAAAGGTTCTAAACTAATCATGTACTTATTAGTTATGGTCAAATTCCTGCTAACTCCCAGATGAGAGAGAAAAACCAGAACTAATTACTACAGTTGTGCACACAGGGGAAGGTGTCTGTGTTAGAAAAAGTAGAATAAAACAGCTCTCATGCCTATAATTACTTTTTACATTATGTCATTTTGAATTATTACAGAAAAAAATAATAGTAGCATGGTAATATAAGGTGCTGATGGGCTACAGCAATATAAAAATGGGTAACAAGACAGCAGCTGCAGAATGTTACTCTGTGAAATAATTTTTACAGTTAGCAGAAATAGATTTATGAATCCATTTAGCAGAACAAACAGGAGTAGCTCTGACTTGAAAATAAGCAGATTCAGGAGCACTAAGACTGATGATTTCAATGTTCAGTCTTCTTGCTTTAAAAAATGTCAGAATAACAATTTTGTTTGTTTCAGAATATGAAACAAATGTGTACCACAGAAACAAATGTTAAAGGGAAAACACTCTTTTCAGAGATCATGCTGATAATTTTCCATATTAATGCTGCTTTTAAAAACCAGCATCTAATCTTATTTTTTAATAAAATGATGATACTTTAATAGCAATTATCTAATAATAATCTAGTAATTTAGATTTTCCAGGAAGACCATTCTTGAAACTTAATGTCCTGGCTCCAGCCATGACAGTGTTAATGTTTTGTAGTAGTCAGAAGGGGTCATAGTTAGGACTGAGAAGTTATTCTACACCACTTCACATCATTGCCAAGGCATGGGGAAAAGGATTCTCTTCTGGGAACAAGGGAATCTGTCCAGTTGAGAAAACATGGTGTAGGGAGCGATTCAGTATTTTCTGTTGTTGGGTTTATTTTTCCACATGAATTGTTTCTTATAACTTTTGTTCTTAATATCGTTGCTGTTACTGTTAGTTTTCTTCTCTTGTTACTGTTTCCAGTAAATTGTTCTTAACCTGTGATCTTTTGTGTCTCTAGTTGGAGGGGGAAGGGTGAGTGGCACATGGTTTTAGTAAGAGAATACCATTCCTAAACCATGATAATCTATAAAAACTAAATTCCTCCTCATTTTGTTCCCCCATACTCGGCACTGGTGGGGCTGCACCTTGAGTGCTGTGTCCAGTTCTAGCCCCTCACTTTAGGAAGGACATGGATACTTGAGCACGTCCAGAGAAGAGCAATGAGGCTGATGAGGGGCTTGGAATACAAGCCCTGTGAGGAATGACTGAGAGAGCTGGGAGTGTTTAGCCTGGATTAAAGGAGACTCAAAGGTGACCTTATCACTCTCTCCAACTCCCTGAAAGGTGGCTGTAGTCAGGTGGGGTTCAGTCTCTTTCCCCAGGCAGCAACTGACAGAATGAGAAGACGCAGTCCCAAGCTGCATCAAAGGAAATATAGGTTGGATATTAGGAAAAATTTTTTTACAGAAACAGTGACAAAGTAGTGGAATGGTCTGCCCAGAGAGGTGGTGCAGTCACCATGCCTGGATGCGGCACTCAGTGCCGAGGATTGGTTGAGGTGTTAGGGCTGGGTTGGACTCCATGATCTTTAAGGCCTCTTCCAACCTAGTCATTCTGTGATTCTGTGAAAAAAAATAAGAGAGTAAGTATCAAAAGAATAAGTAGAGGGTATGATTATATTCTAACAATTAACGGTATAAAACAGGACCTGAATAGCTAAAATCACAGCCCTTAATATAGACAAAATTGCAAACACAGGTAAAGTTAAAAGCCCTTAGAGCACATCTTAGGAAATATACTGGATATGGGAATTCAAATGGGAATACAAGTCTCCAATTTACTTTGAAAAAACCCATTCCTGACAGGAGAATCCCACCATGGCATAGAAATTGCAGTTTGTGATATAATGTCTAATGATTGATACATGTTTTGTTTCATAAATGGTTCCATGTAGAGTTGCATGGAAGCTAGTAAAAGGCTTCCTTGTATTCTATCCATGTCCCATTTTGATCCTTGACTGTCCTTCTTTCCTGGTCTAAGAAAGGTGACTCAACCACAACGTTTTCTTTTGTTTTGTTAAGACTGTTAAGTTTACTCATTAACATCTCTGAAAAATTTAGCCAAATCATTATAAATCTAAAGACTTCTGAGCCAAAACAAGGAAGGTTAATACATGTTTTGACAAATTCCTCCCTTCTGTGCTTAAGTTCCTGCTGCAGTGGCTTATGACAAGTTGCTTCTGTGGCCGTGACAATGTTTGAGACAGGCAAATGTGATCTTTAAGTTCCTACAACCCACTGAATAGAAAGAACTGATTAGGATTTAAATATGTGTATAGGCATTAGATCTAATATGATCAATGACTGAAAGAGGATGATATTAGCATTTACAGGGTGCTCTTGCAAATCACTGAATCAAAAACTGCAGGAGCAAAAGTCAGAGGTGTCTATAGCAAACACACATCTATTACAAGACACAGGCCTGTTTTCTGTAAAGGTTACTGATTTGAAGACTTTCAAGAACCTTAAAATAACTGGGTAAAAGCTCCAGCCAACATCGTGATAGAACTTCCCTTTCTTTCAAATTCCATGACCCTTTTACTCAAAAATCTATAATTCACCTAATGAGGCAAAGGAAATAGGATACTCAAGAATGCAGAATTTTTCTTTGCAAAAATAACAATTTCAAGAGTGTATGGCTCTCTACAGTATTATAATAATGCAGTTCATGACTCAATAAATCAACACAGCTCAAATGAAACATCTCATTTACAGATCTTTTCTGAAAATTGTTATTTTCACAACTAGGTGGATCACTGGAAAAACTGCATCACATCAATTTTAATATATCAGATTTAAAAACTCTACATATAATTGTAAGAAAGTGTGTTAAATAGTTTAAAAGTGGATTTTTTCTAAATTTCAGTGAAGAAAGGTCAAGCATGGAATGCATAACTTGGAAACAGCAGAAATGTCTTAAAAGTAAGTAAAAAACTTAAAAAATACTCCATACATAAAAATGAAAAGAAATATTATATCTGAAGATAAATTTAATGTTCTGGTTCCCAGTCTTCCTTCTGATAATAAAACACACAATGTAGGTTTTAATACAGGAAATACTCTTTCTTCTTACTTTTTGTTAGATGTATAAAACAAATCCTTCTTTTCAGTTAACTTGCAGAAAATCAACAACTTAATTTGGCATATATAAACAAGATAATAAAGACTGATACATTAATTCATATCGCACTGAAAAGCATGGCATTGTGTAAACCCATTTCCTGAGCACCTGGATCTTTCCTGGCAATTTTAATTTCTGCCTTTGTGTTTATCTCCATCCCTGTACACGTTCTTCCCTACCCTTTTCAAATACTTACTTTAAAAAAGTGTATGACAGTATTAAAACCAAAGAAATGATATTAAAATAAAAATTAAAATCCCTGTTTATTTTTTCAGATAAGTTACTATTTCCAGGACTGTTATGGGAGAATTTGGTAGATCATCTCTACTCTTTGTCTACATGACAACATAAGGAAAATGGTCTTCTGCAGTTTTCTTCAACAATATTTTATTTTTTTAATTGATCTGCTTTAAAATACCTAGCCATCAACTTTAAATAAGAAATTACTTGCATGAAAATAATTTCAAATTTATTTTTTCTGAAGACGTATTCAACAGCTTTATGCAATGTATTTTGTATGTTAAAGGACATATATTGATTTTAATTACCATAAAAAAACACGAAAGGATAGCTGCAATAAGAAATTCTTGAGAACAGTCTTCAAAATAAACCTAAAGAAATGGCTGAAGCAATCACTCAAACTGGTATTAAATGAAAATGTTCTAATCCGTGATGTACTATTATGAACTGATTTCCAAAACCTTTTCCAGCTGGGAGCAACACGCTGAACATGTATCTGACAGAGACCTACACTGGTACAATATTACTCCACAGTTAGGTGATCACAAGCTGCCAAGTAATTTGTAGATATAGCCAGGGAACAGGACACAGACATGTTCTGCCCTAAGGCTTATCAGAAGGGCAGGGGAGTGATACCGACTAAGCAATGCACAACCACCAAAAAATATTTTCAGTATTTTACTTGCTCAGTACTTAGAAAATGTCCCCTTGCCTGATGACTGGAAACCAAATATACCTCAATACTGAAAAGGAGCAGGGAATAAAGTGGTGTCTAGATATTCTTCAGGGTTTGCTTGCTTTTATTTCTGACCTTTTGGGTGAAGGAAAATAACAGATTGTCTAGTTTTTAAGATAAGTCAGCAGACTGATACATGCATGAAACTTTCACGCACAGCCAAATGCATAGAGGTTAGATAAGATAGAAGACTTCTCTTTGTCCACTGGTTAGAAAAAGAAGAAAAAAAAGCAAGAAAAGATATGCAGGTTAGATGTAATTAGTGAACCCAATATGTAAAAAAGGTACATTAGAGAGTAACATTATCTCCTATACTAAAGAAGAAATACATTTATGAAAAACTGAAACTGTATATGAAGAAATATATGTAGCTGTTTATGGAGAATTATGGATCTCTTAAACTGTCAAAAATACTAAATATCACAATTTTCTTTTTTTCCAAAAAGTTACAAACAATAAAACCTCCCCCCACAGTTTATTTTTCATTGTTGGCTTTTTAAGTTATTTTCGGAATTTATGAAGATCATTTGTTAATTATTTGTATTATTTTAACCTAGGCTACTACATTCACTACCAATATTCTATGAAGAAAAAAATAGAACAGTCAAGAATTCCTCTCTTGCATTCTACTATCTCTATTTTTCTTTACAGACAAAAGTTCTAAATAAATGTGATGTTAAACCAAAGTAAAATCTGGTTTATTTACAGCAGAGAAATCATGCCACCACTCTCTTTCAAAGTAGAAGTAATTGTTAGAGCAAGTATTAAGGTCTAAAGTGACATTATCCTGGTCCATTCTCTGCTGTGTTTCCCTACAATGTTTTGCAGCCACAAAGAAACAGTGTAAAGATTTTAATGATAATACTATTTCAACCAAAATAAATACTCCAAAACATGCCACGTTTGCATCCTAACAGAATTTTTAAGTAAGACTTAGAAAAATGAGTAACATGGCCCCTAAAAAAATCCCTTCAAAACAATTAAACAAAAATTAACTTAGGATTATATTAAAAAGAATTATGTAATATTTTGGTGGAGAAAACCAAAAGCAAATACACATGAAAAGTGTTAATTAGACCAAAGGCCTCAAGTCACAGCCTCAATCAGGAAGGCTTATTTTTTCTTTTGTTTGTTTTGTTGTTGTTTCTAAAGTGTTTATGATATTTACTGCTTCAAGTCTGTCTGCCTTGAGCTGTAAATGCACAAAAGCGTAAAAAGTGATCCTGTTACGTTTGCACTTATCTGAATCCTTGTCTAACTTGTGCAATCTCTTCACTGTGTTGGTGATCCTTTTGTTCTTATGGTTATCACAAATGATAGGACTCTGTCAGTGCTCTGAACAATCACTAACTATATAACTCTCTTGAGGCAAATATAAAAAAAACTTATTTTAAATCTTCTAGCAGAGATGTATAATTACAATGAACTAGAAGTGAGTTTTAAACAGAGACACAGAAAGAAACATATGTCCAGTAGTCAGATAAATTCAGATCAAACAATTAAAAATAATAAAAAACCCTTGGAACCAAATACTGCATTTTCTCTTTCCTGCAGCATCTTACAAGACTTTAATCAGTAACTTTCAGTGATTTTTAAAATAGCAATAGAAATAGAAAAGATAGCAATACATTGTGTAAATGTACTGGTTTTCACTATGATAGAGTTAAATTTCTGTCTATATATCTAGGATGGGGTTATGTTCTGGAGATGTGATGGAAACAATGTTGATAACACACCAATGTTTTAATTTTGCCTAACAGTGCTTACAGAGAATCATAGCCTTTTCTATTTCTCGCATCACCCCACTAGTGAGTAGGCTAGGAGTGCGCTAGAATTTGGGAGGAGACACAGTTCTGGGGAAAAAGAGAAAATGGAGGAAATGTTGAGAATTAAAGAGTTTTCCTCCCCAAGGCACTATTATGCAAGTCAGAGCTTTGCTTTTCTAAAGATATTCGTCAGTGAATTCCTTGGTTTTTCTTTTGTGTGCAGCTTTTGTTTTGCATATTACGCTGTCTTCATATCAATCCTTGAGTTTTCTCACTTTTACCTTTCTGATTTTCTCCCCCATCCCACCAGGGCTGTGTGAGCAAGCGGCTGTGTGGCACAGAGTTGCTCACCATGGTCACACCACAACCACAGAATAACTTCTCAAATCTTTAATTTAGATTTCTGATGCCACAGTAATGCTCCCCAACCCTGAGACACCTCGTTTCCATGGTCACACTCTAGCACAAGGAGATGCTGGTTCCATATCAAGGCCAGAGGTTTTTCCCAGGTAAGCTTTAATACTTAAATCTCTCAGGAGAGAATTAATGTCATTCACACCCACAAGAGAATGGCCTTCTATAGCCTTCTCCTCTACTGTTCCACTTATTATTTTATTGAACAAAGCTTAATTAAACTGTATAGAGCAGATAGATAAAGCACAATTAGGTCCTATCTGTTACAGGTGACTAGACTGTGCCTTGCCTGACAGGAAAGATCTGACTGACACAAAATTGAGACTTTCTTCCCTAGTTCTCCTAGTGCACTCTACCCCATGGCACACCTAACAAAAGCTAGCTACTCACACATCACGCAGTCTTGAAATTGGATATCCAAACAAAGGGTACACAAGTATGTATATTTACATCTCCCACATACCAGTAGAGTTCAAAAATCCTATCATAAGTGTTTCCTATTCTTGTTTTCAAATTTTTGCATAGAGAATCTCAGAATCACAGAATGATGGGAAGAGACCTCTGAAGGTCATCTCTTTGAGCCCCCTCAACAAACAGCATCATCTAAAGCAGGATCTCCAGTACAGTGTCCAGACAGCTTTTAAATATCTCCAGGAATGGAGATGCCACAAATTCTCTAGGCTTCCTGCTCCAACCATATTCTTCTTCTTTTATTCTGTTTTTGATGTACAGATAATGCAAAATTTTGATTCTATGCTGATTAATGTCAGGATTCATCACCCATACAGGACACTAATTGAAGGCATCAGTGCTTGGCACCAATCGACTGTGGATGGAAACTGACTATCATTGCCAGCTTGTTATCTTACTGTAAAACTCAAACCTTCTCTCTATCAGTTCCCAAAGGCAGCTTCTTGCCACTGACTCCTTTTGTCTTTCTTCTGCATGGCCAGTTGACTCCTCCCTGTCCCTTGCATGACCACCTAGTCCTCACACAGCCACCTGACCCTTCCTCCTCACAGCACAACCAACAATCCCAGCTCTCCTCTCAATCAGCCTACCCACTCTTTTATAGCACCCGTCCTTACTGGACAGAGCTGGGCCCTATAAGGGCAGGGCTGTTCCTACTCTTTGGTAATTAGTACAGCTGCAGCTCCTCTGGGTTGAGATTGCCTTCAGCACTATCTCTTGTTCTCCTACAATCCACCCTCCCACAGAGTAACACATCTTAAAATCCATGCATGGCAATGCATACAATTTAGCAGCCCATTAAAAGCTATGTTTCTTAAGCATTTCACTTCAAATTCTGATAATATACTTAAGGGATCCGAATCAAGAGCCTCCAAATATATAAGTACTTCAATATTATTTTTGGGCTATATCACTTAGGTGCCATAATTTCATACTTAGAGGCTTAATGTTACAAGAATGAGCCACATAGAAACACAGAACCATAGCATCATTTAGCTTGGAAAAGACCTTTAAGATCACTGAGTCCAAACATTAGCCTAACACTGTGAGGTTCACCACTAATCCTTAATTGTCCTTAATTGTCTCAGCTACACATATCTTAATTACCTCCAAGGATGGTGGCTCAAGCACTGACCTGAGCAGCCTGTTCCAGTGCTTGACATATCCAATACAAACCTCTTCCAGTGCAACTTGATGTAATTTCTTTGTGAAAAAGAAGGCCAGGGTCATCTTTGAAAACTGGACGTATGAACCTTTTTTTAAGTACCTCAAAAAGTACCTCAGAATTGTCTCATTTGTGTCTAGCCGGTTTTCCTTCTATTTGTCACATGGTCCTGAAATGTAAGCAAACAGCCTCAATAATGCAATATTTTCCACAACCCTGCTATTTACAAAGTGCATTTTGTTAAGTATTTGATTTTTAATAATGGGTAGAACTTGTTTTAATTTTCTCTGCACTCTGGAGTCACATAACTTGCTCTTCTCATTCAACCAGGGACAGGGACAAAAGTCATTCCTGCTTCAGGTGACATTAGCAGCTACTGAATCATTTCATATGCAGATTAAATACTGCATTACAGCCTTCTTCATGGCTAGAATACCAAATAATTAAATGCCTAATCCGTAACTACTGCATCTGCCAAACTGTCACGCAAAATACTGAGTTGCCCTGCCTGCTACTTCTGGTAGTGTCTATCCATTATTATAGACCAGTATATAATTATATTTGTATTATTGTTTATAATGATGTTGGGAAAAAAAGGGTTGGTAATTACTTCTGACCTTTTTAGAGTCAACTGCCTGTCCCAGGGTGATGTTATGCTGTATATTATGTTTTTGCCTTCAAGACTGGCTCTGAAGAGTGAAAGTTTGTTTTGGTTTCTTATCAGCCGCTCCCCCATGGCTGGCGGGACACACAGACGGGGCAGTACATGGTGCTGCTTTTGCTTTTTGCCTGGCTTTTCTCTTTGCTCTTGCTCTTGCTTCTGCTTTGCTCTCGCTTTTTATCTTCTGCTCATTAGTTAGTAGATAAGCAGCCCAAATTTCTTCCTAGACTGTTTCTCCTTTCCTCTTTTTGGACCTACTCTAGCCTGCTCCGGACTGGGACCTGGGAACACCGAGAGTTTGCACCCTGTGGCTGCAGCAGGTGCCCCAGCGCCGGAGGGACTGAGCACAGAGCGACCACCCCCAAGAGAGACTTTCTGAATTTGTCATCTTTTTCAGAGCAGTGAAAGAGTGCTGCCACACGGTATTGTTCATTTTGTGTGCTGGGGGGTGCTGTGCCTGTTAAATAAACAGGTTCTTTCCATTTCGCTCTGAGGAATCTTTCCCGACCTGGTTGGGGGGAGGGGCCATGTGGGTTTGCTTTCTGGAGCGGCCCCCTTTTGGAGGTTTTCTCCCAAATTTGCCCTAAACCAGGATACTGCCTTATTCTTGGAGTATTTTTGAGGGATTTTTAGGGGTGTTTTCTCTTCACAGAGAAAAGCAAGGCTAAACTTCCCAAGGATATTTCTGGGATTCATATTATCTGAACCTCAGAGAAAGACAAAACAATTCTTATCTCACTGCTCTTGTTGTTCACAAGTGGAATACACTGTGGAAGATTATTTACCTGAAAAGAACTGGTAACTGGATTCTGGTGTGTGTTTTGATTCACTGACCAACTGAATCCAGGTTTGTGTGTTGGGACTGCCAGCTGACAGTCATGAGATTCTGTGCAGTTGAGGTGAGTTGTATGCTTGTGCAGATTCAGTTTAGATGTAGTGTAATATAATATAGTATATTAAAATATAATAAAGTAATTCTGATATCCATAGAGTCCTCATAATTTCTCCCGGACATCGGGCAAAAATATCCCTGATAATGTCTGATTTTCCTTCAAATGTAATGCAAAAGTAAATATAAATTATTTGTTAGGTTTTTGAAATTTATCTGAAAGTCTCCAAACTCCTTCCTAGGTAAATGTCAGTTCAACCAATATCAGAAAACATTGAAATGATGAATTTTACACTTGCCTTTGTTCAGTCAAAGATATACAAGACAAACAGCAATCATTTCCTATGAAGTGAGAATTTATCAGCTGTTGCTAATACTATCTCTAATCTTACAGTCTTACAGTAAACTTATTTTTGATGTGTTTTATTAATAAAAGCATTCATACACAATATTACAAGGAAGAATATTTAAAATATATATATATTATACCAATTCTTGAAGACTCTGGAAGAAAAAATCTCCATGGAAATCTGTGACTGTACCAGAAATCTCATAAAAGTCATATATCCTCTGACATCAAAGTACTTTTCACTTACAAGTATCCAGATGTCAGTACATATATCTGAGTTTGCTCTTTTGGAAGTTACATTATTGCTGTTAAGCAAATCAAACATAGATTTCTTTATCCTGAAAACCTTTCAAAAATATTTTCCCCTGAAATGATTAAATGCACATGTATGAAAGAATGTGATGATTTAGAATATAATTAACTCAGCATAGTGTAAGACACAAGATCGTTTCTTTGTGAAAGCAGCACTTGGGATTTCATTTAATAATTAAGATATTCAGGTAAGTTCTTTCACGTAATACTGCAAACCATTAAACACTGGGAACTAGCTTTCATTTTTAGCATAAGTGAATATCTGTATTGTTTTATATTTTGTATTATTTGATCTACTTCCATAATTCTACAGATAAAAAAGGAATATGAAGTAAAGTAAGAGGGGTTTTGGACAAAATCCTTATGCTTAAATAGAGCTAGTACACAAATTCATGTGCTTTTTGCAGGCCCAACTGTGAACTTCATTTATATATCTTTTATCTGTAATTATGTATGTAGATGGGATAAATTGCTCTTGCCTATAAATAGGCACTTTATCCTACAGTTACCTGACTGGCATGTGCAATCAGGGTAACTGATCTTGCAATCACATGTATCTACCATGCAGGTCAATAAAATTCAGTTAATTCTCAATAATGTTTTGATATGAGAATCATATACATATACTTTACTCAAGTAGCAAGCTGCCAAAAATAGAGTACTTGAGCTGCTTTTTCTGCACTGCCTTGTAATGACAGGGTAAAATGTCTGCCCTTCAGCTGCACAAGGCAAATCCAATCTGTTCTAAGAGTGATGGCAAAACACCAGTAAAGTCAGGAATTTTCTTGTTACCAAACTACTTTACCTCATAAATAATTTGTTTAGCCATTATTTCAGCCTTTCCTGCTGAACTTGATGGTGGTAAAATCCACAAGAAAAGATACTGTATTTCTATTTCCCCCTTCAAATTTTAATTGAGAGTAAAAGAAGTCTTAAATAAATGTGTTATAGACCTGCAGACTATTGTTATTACTGTTAGGATTGATTAAAAAAACAAAAATGAGAAAAATCACTTTTAGTACATTGCCAGTAGCTAGAAGATTAGCTACAGAATATTTTCTTTGAGACATTTCAGGTTAATAAGCATTTCATTAAAAAAAAAAAGTTCTTCAGAAAGTAAAAGTAGCTGCAGGCTGAGGATGCTTCTCCACAAAAGCACATTTTTTATAGATGCTGTTCTCTTTGAATAGTATGGCCAGTCAGATCACTTGGGGCAGGTCAGAAGGAATGCAAAATATGACTTTTAACTCACCTTTACATAACCTTCTCCTCGGAAAAGTCCATTTTCATGCTGTCTTTAAATAACCTAAGGCTCTCCCTCCTAATGCTAGGCTGCAGAGGCCACTGAGAATGATAAACAGTGCTCAGCAAGCAGCACAGGATAAATGCAAACAAAATATTCTCCTTTTTTTAGTCTTAGATGCTGAGACAGTTAGGCAAGAGCCATGTGTCATGTCAATCTACTGCATGAAATATGATGCATTTTGGAGAGTTAAGCACAAATAAATTTTATGAAAGTACAGAATACCAGTATTATTTTAATATTGTGTGTATATATATCTATATATATGCATGCATATATATCTATATATACATATATATAAGTCTTCCCACGCATTTTCTCTTTCCACAAAAATGTATGTGCACATATTCACCTGGTAAAACTGTCTATACTGTTGCCTTCTGAAGAAAGGCAAGGGCGACCTGGTTTCAATGAGCAGCACGGCGACCCCAATTTCTCCTGGGACGCTTGGGTCAGTAACAAGCGCTGACACCAATGTGGTGGACGGTTAAAGGCAGTTTATTCTCTCATCTGAGGGGTTTTATAGGTCAAGGGGTTTCTCTACGTCAGAAGGGGGTCTGGCTATACTTTCTAGGGTTAGTATGGAGTGGAAAGTTACTGGTATCTCTATATTAGGGGGGCTACATGCTTGGCTACATTCAAAAGGTGATCCATATCTCTGAAGAGTAGGGGGGAAGGGTTTCTGTATTTTTCCGTAACATCCCAATATCTTCCGAGTGCCAACTCTAACTACCACACTATACCCCAAGATCCATATTGGAGCTTTGACTCATCTTTCATACACCTGGGAAAAGGTAATTCCTAAATCATGCATTCTGGCCACATCTAGACCTTCCCTACATGGTCAGAGCTATTGTGCATTTCACTGTTATCACAGAAGTGAGAAAGGAAGGCTAAAACACCTGGGAAATGAGCTCGTACACGTGGGAAGAATGACATAGTGCACATACTTCCATTAAGGGAATTCTAGACAGAAATATGCTGCCTCTAGTCAGTGAATTAACACCAAAAAATTACCAGAAGCATGATGCGGCTGAACCACTTAATGTTTTCTTACACATTTTAGGCTTTGGTGGGAGCCACAGCATAATGGTTTGTTGGGCCAGAGACCTAACTTATTTTGCTGAAACATATGATGCAATTTGTAGAATGCAACTTACTGTTTTTCTACAGGATGGACTAACTTTGTGAAGAGTCATTCAGAACGGCCACTTTCACAGCAATCTATAACTCAAAAACAGATTAAAATATTGTTACAACATGTGAAAAAGAACAAGAAAACTATTTGCTAAAATTGAATTCAACTCAGTATGGCACTGTTGGATATAGCAAGAACAACCTTGTTCGTCCTGTTGTTCCCTGACACTACCCCATGAGAAGTCTAATTCTTGGTGTCTTCTGGACAAAATGTAAAAGTAAAACCTTTTTTGTCCTTTCCTACAATGGATATAATTTTTTCCAATCATGGCCATTTTTTCCTCAGACTGCTGTTTTCTAGAGAGTATCACTTTTCCCAATGCTCCAAGAGTCTAAAGAATCCAACATGAATGTATACTCAACTAGATAGTAAAATGCCAAGAAATTGATATTTCACTATTTTAATTGTCTTTCTTAAGTCACTATTCCAGCTGTGGGAGAGTATCTGACCCACTTTTCTTTCATGCAGAGACAAGACTAGCATTCATCAAGGATTAGTTTATTAGTAACCAACTGACCTATTTTACAGTAAAAATCAATAGAAAAAGCATGTATGTCACACAAAGCACCAAGCATAAAGAAACAAAAAATTATTTTGGTGATGAAAGAAGCTGCATATCACTAATTGCAAAGCAAGCATCCTGGCAACAGACAGAGGGGAGGGGTGATACCTCTACCTCTCATTTTGGAGTCAGTCATGGATCATCATTATATGCTGATCTTTCACTTGTCTCTTACATGTTATATAAAGACCTGAAAAGGAAATGTATTTGTACATGAATAACAATTAATTTATTTTATAGCCTATTTCACTTTGTTGTCAGCTAATTAAATTCTGTCACTGAACCAAATATGATTGATTGTTACCTGCAGCTGTTCCCTCTAAATCTGTCTACAAATAGTTGCTCCAAGATGGTAAGCATTCTGACACTCTCTAAAATACAGTCAGCAACAGAAACAGACAACCGTTGAAAATTTAATCTTAACAAGACTTCCACTAAACTCAGGGGGATACCATTCTTAATTAGAAAGAGAATGCCAGACTCTGAGTAGCTAGCTTAGCAAAGTTCACTAACTAACATCTGATTAAAAGACATAAGGTGGACAGCTTTATTTTCCCTCTAAGAAACCCAACAGCTACAAAAATTATTTCCTTCATAAGATACACTTAGTCATCAAAATGACAGGCTTGTCAGACCTGTGGCAGATTACCTTTTTTTTTTTTTTTGAGTATTTTCCTACTGATGTGTCAATAAAGAGAACACACTGCCAGGGAATTTTGTTATGAACAACACCTTTTATGATGGTGTGATGGGACAAAATGCACTTCCAGAAATGCTGCAATGACACAAATCTGGAAAAGGTGATTCACCAGTGGTGGTACTGCCATTCAGACAGACCTTGAGAGGTTGTAGAAAAGGATATTGTAAAATCTCATACAGTTCAACAAGAACTACAAATTGAACATAGAATTACAGAATATTGGGATAGAAGGTACCCCCCTGACATGGGTAGGAATGCCACCCACTAAATCATGTTGCTTGGGGTTTCATCCCAAATGGCCGTGAGCACTTCCTTGGATGGGCCAGTCACAACTTCTCTAGGAAGCCTGTTTCAGTACCTCACTACTCTCACAGTAAAGAGTATCTTCCCAACATCTAATCTAAATATCTCCTTTTTTATTTTAAAAACATTTCTCTTTGTTCTCTCACTACATATCATTGGAAAATAGCCCCTCTCCAGCTCACTTATAGGGCCCCTTCAGGTACTGAAAGGCTGCTATAAGGTCTCCTCAGATCCTTCTCTTCTCTTAACAAGTCCAACTCTCTCTGATTGTCTTCATAGGAGAGATGCTTCAGCCCTCAGATTGTCTTTGTGACCCTCTTCTGGACCCAATTTAGCAGTTCCATGTCTTTCTTGCACTGAGGACTCCAGGGCTGAATTACTCCAGTGGGGGCCTTATGGGCCGTAGTAGAAGGAGAGAATCTCCTCCTTTGACCTGCTGGCTACCTCTCTTTTGATGCAGCTCAGGATGTGACTGGCCTTCTTGACTGTGAGTGCATGCTGTTGGCTAATATCCAAATATTCATCCACCAGTACCCCCAAGTCCTCTGCAGAAATGATCTCAGTGAGCTCTTCTCCAAGTCTGTACTGACATTTGGGATTCTCCTGACCCAGGTACAGCACATTACACTTGAACTTGTTGAGTTTCATGACTTTCTTGTGGGCCCACTTTTCCCACTGGAAGGCATTCCATCCTTCTGTTGTGTCAACTGAATTGCTCAGCTTCGTGTCATTGGCAGACTTGCAGAGGGTGCACTCAATCTCACTCTGTCATTGATGAAGATATTGAACAGTACCCATCCAAGACAGAGCCCTGAGGGACATAATTTATCACCAGCCTCTACCTGCACACAGAGACATTGATCATAACTTTTCTCTTTTGATTTTTCCCAACCCTCTCTATACCCCTCCTAGTAAGGACAGGAGTTGTCTTTGTGTTTCCTATTGACCTGTTTAAATTCTGAAAGAGAAGTTGACCACACTATCCACATTACACTATAGCACAGTTTAGCCTTCTCTGCAAACTGTGGACAAATGGACAAACACGTACTGTTGTGATAGCCTCTGTGAAATTAGTGACATTTGGGGTAGGGAAACAACAGAAAGGTGATAAAATATATTGAAACTGAATTTTAACTTTTTTGAAAATAACCATCAGATGAGGCCTCCAATCCTTGATATAAATGATTACTCAGTTTGGACACTATTAATTGTTCACAATACCTAACAGGAACTGACTGGTAATAACTTTAATATGGAAAGGTGAAAGTTTCTAAAGTTTCCCTCTTAGCGCAGATACAAAGCAGTATGATCCCTGTTCCATTTATTCTGGTAAATGTAATTTCTGTTTCCATACATTACAAATGATGTATGGAGACTGACTCTACATACCAGGAAATAACAATATTAGTAATGAAATGTTAATACAGCCATCTGTCTTCTTTAGTGTCTAGCTAAACTGGAAATGCAAATCAAACATATACTTTTTTTCTCAAAATGCAGTTTTCACAAGGTAGATTGTAGCCGCGTTTCTCTTCATAGAGAGAAGAGAGACACAACTTCCCAAGGATATTTCTGGGATTCACATTCTCTGAACCTCAAAGAAAGAAAAAACAATTCTTATCTCATTTACTGCTCCTGTGCTGTTCACAAGTGGAATACATTGCGGAAGATTGTTTACCTGAAGGGAATTGGTAATTGGATTCTGGTGTGAGTGTTTTGATTCACTGACCAATTGAATCCATGTGTGTGTGTGTTGGGACTGTCTGCTGACAGTCACAAGATGCTGTGCAGAGGAGTGCAGTTGAGTGCTTGGCAGATTCAGTTTAGACGTAATGTAACATACTGTAATATAATATAGAATAATATAGTATAATAAAGTAATTAATTAGCCTTTGATGAAATGGAGTCCTCCTCATCATTCCTCCTGGATGTCGGGCAAAAATATCTCTGATAGTAGCTATCTTAAATCTTGGCTATTTTTTTTCTGTATTTAGTTGAAGAACTCTTTGGCTGTATGTGATAGCTTTACAAGAAAAAATTAGCTAACTCTCATATTGACATAGAAGCTTGCTAGGTCCTTATCTGTCCAGCACTTACTTACCCAGAAGACATTCAGACCTGTAGCTTACTCATGTTAAATTGTGCTGCACGCCTCAAAAAATTTCCAGTGTTTAGCAGGGGTATTTCCAGAAGAAATTATCACCACATAACTGAAGGAAAGCATAATCATGCCATTTTATGAATGCTTGTTTTACTTAAAATTATTCTTCTTCTGTCAGAGTAATTGCCATTTATAATTTAAATAATTGTCAACTCTCACTGAAGCAACCATACTCTCTGATGAAGAGTTGCATGTGTACTCTGTAAAAGGTTATATCCATCTCTACATTTTACAGTCTTTATTCAATGTGGAGAAAAGGGAGATTTCAGGTCTGCAAAAGTAAACACTGGGTATCTTGACATATCTGTGAACATGTTCATACTAGGAAGGAGAATAAACCTATCTTAGGTGCAATTACGTGAACTCGTGCAGTTGAGAGTAATTTCAAGGTTGCTCTTTCTGGCAGTGAGAAATCTAATAAAATAAAAGAAGGCAGAGATAGGAGAAACACTGGTAAATTATTTCCAGACTACCTTCTTCCTGGAAATGTATGACCCTACTTACTCCATACTCTGTTCAGTTCATGATTATGTATAAATTACAATTTTTAAACAAGGAGTGAACAAGTGAGAAGCAGCATCTGAACAGTTGAATAGATTATGCCACCAGGAATTTCAAAGCTGATTAACTGCACTGGAGTACTTCTTCCCAAAATGCATACATGCATCACTTTCAGTTCACTTATTTGCTCTTATATTTTTAACCTGACTTCTGCTTTTCTGTTTCATGTACCTTGAAGTTGAGCTCAGATGCTCTAACACAGAAACCTATGATTTTTCACACGTAGCTAAACTTCTGTAGACATCTCCACAATCAAAAACTGAAACTGGGACTCCATCATCCCTGAAATTATAGTACAAATGCAGTTTACTTAAGACTAGAAAGCTTTTGATCTAGAAAAAAACCACTGTTTTTTGCGGGGGAAAATGAAGAGAGGCAAGCCTACATAACAACTGAAGCAGAAAGCTGTTTTGAAGCTCACAGTATTTAAAACCAGAAAGATCTATGCTGTTTGCCCATCTGTGCTGGGTTGGCCGGGGTAGAGTTAATAGAGCAGTCTAAAGCTGCACCAAGGGAAATATAGGTTGGATATTAGGAAAAAGTTTTTACAGGAAGAGTGATAAAGTACTGGAACGGTCTGCCCAGGGAGGTGGTGGAGTCACCATCTCTGGATGTGTTTTAAAAAAGACTGGATGTGGGACTCGGAGCCATGGTCTAGTTGGGGTGTTAGGGCTGGGTTGGACTTGATGATCTTGTAGGTCTCTTCCAACATGGGGATTCTGTGATTCTGTGTAATATTCTTTGTAGTAGCTAGTATGAGGCTATGATTTGTATTTGTGCTGAAGTCACGTTGATAAGACACCGGTGTTTTGTTACTGCTGAAAAATGCCTGAACACCATCAAGGCCTCTTCTACCTCTCACATTGCCACACCAGCGCACAGCAGAGAGGGGACACAGCCAGGAGAGCTGACTCCAACTCACCCAAGGGATATTTCATACTATATGTCATGGTATTCAGCATATAAAAGTGGAGAAAAAGAAGAAAGGAAGGGACATTTTTAGTGATGGTGTGTGTCGTCCCAAGTAACTGGTCTTTCCTGGAGGTAGAACACCTGTCTGCCCATGTAAAATGATGAATGAGTTCCTTACTTTGCTTAAATTCCTTGTTTTTCTTTGCTTGTGTGCACGGCTTTTGCTTTACTGCTGGTGTGCATGGCTTTTGCTTTACTTATTAGACTGTCTTTATCTCAGTTGCTGAATTTCCTCACTTTTATTCTACCAATTCTCTCCCCATCTCACCATCTAAGCAGGTGAGTGAGCAAGAGGTGGTGTGAGGTTTAGTTGCAGGCTGGGATTAGACCACAACAATCTGGATTTAACCCTCTCAGCAAAGGTCAAAGATTTATATAGTGATTTTTGCAATCAGCCCATCACCCTTTCAAATAAAAACCACTTATTTTTCTGTTCTTAGATATACAGTTTCCTTCCCTGAAGGACCTGAAAGTAGATCTTTTGGTCTGTTTTATTCTCTGTATCCCCCAACATTTCTACAAAACAACAGGCTATGAATCTGAACCTATGGAAATGTCCTTCCATTGACTAGAAAATAACAGTCACAAAATTATCTCCTATGCATTTTTGCTTTATTTCAAAGTGCCTGCATTTTGCTATTTTCAGAGAAATTACTACCTTTTTCTTCATTAATTAAAATAATTCAGAGCCACAGAAAATATGTTAATCTATATTGAATTTTCTATATTGATTTCTATGTTAATCTATATTGCATTTATTTTCAGTAATCCTCTAAGTCTGTATTACCTCAATAAATATATATTTTATGTTAAAGTTCAGTTTTACAATGTCTGATAGTTTTGAAGCTAGAGTTTCTACACCAAAGCAACAATTCAGTGATTTTGTAATTATTTTAATTTTTGGGAATTTCGAAGCTGAAGATGACTCATTTGTCTTTTTTTTTTAATTTTATCTGGGTCCAAAGACCAACTTATTTATTTGAGATCCTACAGTTAGTGGTAAACTGAAATCCTTATGACCTCAAAATTTAATAAATTGCAATAATCTGTTCACTACATAACACTGCATTTCCTTTTAAACTCTAGGTGTGTTTTAGAAAGATGGTCTTTGCTGTGAATGTTCATAGAAAATTAAAAAAAATTCCTTACACTGTCCCAATGGCACTTAAAGATGCATCCGTGGTCCTAAATGAAAATTGGGAGAATATCTAAACAGTCTCTGAAGAGACACTTGCATGGAGAAGAATAAGGACAGTGAGATGTTTGTCAAAATAGAGATGGATTTTTGTACATCAGATATCATGTAAGAGCAAAATCAGAAAAAACCAAACCAAATAAAACAACCCATCTTAAAATTTAGATAAGAGACAAGTGAAGCAATTATATCTCTCAGATAAGTTCTTATCAGGTCATTGAAAACCATGGCCATCTCATTAGGCACTGTCTGAAATGGGTTTATAATGCTAGTCCTAGAGAACTGAATGAAGAATTATGAATTAAAAAGAAAAAAAACCCAAAAACCAAAAACATATTGGCGACATTTGGGAAATGATTAGGGAGCTTATTTCAGGACTGATCACCATTTCCACATCAGTGCAGGTTTGCCTTATAATTATACCAACCTTTATGTTGTCATTGTGATAGTGAAGTCAAGAAACACAGAAGGCAGAGATCTGTTCTTTCTCTTAGCTGTGAGATAGCCTAACTGGATATTTTCTACATGTTCACTTTGCCTTCTATTTTTTTTTCCTGATTTATCAACCTGTCATTTATCTGTGTATTGCAAGTTCTCTTTGGTTTTTTTGGTTTGTTTTTTTTTTAGGAGATAGAAACAATTTGTCTTGTTTTCTAATTTACCTTTATTATTATGCTTCGTTGTCTGTTTCCTCTGTGACCCTATTTTTATTTTCAGTAAGAATGAATTTATGCTGAACTGATAAAATCTGCATACGAATGCGCCGACTTTCAGTTAACACTGCAGTTTTGACATTTAGGCTTTCCAAGCATAACCATATTGCTTAATGTTTGGGGCTCTTCCTTTTTCTTGTATCCTGTAATTGGTTATTCCACACAATTTCCTGACATTTTTTCCAATTTACATGAAAAATTGTGATCTTACCCTAGTTTTATGCATCAAGTACATGAAGTTTATATTCATCCCAAAAGCTGGAAACCATAAACAGAAAACTAGAAATTTATGGTTCATATATAGATAGTAACTTAACCTTTTATTTTAATTCTCTGTAACTAAGTGTAATGCTTAACAGTTAATATGTAGTTGATAACTGTGAATCATGTTTACAGTGTGGAACTATATAGAACTATTACATTTTGTTCAGTGGATGAGGAAAAGTAGCAGCTACAGTAAGAAGTAAATAATGAGGGAACTGTAATAAATCAAAATTCCATGATACCTGATGTCTAGGTGTAACCAGAATAATTATTTTACTAGAATTACTTTTAAAAGTCAACTTGAGAAATTTTCCATTAAATATTCAGAAAATAAAATTAAAATATTCTTTACTTACCCACAACCTACTACTGAAAGGTTTCAGTCTAAGGTAGAAACATAGGGTTAACAGTTTATTCCTCTCATAATTTAATTGATTGAATATTGTCTTTCATGCCATGAAAGATGTAAAATTTATAATATTTTATAATTTTAATATTTAATATAAGATTTTTAACATAGAAATGAAAGAGTTCAATATTTTTGAAATATGTAGTATATATGGTCTCACTCTTGTTTCACCAGATTTTCTATTTTGTGAAAGAGTGGCTTTTGAATCTTGTTTGGTAGCACTCAACACAAAATTAAAACTAGAAATCTCCCTTGGAGAAAAATTAATTCTATTTTTATATAGTGGCCTCATGGTATTATTAAAATGTACTAAGACTCTTTTGTTCCAAGGTTACAAATTTAGGTCTATGTTCATAGGTGTATAACTGAAACTCTTAAAAAGTTCTGACTAACGTCTTCAAACTTTTCCATCTTGCATGTCTGCAGGTGTATAGAGATTTTTCACCATTCACGTCACATGCATCCCAGTTTTGCCATTAATCTTGATAAAACACAGAAAGAGTTTTAGTGCAGAAACTTGAACCTTGGTTTCCTTAACCTCTCTGTAACAGTGTCCTACTTTCTAGCCAGCATGCAACATTTCCTTCATCCTTTCTCTAAATCTGACTTCAGTTCCTTTATTGAACTTGATTTATTTTCTTCATAGTGGCAAAACTTTCTTTAAAGAGATGGATAGTGTTTCTTTACGTGAATCAGACTAGCATATATCTAAAGGTGATAGTATCTTATAGAGGGAGAAAAGAACTGGTGCAATCTCCTTCTCTAACCTCTGTTTTCCTGAGGTTGAACTTTAAAATAATGCTTTATTCAAAAAATAGTGTAATTCTGATTGAATTTTTAAAATGTAAGTTCTTACAAAGAGTTATCACCCTTCTTTGATATGTTTTGTGGCAAAAGGGCAGGGAACACTCAGGCTGGTTGGGATGAGTTATCTTTAAAAATATTCCAATTACTCATAAGGGAGATATTGATAACCTTATCAGAGCAGACTTCAAAAAGCCTAAATCACAGCATTAGATGCTGTGCTTAGAGTTAGGCATTTGCAATGACCTCTTTAGAGTTCAAGGTATCCCAGAATGCAGCTCATAATTGGGATAATTTAATACATATCTCAAATAAAATTTCTACATATTGATTCTGAAATTTAAAAAAAAAAGGAAAAAGAAAAGGTAATATCATATAATATTATGCATCTGTTTTCTTCTTTTTGTTTTATAAGAAGCCGCATTTGACAGTTAAGTTATTTCAAGACTAAATCTTTCTCTAAAAAAGCTTCAGGTCCTGACATATATTTCCATAATACATACAAACATATTTTTTTAGAAAAAGATGAAATAATAAAATGCTCATGGATTACTGAAAATAAATATCAGGAAATCTCAGCAAAGATTAGTCATGGTCCTGAGTGCCAAGGTTACACTGAGAAATGATTTGTTAACGACATAAAACTGAAACAAAAATTTAGTCTTACTGATGTCTAACACTGGTAAAAAGAAACAATATCTCAAAATTCAGTATTTCTGTAGCCTGCTCATTTGAAAGACTGTGCAGACATCATAGTTACATTGTGCAACTATAGAAAAAAAGCATAATTATGATCATGCTTGTCTAACATCTCTCTTCCAAGCATCTTAAGTTCTTTGTAAACAATAGCTAATTAAATATCCTTATAACTTCCTTTTTGGTGCAGACAACAAAAACAGTTCCCTTTCTTTGTAAGTCTCTTTTATTTAATGGTATAGGGTGACAAGTGGAAAGTAAAAAAATTCTTCTGATTAATGTTTCGTCTGCAAGATCATCTTTCATGCTTTGTCATTTTAGGAGGCTACATAAGCACTGTTTCTATACCTTTAGCACATCACACACAAAAACATGCCTGGGACTTCCACTGCCCTTTGTGAAAAGCTGTTTTGCCTCCTAGACAAGCACCAAGTTTCTATATTAAACTCATGTTTTTTTCTGTTACCTCATTTTACAACAGTGGAATATCATAGAAATGTCTGTGATGGCATCCCCATAAAAATCTAAGAAAACGAAACACGGATTTAATGCAATATAAATCTTCTGAGTATTTGGGATTATTTTTTAAGCTCATTACAGAAAAAAGACTCTTTACAGCAAAAAGCACAAAAGATCCACAGATTATCCAGATGAAATAACAAATGTGTACCTCATGCACTCAATTTAGTTTTGTAACCATTCTACAGCTGGGCAGGATTGAACACATCCAGGATATTTTCACCAGGCAACATTCAGTTCAGTCACATCAAAGAATAAAACAAGGGGTAATGATTTGCATACATGTGCAGTCAAAGGACATTTTTCTCTCTTTGGTTGTAAATCTAGGGAAGGCAACATGAGAAGAGAGATTTGAGTTGATATAAAGGCCTGGGAAACAAAGTAATGAAGTAAGTGTATGCAAACTTATGACAAATGTACCTCGATACACATATGTTTATAGAACATCAATCTGAATCTATGAATGTATATAAACACACACACACATATACATGCAGATACAAATGTATTCGTTTGTTAATTTATCCAAATATGCAATAAAAAAATAGTTTAAGAAAGGAAAGTTCAAGAGCAAGAGAAGGAAAGATTCAAATATCAGAACTTCATTGGGTTTCCTTAAAAGTCTTATTGGACATTGAAGGCGCACTTTGTCTACTCATTGGAGTAGGTGGTTTACATTTAGCTCTTGTGGTTTATGTCATTTTAAAATTTCACTTTGATTCTTCTAAGATAAGTTGTTTGTCCCTTTAGTGGCTTGGAACACCTTTGTAAGTGCTGTAGCTGTATTCTGTGAATATTTAATATAATTGCTGTTTTCTTGTTGGAAAGATGAATCATCCAGGTTTTGCCTTAGGAGCTGGGAGCTACTCTAAATATGCAACTATTTTCTTCAAGTCATTCCTGTAGGCAAGAGGGAGCACATCTGCTCCCTCATAACAGGAAAAAATTCAATAAACAAAGCTTTGTGAAGCTATTTTTTTAGGATTTGCATGAGAATACAAAAGAATATTAACAATTGCTGGAAGTTATTTTTCAAAAATAAAAAAAATCCAACATGAAAGAATGCATGCTTGAAATATATCAATATATCTGGGGTTTTTTTTTCCATTATTATTTGTAATGGGAATATTTTTTTTTGTGGGAAGCAATCAAAAGAAAAATATTTCTATTTACTCTTGATGTTCTGGCCAACAAAACTAGAAGCCATAAGACTTGATCAAATTTTAAGACTAAGGTAAAGAACAGTTTAAAAGAAATGCAATGACTACAGACCAGCATTGTCCAAAGTAAAAAATTTATATTGGCAGTTTGGTGGCTCACCCAGTCAGTGAAAAGCCTACCCAGCTTCCAGTGAACACTTGGGTGACTTGTAGACAGTGTTTTTGTTGCAATATTTCACATTATCATTATTTAATTTTTCCTTTTTGCTTATTAAAGCATTTATTCAGCATGGAATAAATTACAAATCAATTGGCTGCCAGTGGTTTAAAACAGTTTTGACATCTTCCTTGATACAGGAGATAGCAAAATAATTAATATATACAATGCTTTAATCTAAGAAAATGGACATACAGAAAGGAACAAATGTTGGTTGTCTGTTTCTGTGTTTTTCAATCTAATGAAAAACTGTTTAAGTTTGCAAGTTGCTAAGTTTTTAATAATAATACTGATACTACCACATTGGAGTTGATCAATGCAGTAATATTTCAGAAGTTATTTTAACTTTCTTTGAATTTGTATGTATTTCTACCTAAACTATTCTTCTTGTAAGTCAACTTAGGAAAATGTCAAAATTACTCATGTCTGTAAAAAGTGTCATAGCTGAGTTCTTCTCAGGATAAGAAATTGATGCAGTTATTGAAAATTACATCTGAAGCCTACTATGTAGGATCCTTTTAAATCAGATCTTTAGCATGTTCTTTTATGCTAACAGGCAGTGGAATAACATTAGTAGGAGTCATATCAAAAAAATATGTTCAAAGGTCCCTTAAACTTAATTATAAATTATTTTAATTTAAACTGTGATAGTATTCAGTGAATGATTTATTGCAGCACTATTAAATGTTCTTCTACATAGTATAGCAATTTTCCACTTCATTGCTGCCATTTGAAAATGACGTCAGAAGTTGCTTCACTTATTTCTTCTTCTTAATGATTTATTGCCATGGTTGCAAAGCATTTCAGCTGGCTACTATAGTTTCCTCTTTCCTCAGTGCAGTTAAAAAACACCTTGGTGTTTTCTCAGATTATGTAAAAAATATTTACCTTTTTAGGTTCCACTTGGAATGGTTTGTCTAGACAGCAATGGAAAATTCAATATCAATGACTGTGATGAAATTTTAAGATGCAACACTAATTATCCCTTAATCCTTAGATATGTTTTTGACTATATCAAAATTTTCAATGCTTGTTAATGTGTAAGAGTAAACTAAACAGTGTAAGAGAAAACATAACAGGAAAAAATTTGCAAAGGATTGTTCACACTCTTACCTTCAATCACAGTGGAGCTTCAGCTCCTAAATACTGAATCAAATGTTAACAAAATCTGATTTTTGCAGATTTGAATGCAGCATTAGCTCATTCATTGCAAACACCATTTTAACTTTTTCATAATTTAGCTATCTTACAGATATATACATATACATAAATATATATATATATGTAATGCTACTACAGCAACAAAAACCTACATATGTTCAGGAATTTCCCACTCTTCAAGAAAAATTATCAGTAATGAAAAGCTATGCTTACTGGATTTTAGTATTTATTATTTTAATATGTAAGCAAAAATGTAATGTTTCTTCCTGAAATAAAGCTTTTTCTACATTCTAGAACCTCATCTAGAATGTAGAAAAAGCTTTATTTATATAATAATAATAATAATAATAATAATAATAATAATAATATCAATTATATACATATAATGGTGTTAACAATAACCTCCCCTGAAGCAGGTTGCAAAGCCAGTCTAATATAGTACTCAACTATCCTTGCTTTTAATATATTATTCCTAGTTTCTAACAATAAAATCCTTTGCTATATATTAGCTCTTCAGCAAGTCCAAATAAAAGAGAATGCAAACAAATAATCTTATAAAATGTGAATTTAGTCTGTAGAAAAATGTGGGGGTTTTTGTTGATTTTCTTTTTCATTTTACTCAAGAAACAAGAAGAATGGCTTTGTAAAATGATGTAATGGTACAGTCTCATCTGTCAAAATTAACGATAGTCGAAGAATTTTTTTGAGCACCTAAATCACAAGAAAATATATTTATAATAGACTTGCTAGCATTTTAAGAAAAGTTATACCTTTCATACACTTCAATAAAAATGAGCATAGCACATACTCCGTATGATGCTTATGTCATACAAAATTATTTGGTTCTTGCAGGTATAAGCACATCAGATAATAGAATTATGATGCTGAGTCTGAAAAATCTTCCGATTTTGAAGGCTAATCTGAGATAATTTTTCATATCATAGAATGTGCAGAATAAATTGTTAAATATTTTGAGATAAAAAAGCTTTTTCAGAAGGAGGATACAAGAAAGAAGGTGGTAGAACCTGATCATGAGGAGGCAGCAGAGGCGACATGGAACTGTGTTTCTGCTCTGGGCTCCTCCGTTAGTGAGCTGCTGTACAATTAATGTTAGCGTTGAAATGTACAGACTACCACTCCTTTCAAGAACACTAACTTCTCACCTTAAGAAGCAAGATTAACCTCTCCTAAATGATGGCATAATTTTTCTTGTAGATTAAAGACTAACTATTGTTTCTGAATTACACCTGGGTCTCTTCCAGGAAAAAGCAACATATCAGAGCTGGGACTGATGCCATAAATGCCTGCTTGACACAGAGTAATTTACTTGCAAGCAAGAGAGCAAGAACTAATCCATGTGATTATAGATGGTTGATTAATCTTCATGCTGGAAGTACTTAGACATTTTGGTTCCTTGGCCATATCTAATTTTAGGGTATTGAGATGGAAAGCAAAGCTCTACTTCTGTGTTTCAGAACATCTCCTGTTTTAAGGCGTGAGACTTTCAAACTGAGAAGCCTTTAAGAGATTCCTCAAGTCAGATGCAGAGTGGTACAGTCAAAAGATCAACCTGGAAGTATGCATTTTATGAAATTATCCTCAAAATCCTTTTGAACTAGAAATTAAATGCATTTCATTATGTCACTTATAAGTTATAATTAATTAAAGAACTGCCAATAATTAATCTGAAGATACAGATATTTCTTTGTTATACTTTAACTATATTTAAAGTAAATATAAGACAGATGCAATTAAAACTATTATACCCAGCCTATTGTCTAAAATCAGTACACTGAATTACTAAATGTAAATCAACAAGCACTAATGCTAAGTATGTATTAATTGGTGAAAAATTTTCTGTCACTATAGAAGACCAAATCACCTGTGGAAGAGCTCTTGCACTGAACAGGAGGAACAGGCATTAAAGAAAGAGGTTTTATTTTTTCCAGCATACATTAATATACATGTCACTGGGAGACTTTGAGCAGTATATACAAATCTTAATCTTAAAGGCTAACAGTAGGTTCACTGCTCTTGAGTGGTGTGGAATGCTGCATGGAAGCAGACACCTCTTTTCCTTGTCAAATCCGTCATAAACTCTAGATTTGAAGCAACTGCTATAATCTTGCAGTTTGATCTCTGGCTTAATGGGGGCCTAATGAAATTCCTGATATAATTTGCCAGTCCTGCAGCTGGTGCTAAACTAAAACATGCTTTAGTTAAATGCTCTTAATATAAATGTTCCCAGCAAGAGAGAAGGCAGCAGAATTTTTGAGATGTTATTGCAATGGCTTGGAAAATGCAGTTGAATTTGTCTGCCAAGTCTGAATTTATCTTGCTTAGGTTGAAGTGATAGGATCATGTTATATGCTTGTGAACTAGCATGAAAAGCTTGCTATTGCTATTTTCATTCCTTCTGTAGGCTTTTACAGGCTGTGATTATGGCCTCACCCCTTAGTTTTCTCTTAGATTTACTGAATTGGTTGAAAAGGTTGAACTTTTCTAAATTATTTACTCAGAGCCTAGGTGACCCATCTTTAAAATGTGATAAAAATTCTCGTATTATCAAGTAATGCCCATATTTGTCAACTAATTTATAATCTGCTTGTCAGTGGATAACATACAAAAACATTAACAGTATAAAAAGTAACATTCAGTACAAGATGACAATAATTAAACCACATCCATAGGTATTTAAAATTGCAAAACACAGCCCCCCCCCCCCCCCCCCCATATCTTCTCATGTATTTCTTCGTTCACCATTCGTGTACAAATATATATTCTTATTTTTCAGCATACAGTGTATTATGTCATGACACAGACAACATTGTGGTGACTTTAAGTGATTTGTGGATGGTTTGAGAGGCTGCAGCAGTTCTGCAATTTTGTGGCTACATTTAAAGGTATCATGTAGGTCTCTAATCACTGTCCAGTCACCTATTTGCCTGAATCCTATTGTAGTGAAATAAAGGATATTAATCCCTTACCTTAACTTAGCATTAGAATTTAGGTGTGCTGAAGCCTTGGTCTTCAAGCTGTGATGTGTTGAACTTTTAACTAGCTGACTTAAAAGGAGGCTCAGAGCTGATGGGAGCTGAAAGATAAGGAAGCAAGAAAGGTTGCTACACTCATCAGCAGAAGCTGCAGCCTCAAATGTAAGAAAAGAAATGGCCCACCTAGAGGCAGTGAAGGATCTAATGAGGAATGGACCCCAGACATTCATATTAGTTAGAACTGTAATGAGAGAGGTGGGGAATTTAGATTGTATGGTGGAATTGCACAGGGATTTCTTTGTTCAGGATCCATTTCTGGAGAGACCCAGCTTGAGGTGTTTCTACTGCTGTATTACTCAAATAAATTACCTTATCGGACCTAAAGCTTGAGACTGCTGCTCTCCATAGAGTGGGGAAAATTCTTTAAGACCTGTAGCAGGCCCAGGGCCTGCAATGCCTCCATGACGGTCAGCAGCCTAAGACAGGGAATGCTGAGTCATAATGACTGGATGTTAGAAGCCCTTTCCCACCTTCGGAAAGGGCTTATCTCTCTGTAAGACTATAGGTCACCTTCCTTTAACCCTTAGTATTGGACAATTCCTAAAACCCCTGTACCCTATATAAAGGGCTACTTTTGCCCAGCTTGGCAGAAGACCTGTCTCTGAGAACCTTTGCAGAAGACTTCAATAAAGACATCCCTGTGGAATCACTCAGCACTTCTCCTCTCTCTCCCTGCATCTGCCTAAGGCACCTAGCAAGCAAAGAGCTGAAATCACAAAATGAGCTGATAATCATTTAACAGAGCTGATGTCACCTAAACTTGCTAAGGTGCTCTGAGGCTGGGAGCTGTCTGGGAGCCCAGACAGGCTGTGCTGAGCAGGACTGTGCTATCTGGACCCGTTGCAGCCTGCCAGGGATACCCCAAAACCCGGCAGAGCCCGCATTAAACACCTACCTATTTTGTCCCTCATAATTTCATCTAATCCTTACAAATTTTCCATTTAACTTTTTCGTGTGAATGCATCATGTTTCGGTCTACTGTACTCTAATTCATTCCAAAGATATCACTGAAATTATTTAGCTACCTATTTACACCATGACACCAATGAATATGTCATAGCTCCTAGGTTCTGGTGCATGCTCAAACACCTCAGCTCCATGTGTGATTGAGATCACTCCTACTTCTTCCATTACTCACCTTCCATGAAAAAGATCTCAGCTCCTCTTGACACCTTACACCTTAGACTTTCCACTCTTTCCACTCTTTGTTTTTTTGTTGTTTTTTTTTGGTGTAATGGGAGATATAAAGTAGCATCTTGGAGAATTTAGCAATATGGAAGTTGATATTAGTAATATGAAACTATGGAAAGGGAATAGGCAGACAGAAGGGCTCATATACTGTGCCGGAGAAATCCATGGGGAAAAAACCACATGCTACAGCCTACTAGTACTTCTGGAAAAACGACTTGAGGTAGCACTTTGTTGGTACACTTAATAGGGGAACTCAAGAGGAGTTACAACACTGAAGGAAGCCAGTATAATTTGGCTGAAATGTCTTTGTCTGTATTGTCTAAATCTGGATTTTATGCTTCTGCTATGCTACAAAATGAAACCCTTTCTTTTTTCTTTTTTTTCTTTGTTTGATTAGAAAATGGATATTCCTGATTATGTTCTGAACAGCTAAAATTCCTGATGTGAGATTAAATGGATTCCTTTTATCTGAGTATAAGAGGGAGGGCACCAATCTTCTTAATATTAGAAAGCACACAATATAAGGGGTATGCAATTTAAAACACATTAGCAGCTGGATATTTCCTAAACCTTCACTGAGCTGTCTGTAATGGAAGAGCATTGTGTAATAACCCCTTTCACTTGCTTATGCTCTGTATGATGGCAAATCTGAGGAGTGTTTTAAAGTGAGTCTCTGATAAGTACAGAATCTAGATTATAATCAAATCTTTTGATAGGAAGTTCAATAATACAGTGAAATGACATGACAATTATGAAGGATAGTTCAATTCAGGAAAAAGAAAGAATAAGTTTTTTTTAACTTTGAATAACCTAGGTTAAATCTTGGGAATGTGGTATGTAAATTAGACAAGAGTTCAGCGAAAATCAAGCAAACCAGATCTTTTGAAATAAAACTTCAGGCCTTAGGTTTTTAGAGTTTTTCTCTTGCTTCTAATTATTTTCTCAACTTGCAGAAAAGAAGTGTCCTATCAAGGCCCATCACTAATTATTTGAATTACAGAATGCATTTAATAGGTATTTTGAATATTACCCAATATAACATTGATGACTGCAAAGGCTGAAGCTTATAACCAACGAGCCCATTTTAGCAACCCAAGATCATTATCTGTTTTCAGAAAAAGTCACAGAATTTATGTAGATGTGTTCAGTCCCTGAGTCACAAAGCAGAAAAAAACCCTAATACAGGGAGATAATATGTCTTTTGCTACTTCTGGGATATAAGCTGAGAAAGAAAATCAAGTGAGATTTGAATTTCTGTCTCTGCATGCACAGACACTAGATTTGCACTTATAGAACTGGGCCAACAATTCCATAATGATTTAAAACAATTAAATAAAAACAAAAAAAACCCCAACAACAACAAAACCAATTAGGCACGCCATCCTCACAATCGTAGGCCTGTCTTTAAAAGAAAAGTGTCTTCTGATCATCTTGCAGCATCTAGCTTTCATCATATAAAACTCTAGTGATTTACAGATGCCCTAGAGGTCTTGCACAGTCTTTTATTTTTCTTGGACCTATTGAAGGCAATAAAAAACCTGATATTTTTGAGAAAATTTTTGCTGTCCTTTGCACTTATATGTAATTTGAAGCAAATAGACTCTTGCTGTCTTATCTTCCCTTCCCTTTCATTTACCTGCAACTTGAAATCACTGGTCTCACTAACATGCACAAAAGTTTTTTCACATTAAATATAATGTCTATGTACTTTAAAATTTAATTCAAGTTCAACATGTCTGAACTTTATTTTCTTTTTTAAAAACTATAGCCTTTAACTTCGTCCCAACACATATTCTTGCATCTAAAATATACATAAGTATTGCTAGGCAACGCTTAGCAGATGCTGTTTTTAGAAACTTCTGCTTCTACAACAGCGACTCTTTAGTATTAATCATGCAAATTGTAATGATGTTCTTCAATAGAAATCAAAATTTAGCCTGTTAATGACCTTTATAGACATTTTTGTGTCAGCAGCAATCATCTGTACATAAAGTTCAACCACATCTGCATAAGGCAACTTTATAAGATCTTACGTTTAAATCAAAATGGAATCACCAATAGTGACTCCACTAGTATCATTCTAACATTATAATGCAGTGGCAATGTGTTCCTGCTTGCCACCACTGGCAGAACTAAGCAGCACAAAAATTATTGAGACAGATGCACAAGTAATCAGTTATGTCACCTTATTGATGCATTCATGATTATCCCTTAATGAGGCAGAATTTCTTAAGAGGGAGTACTTGTCCCTAATGAATGTTTCTTCAGATGCCAGACTTGTTTATCTTATACACCTGCTTTCCTTATATGACCTGCTATCCTTAATTACTATTTATAGGTACAGTGGGAAAGCAAAATTCTTGAAACAGCAGTAGATAAAAGATCCTGCATTTCATTAGAGGAAAACAGGTATAATGATAAAATAAAATGAGATTCTGAGATGCGACTGAGGTCTTAATTCAAACAAACAAACAAACAAGTCTAAAAAAAGGAGGAAAATACAACATAAGATTTTAATGCAAAATAAAGAATTGGCAGCCTTCTAATGGACTACAGATGGCATTTGAAATATCTATTTCTTGGTTTTCTTTCTCTTCAAAAGCTGGAGCATAATTTACCCTGTACTTAATCTGTTCCATTCTTGTTAATAGTGACTGGTTAGAAGTCCAATAAAATAGGCACACAAGTCTGGTGGGGTGGAGAGAGTGCAATGCTCAACAGCCCACTAGCAAAATGGAATCAGGAAGTGACTTTAATAGAGTGGAATCCAGAGGCCTGTTCTGTCATAGAATTTCCTATATAGTATCTCCTCCTATGAGAATGGGCATATCTTGGCACCTGAAATGAGATTCAAAATCATTGTTTATCTAAGAAAATGAAAAGTAAATTTGTTTTGTTTTGTTTTGCTTTTTTCGGTGCATGTGTGGGGATTTTTCTTTTCTTTTTTTTTCTCTCCAAGATTTATAATATATCTATGGGTATGACTGTAGAGAAAAACATTTCTAAAAGAAATGCATTTATTAAGACTGTGTTCCCCAAATGCAGGAAACCAGCTCTTACTATTTTATGAAGCTGTCATGATAATTTAGTTGTAATTACTGTCTTCTCTTTATGCCCTGCCATAGAATGTGTATTTTTAAAATACCTTTTGATGTTTTTGTTTGGGTTTTTTTAATAAAATTTTTTTAAAACTCTTTTGACCTTAATTATTTACTTTCTATGAAGGCTTACTGGTTTATTCAGTTTCTTATAAAATGTCACCTCAACAATTTTATTTTATACAGATTTTCACTTGCTAGATTATAGTATTTATATGATGACCTAATGAAGGCAGTGACAATTCATATTTCACTTCAAGGCAAAAGAAGTATTGTATCTGATTCTCTACTTATGTCTAATGAACAAATTGATAATTAATAATTTTACTAATATTCTCATAGAGTATTCATAGTAAATGCTAAGTGGTTATAGCAGAAGGAAATTCTGTCATTATTGGAGACAATGCATGGGATAAGGGCCTTGCAAAGTATTTATTCACAATCATTCAGAATAATAGAAAAGCTGAGAATTGGGCTCAATGATCCTTGCTGGGTGCCCTCCAACTCAGCTCATTCTGTGATTCTGTGAACAGTTGGTTGGACATTGGAGGAGCTGATCTGAGTGCTAGGTCATTCAGCCTTGTTTTTTTCTAGGCAACTTGTTAAAAACCTCTAGTGAGATAAACTGCATAATCTCTGAGCAGCCTGTTTCTGCATTCCTCTCCAGGTTTTCTTTCTGTTTGTTTTCATTTTTTAAATGTACAGTCTGAACTTCCCAAGCCACAGTTTACGGCTGCTTGCCCTTTATATATCATCTACCACAAATTCCTATGAAAATCTGCTCTGAGAATGAGTTTCAGTTTTGAATATAGACTTAACACTTGAATGGGCAAACACGAAAGAAGAATTCATGTTTTTGCTGCATATAAATTTTTTTATAACTGTAAGGCAGAATTTCTTGTGGCACTCTGTGTCAACAATAGGATTTTGAAAGTACAAGTGCAGTAACAGCAGGGTTTTAGATCACATTTTGACCTCTCAGGAGCTCCCCTTCTACCAGAAGTACAGTCTGATCACCCTCAACAAGTTCCTTGCTTGTAAAAACAGCAATGAAATTCAGACTACAGTGATATGATCAGTAATTATTATGCATCTGCTGGCTTTGCCTTGGCAATTCATTATCATGAAGTTATCATCAAAGTCGTGGTGTGTTGATTACACATTAACTTTCATACATTACCAGTGGACCAGTGAATTGCTGATATATTACTACAGAATGTCAGGTAAGCACCAATAATAAAATATAAGAGATAAACTTTGTTGCTTATTTGTTTTTGTCAAAACAAGATAACTTTATAACAAAGAAAGACACCAGCACAAGAATTATGCTCTAAACATCCTTGATCACTGAACAATGGATATTGGATATAAAATTAGATGTGGACCAGTAATGTGTGCCTTGAAAATAGTATGGCCAGCAAGTTGAGGGAGATGATTATCCCCATCTACTCTGCTTTTATGGGACCTTACATGGAGTACTGCATTTAGGTTTGAGGTACCCAGCACAACAAAGACCTGCTGGTGTGTCCAGGGAAAGGCCACAGAAATTACAACAGGACTTGAACACTTTTCCTATGATAAAACTGATAAGAGGGTTGGGGTTGTTCACCTAGAGAATGCTCTGAAAAAGACCTTATAGCAGCTTTTTAATATACAGAATGGGCTTGCAAGGAAAACGGATAGAGACTTTCATCAAGGCCTGCAGTGAAAGAACAAGGGCTAGCAGTTTTAAACTAAATGAGTTTAGAGCTCTGGTGCAGGGTTGCCTGCCGTAGGTCTTTGAGAAATTGCAATTCACAACCCTAAACTGCTTCAGAGCAAATTTCATAACACCTTTCTGCAGCCACAGCACCAAGCCAAGGCCAACATGGCCAAGGCGGCAGGTTTTGATGTCCAGTGAATTTGGCTTTTTCCCCCTGCAATGCAGCAACATCTCAGAACTGCAGTGCTGATGCCAGCTGGGAAGAAGCAGGGAAACCTACACTGCAGGTTTGGAACTGCCCCAGACAACACCGGCACCTCTCATTCACCACCAGAACTGCTTTGTAAGCTCTTCCCTTCCCATTTTTGTTCCAGAAGGAAGGTTGGGCTGAGCGGGAGTTCTCTATTGTCTTTGTCTTCTGATCCACATGGTATTCCAAAGCAGCCACCATTTTGGAGAAGGAGCTTCTCTGGCATACTGTCTTTGTCCTCTTTTCCTTGAGGTTGGCTACAGTAGCTGCCGTCTTGGGGGAGGGGCTTATCCACCATCTGTTAGCTTTGTTCCTGGAGAGCCCATGGGATTCAGCGCCTTTGTATCTTGTCATTTTTACTGTTACCTTGTTGCTGTTTGAGCTTTAGAAACTGTTTTCACATACATCTTCTTGCATTTTAAATCTTCTTGCCTAATTGATGAAAAGGGAGTGATTAAAACTATACAGGGGAGGTAACTAATTTTTGGAGTGTCCACCCCACACAATTGTCTTCAACTAAGACAAAGAGTCAGGAATGAGCCCCATCTATCCTGGCCTTGAACAACTCCAGGGGTTGGGAGTCTACCACATCTCTGGTCAACCTTTTCCATCACTTCACAACCTTATAGTAAACTTCTTCCTAATATCTAATCTAAACCTTTCCTCCTTCAGCTTAATGCTGCTGCCTGTTGTCCTACCATTACATTTCCATGGAAAGGCCTTATTCAGCTTTCTTTTAAGCTCCTTTTAGGTACTGGAAGCTGCTCTAGGGCCTCCCCCAGAGTCTTCTGTTCTCCAGGTTGAACAGCCCAAACTCTCTTAGGCTGTCTCCCTAGGAGAGGTGTTCCAACCCTGTAATCTACTTCATGATTCTCCTCTGAATTTATTCAAACAGGTCAATGTTTTTTCTTGTAAAGAGGTCTAAGATTAACCCAAAAAACAGAGATACAGAGAGAGAGAGAGATGCACTCAAGGTGAATAATTTATAAACAAAAATGAAATCTTAACAGTTGAATTCAAGAATCATTACTAGTCTAGATCTACCTACAGAAAGTCAAAACTCCAAATAGAAAATAATCTATAAAGGAAAATTTTCAGTAATAGTAATAAAAACACAATTAAAATTGTAACACACACTCAAAGTTTTTGTCCCTTTTTCTCAGTGTCCTGTTCACCCTTCAATTGTTTGCCTAGGTAATGGAATCAAAGAATTATTTAGAATGGAAAGGATCTCTAAGATCATCAAGTCTAATCATTAACCTAACACTACCAAGTTCACCACTAAACCATGTCCCTAAGTGCCATATTTTTTAAATACCTCCAGATACATACCTCCATGACTTGCCTATTTGGTGACTAAGCTACCTCCTTTTTATGTGTATTCAACATTTAAAAACTCTTTCAATGAAGAATTCTTTTTCTAGTATCCAATCAAAACCTCCCCTGGCACTACTGGACACCATTTATTCTTGTCCTATTTCCTGTAATCTGGGAAAAAAGATCAACATTCTCCTTACTACAATCTCTTCTCAGGTAGTTATGGAGAGTCATAAGGTCTCCTCTCAGCCTCATTTTCTCCAGGCCAAACACTGACAACTCTCTCAGCCAATCCTCATTAGACTTGTGCTTCACTATCCTTGCTGACCTTCTTTGGACATGTTTCAGCATCTGCTCTTAAATGGGGTCAAAGTGCAGCACCTGGCACTTCACCTTGTTGAACATTATGCAGCTGTACACAGCCCATCAATCTAGGCTCTCCAGATCCCTCTGCAGAGCCTTCCTACCATCCAGCAGATCAATAATCCTGCCCCATTGGCTGTTGTCTGCAAACTGGCTGAGGGTGCAATCAATCCCCTCTTCCAGGTCATTGATAAAGATATTAAACAGGATTGGCCCAAATACACTTGTGAACAATCACCAGCTGAATCTAAATCCTATCACCACCACTCTTTGGGGTCAGCCATCCAGCCAGTATTTTCCCAGTGAGCAGTAGATCTGTCCAAGCCAGAGACATCATTGTGGTGGTAATGAAGGAATCACAGTGAGCATCCAGAATTTATCACTGGAAGGAACATGATGTTCATATTGATGGTTCTTTTTTCTTGGCATGGGATATAATTGTGGTCATGTTTGCTAATATATTTTTATACCTTTGCTCTTTCTTTATCATTCTGCAGATCCACTTTGTATTCAAGTTCACAAAATATTACGTCTCTTGCATATGTTATTTTTGTTACCCCTAAACCCCATTTTGTCTAGCTCCATGTTTGCATAGTGTTAATGACCATGGCTGAGTTGTCAAAGCTGTATCTTGTGTCTTGACTTCTGGAGGACTCTGATATTATACCTGTGTTTTTTTACACTGCCTCACTATGTTAGAATTGAAACTATTCCATTCTGTGTAAAGTGCTTGCTGCTGCTTTTTGCCTAAAATGATGGTTGTACCACCCAAAGACAAAAGTAAAACAAGTTAGCCGTAGACAGTCATTTGGACAAGCTGTTGTCACAGCTAAACCAAGTAAAATATGACTGCAGGTAGATCATAGCATAACAGAGAATGACTTTAAAGCGTTGGCCCTGAGGCCTGGCAAACCCAGCACAAAGGTTGCGGCCCATTATGGTAATACCTCTAGGAATATATAGTTACACTCTGTGAACCCGAGTTTGTTACATTTTTATTTCAAATTAAACTTAATGCAAGATTGTTTCATTAGCATGATATTTGTTTCTACAGTGGAGTAGGGAAGTCCAATACTAAACAGGCAACCAGGAACAACTTCTGAAGATCATTATGTTTTCAGCTGCTGATGTGGTGTTGAAGCAATGCAGCTCATGCAAAGAATATTGCAACATTTCCAATACCAGAAGGTATCATAATTCTTTCAATTTATACCTATTTTTAATGTAACAATAGTTGTAATCCCTTCTCATCTATAAGAAAAAGAGCAGTAGGTTTGTGGCGGTAATAGTTAAGTGTCGAGTCAATTAGCAAATATAACAAGAAGAAATAAAGGATTCCTTATTTAGATACAGAACTATAATTAGTTTTCAAGCAATAATTATTCCAAACTACATCAGCGCAAGTCTAAAACATAGCAACATGGAAAGTCAGTAGAAAAGTGAACAATTATAATTCATTAAAATTCAGTTTGGAGAATTGAAATGAGGTTAAGAAGATATTGCAGAAGACACATTTTCTGTGTAGAGGGTCCATTAATACGTATTTTCTACCAAAATATCTCAATATATAGGATTGAGTACTGTTCAGAACAAAAGCAAGGAGTAATAAAGAGGACAATAAAAAAAATAGGTTTACATCTTCTGACAAAAGAGTCACAAATTCTATCAGGTTTTGAAGAATACATGGAGTTTGAATGTAATTCCTAACACTGTCTGGAAACTTCATAAATATTAATATTTTTTACAAAATTTTGGAAATAATTTGAAATATTTGTCTTTTTAATAGCAAATATACTCTCTTCTGTAGTACCTACTGCTCTTCTGGGCAAAACATTTTGTGATACCCTCCTTACCTAAAGATGCACATTCATGTCAAAGAAGCAAAAACTTAGGTCCTACAAAACTGATGACATAAACTTGCTTAAATCTTTCTGCAGTTTCTGTAGGAGATGCAGGAAGGATGAAAAACTCAGACCAAGTTCTACAGGATGCTGAAGACTTGTCCCAGTAGGCATCAATCTTCCTTCCCCACCCATTACAGCATATTGCACATTGATACGTTCAACACTTCTCGTCACTCTCTCCATCAAAAGGAAAATAAACTGAAAATTCATTCCTAACTCCCTCTTCAGCTTTACTGTACAAAAATCTTTGCTTCTTATTATCTTGTTTTTGCAGACGTAAGTATTACATGAAAATCCACTCCATGCCAATTACATTTCCATCCTTCATTGGCACTACAGCTTTTCAGATGAATTCAGATGAATAGTTTATGAACAATATTCCTGAATAAAAATTCAGAGAAGAGGGAAATTATATCATATTTTAACTTCAAGCAGCCCTAGCCAGTTGAAAGGACAGGTATTTAGTAAATATTAATTATGGTTAATGAAGCAGATTGTTTTTTGTCTAACAACCAAACCAATTGTTAAAATGGACTTTATATTGTATAAGAATTCAGTAACAGATAAGACTTCCTAAATAATTTAGAAATAGAATTGAAATAATTTTACAAGCATAGATGCTTTTACTGAAATCTACACAAAGGTAATTATCTTTTTCTAATGAAAGTCTTTGAAAACTGGAGATTAAGTCTTAGAAATATGTAGAATTTGAGTTTCATCATTCCTATTAGGTGTCTTTGACATTTACTATGGAAAAGACTAATCTGATAACCCATAATGAAGCAAAGTTTGGTTAATCAATAAGTTTGCATAAAAAGCTGGAGGAATTCTCTAGGAAATGGTTGAGTCTCTCTAAATTCTAATTAAAGCTTTTTTATATTCTTGGGGGTTACACGCAATAACAAATCAACTGAAACTAAAATGAACCCAGCCTGGCATAAAATGCATAAATAAAAGGCCATTTTTCAAAATCACAACTGAAACCAGCCAATGTTAGAGTACTTACATTAAAATTGTAAAGTTTAAGCTCTTTTTTTCAATATTTCACACAAACAATATTTGCTATAGGATGCATAATTCTCCTCAATTTATTACTACCTGAAGTGTGAGTTGTGTCCTTGCTTGCTGTGCCACTTTGCTATTCAATTAACTTGTACTCACTTTCCCTCTGTTGGAAGCAGCTACATGTCACAGCATGCCCATAACACTCTGGGTGACAGTGTTTGACCTCTGTTTAGAAGAAATATATTCAAGAGGTCTCAGTGGCAGATTGGAGTTTTCAGAAGTCTGATGTCTTTAAACCAAGTATGTAATAATCACAAAGTCTGTGAATTAGAAATGCAGAATTACACTTGTGATGTGGTACTGAAAGTTTAAATTGGACTGTAGTCCAAGGTTAAGGCCACATTGCTTTAAGCCACTAACAGGAAAACTGCAATAAGGTTTTAAACAAAGGTCAAATATTACATTTTTTTTCCCTGTTATATGTTTTCCACTGATGTAGTCATCCAGTCATAGAAGGCCACACATGATTGTCAATACAATAACTTAGACTTCTACCCTGTGAGACAATTAAAGCCTGTTCCATATGTGCTTTTTTTCAGAACTAGATTCAGATTGGAGTCAAATGTGTCTTTGCAAAGTTTTTCTTCTCTGTTATCTAACATTAGAATAACTGCCAGTGCTTATTATTTGCCTGCTTTAAAAAAAGTATTTTCTAAAAATATTGTTAAAGAGCTGTGAACAGATGGACAGTAATGTAAGTTTGATAAACACTGGTTAATGAGGATGCACTATTTTCTTTTGTTTACAATACAGAAAAGAAAAAAAAGGGAGGTGTAAGACAAGCAAAATATTACTTGGTTTGTTTGGTGTTTTTTGCTTTTTCTCCTCTCAGTTTTAAGTTTTGCTTTTCAGTTTCAATTCTAAAACCATTTCTCCCAAAACTCATATGAAATAGCTGGGATCTATTAGTATATATATATTTACTTGACTTCCAAGATACAATAATTTATTGGTGGACTTTGGGAAGTGATACCAATCTTCAGACTTTTTCCTTCTAAGGACTATGACAACCTTCATGCTTTTTCATTTTGTGAGAACAGGTAAAGTGAGTTCATTATTCGTTTCTTAGCACATTTTCTTCAAATTTGAGTGTGTTGGATTGCCTTAGAAATCTGTTTTAGTAAATGGTGCTGTATGTAAGTAGCTTTTAGAGGAACAACTGGGATTTCTCATACACAATACTATACTCTTGTTAAAAGGCTATTTCTTATTAAGCAGTGTACATGTATTTTAATAAGAATGAAGAAGCTCTGACTTTGAAATAGCCTAAGGCACTGAAGTGCTTTGTGACTATTTGGGATGCCAGTAGCATTACAGACTGAGAAGTAGAACAATTTCTGGTTTCCCCAAGGCATCACTGTCTGAAGAGTTGACCTTCTTCCAAACTTTAAGTCCTGCTGTCATTGTGTGAAACACTACAAAGTACAAGTTGTTGCCAAGGTGAAAAGCATTTTAAGTCATATTACCCCCTTGAAAAGAGGTTCAACCGATATAATTATATGAAAATTACTGCCATTGCCTAATATTGATTCTGAACTAAAAGTCAGAAACAATTTATAGACATTCTTACAGTCTCTCCTATCTTTTGCTGTAAAACCCAAAAAGCACAAAAAGTACCCCTATTCTACCCAATGTCAGATACCATCTTGGAAGGCATTTGCACACTTCTAATGCTTTTTGCTGTCTGAAACATGTGAATGGCTGAAAATAATGATTTCTAAAGCTGTTATTGTTGCTGAAAAGCATCCTTGCTCTCACAATTTTTTTATTCTCATATGTTCTCGAGGCAAAAATAATTGCAATGAAATCTGTGTGTGAGTCCTTGCATGTACATATATAATATAGGCATATGCTTGTTTATATATGTCTATATACTATATCATGCCTAAAAAGTTATTTACTAATACATTTCTTATATCACAATAAAGAATATTGAAATTGAAATATTTAGTGTTCTTTCTGTAGTTATTGTTAACCCTTATGGTACTGATTAAAACCATTACAAAATAAACTACATAATTACAATAGTTAACTGTTATATTGGGTATCCAGAACAGTGTGCAAATTATATCATTAAAGAAAACTGTGTGAACATTTATGTGTATATCCAAGCATATATCTCTACTTTCCCCTTCAGCTTTGTAAGAATCCCTCAGGTAATCAAAATTTTTTAGTATATCAAAAACATTTTTTTCAAAGGTGAGCTCAGTTCGACAAATAGTACATCTCTCACGGAAAAGTGTTGAACAAATACCCTTTTGTAGTCTCTTGCAAGAGAGGAGTAAAACCCTAAAGGCTTTTTGGAAGAGTTTTGGTGGAGAAAAGGAGAACATGACAGGCATCATCCTTTTTTCCTTAGTGTCAGTGTTTTTATGCCCAAGGAAATGAGGCTATGCCTGGGCCTTGTCCAGAAAGCTAATCACATGGTGACATGTGTGTCATTTCTGATAGACTAATATTGAGCAGCATTCCTTTTTGAAATTTCTAAGTGAGACAGGTCATGCCAAATCCCATTAATCAAAAATGTCACTTATTGTTGCTAGTATATGATAGAGAAAGGCCAAAATAAATTATTTTTATGGAATGCACAAATCTTCACTTTTGAAACTCCTAAGCAAAGAGGGATAGCTCTAAGTGCCTGTGTACTCCTATGGCCTTTGTAAAACAAAATTAGTGGAATCATCATACTTTTTAGAAAGAAGGCAAAGATCACTATTCCATATATAGGCAACAAAGCATGAAGACTCACAGTAATAATGCCACACATTTGAAAGTAAAATCTGTTTTTTGAGCTTCTAACTCTAAGAAAATTGATTAAATATAGAGGAGGGTGAAATTCATTCACATTTCATTGAGTAATTTTCATTTCATCTTAAAATATTAGTACTGGAATTATAACATAGGATAAAAATCCTATTCTTGTTAATATGATGGATGATTTAAATACTACATTACCTTTTGTATCATGTTACAGAAAATAAGCAAGAATGTAATAAAAAGTACATTGGATGATGGTTGATTCCATAGAATCTGCTAGAAAGATAAAATCACAGAACTGTGAGGAGTTGGAATGGACCTTAAAGATCATCTAGTCCCAATGCCCTCTGCTACGGGCAGGGACACCTCCCGATAGACCAGGTTGCTCAAGGTGTCATCTGACCTGATTGTGAACATTTCCAAATGTGGGACTGGGGTGTCCACAACATCTCTGGGCAACCTGTTCCAGGGTCTAACCACCCTAAAATTGAAAAATTTCTTCCTAATATTTAACCTAAATTTCCACTCTTTCAACTTGTACCCATTACTCCTTTTTCTACTGATATGTTTTCTGCCTTAAAATCATAAGCCAAACAAGATTAAAATTATAAAAGCGGTTGCCATTTCTTGAAAGTCCTCCAGGTGCATTTATGCGTATGTGTGCGCATGTGCATTCAGCCCTTATAAAAGGGCTTCAGTGCTTTTATAAGTTTGGCAAATTAGCATAATTGACAAGAATCACCAATTAGAAATACAATTAATGAAGTCATTTCCTCTCTTGCCCCTACTGCAGCTTTCCCTCTGGCTTCTAGCCCCACACTGTTTATGTCTAAATACACGGGAAAGTGACACAGCCTTGGTCCACTGAAGAAGGTTAGAATAAAATTCCAGGAATATGTTTGTCTAACAGAGTACTGAATTTAGCTGATGCTATATAATGATACAATACCAGTCTACAGAGCTAAGAATTTATGGAAAATATATAAAAAGCAAAAATCTTTTGGCATCACTATCACTACAGTTCTTGGTGAAGGTCCCTCTCCAGTTCCCCTATAGCCCCTATTCAGATACTGGAAGGCTGCTGTGAGGAGGACTCTTTTATCCAGGCCAAGAAGCCCCAACTTTCTCAGCCTGTCTGCCGAAATGTTCTGCTCCTTCAGATCAGGGTGCTGCCTAGCACAGATAGAGTACATCAGAGAGCGTGTCAGCCAAACCAGTGTCTGGTTTGCTTTACTAAACTGTATATTCAGTCACTGGATTAGAGATATAGAGAAAAAAATGCCTGTCTAGTCTTTAAGTTTTTTGTCTATGGGCCCTCTCTTTTTTTTTTTTTCTGATCAGATAAGCACAGTTCTAGCAATGGCATGAAAATAACTGGATTTTCACCTTCTTTGAATCTAATCTAATCTAATCTAATCTAATCTAATCTAATCTAATATGTGAGCACTTTCTTATATGAGTATTTGATAGAATAGGTCTTGAAAGAAAATGAGCCTGGTTTTCCTTCATTAAATACATTTTTATACTTCAATATCACTAGGAAAGCTATGTCATAGCCTCCTTGGATTAAATAAAGATACCTTGAAGATTGTACAATGAGAATTTTAACATGTGTTAGATTCACTCTTCCAACACTGACAATAAGAAGAGTAGCCAAATATCACTATCTCAGATTATTATTAATTTTGTGATGGACTAATTTTTTTTCTATGGCACTATATGCATTTCCACAAAATTCTACAGAGATGCCTTTAAAAAATCAAAAGAAAATTTTGAAAAAGTCTGGAAAATAATTGAGGTAAGAAAAACATATATGTCCCTCAGGTACTCAATTACCCTTTACTCTGGTTGATACCGCAGTCCCTGTGAAATTCAGGTCCTAAAGTACTTGTGTCAATACTGTCATTGTCTACCAGGTGAACTCACAAAGTCTGTGATAAGTGATCAGGTAGTGTACAACACCATAATGTTAAACATTTCTGTAACACACCACTTGATAAGTGACTGTGAGAGTAACTTTTAACTATAGATTCTGAGGTTTCTTTTGTAAATGCTTTTCAGCATATATAAATAATGCTTCATCCCTCCCGCCAAACTCTTTTACTTAATGGTGAGAACCTAAGCCTACTGATAATTACAAAGCTCATGGCTATCCTCCTTTTTGTTAGCACATATGCTGATCAATAGTATTTTGCAGATATTTAAGAAAGGGGAAGACCATTCCTACCTATTTTTACAATAACTTTATAAACTTCAGTTTTTGACTAAGCTGGTAGAAGGAAGTAAGGGAACTGTTTTCTTTGCAGCATGATGAAGTAATAAATTATTTTCTGAAAGACGAGCAAGTTTTAGTATGCTTCCATGGTTTAATTCCAATGTACAGTTATGTCAATATTTTTCTCCTCTGCTTTATGAACAGAAAGAAAATGGAGAATGTTAAGAGAAGGGCTACTAATTTTTTTCTCTGCTGAAAAACTGCAGTACTGGGTTCCTTTTATATAATATTTTAATATATGGTAACAGTTATTGTTTAACATCTCGAGAATATGTAAGGGAGCAAGGAGTATGACTGTCAAATGTAACTACACAAGTGGAGAAAAAAAAGATAACAGGAAAACAAAGGACAAGGTAAGGAATGAAGAATAAAATGTGTTCATTGAAATCAATACAACCACCTATACCTTAAGAGATGAGAGACTGTATCAATGTCTTCCTTCAAGAAAGTTAACTTGATCAAAGCATTGGGGTGGTGAGGGTTAAATGCTATACAAATACTACCTACTCCACCTGAGATTGGTCTCTGCAATTAGTGTCTACTATGTAAAGACATTTTCCTGCTGGCACAGCCTCATACCTAAGGACTGAAAACTAACAAGAGCAATCCATAGTAATATATGCACATCTCTTTATCTTGGTAAAAACAGATGAAACTCTCAATTTACCAGCCAGTTTCAAGTGGTACAGAAAGTTATGCATTTCAAAGAAAATGTCTATTAGCCAAGGGAAAAAAAATTAAAAATGAGAGAAAAAAAAAGATAAGAGTGCCTATTTTAGATAATATAAGGAGTTACTATTATCTGGAAGCACTGTTGTCACTGATATTAATCTTTTCATTAACTTATTTAGCATGAATTCATAATCTGGCTGACATTTTAAGTAAGGTCTCTACTGTGTCTGAAATAATCAGTTTGTTCTGCATGGCAAAACTATTTATTCTTGTTATGTTAAAATGAATCACATTAAGAGAATCTGACTTCAGCTGGCAGTTAATTGAGATCAGGGATACGACACTGGTAATCGTTTTACAAATGAGTTCCCTGTTTGCATTCAGTTCTGACTCTCAGCTCCTAGCAACTGTCAGGTCTTTGTTAATAGATCCTTATCAATGGAATTCTTTAGAATACATCCCTCATTAAATGAACATATCTGTTACTATGCTTACTAGTGGCCTTATTGAATATACTGTTTTTGAAAATCTTAACATACTGTTAAGATTGCATATGACCTGAGATAAAGCATTAAGATTTTAATAGTATTTTAACAATAAATCAAAGCATAGCTTGCATTTGATTATGTAGCAAGTTATATTTTATTGCCAGACTGATTCATAAGAAAGCCACTTGTCTTTTAGAAACAGTGTAAGTTAAACATTTGAGCACAAATTGCAGCTCATGGAGATCCATGCACTTATTCCTCTTAACAGAAACTCTTATGTAGTATTTTCTGATTACAACAAGCTTAGTTACCTTGACCAGTCTAGGAGGAAAAGACGCACACAACCCATCTGACAGTTGGACTAGAAGACTGTTGTAGGTACCTTTCAACTATTCTATTCTATTCTATTCTATTCTATTCTATTCTATTCTATTCTAATGTATTATTATGTGCACATTAATTGTATATCCCTTCTTAGTAGACTATATGGAACTGCAAAGGAAGATTTTAACAATAAATGCCAACAGTACTACAGACCCAGCAATCATGGTCAATCACATTAGTAACTCAAAATCTTTCTTTATATAATGCACACATAAATTTAAGGACACTGATATTTGCATTTATAACCTTATCCTTTATGCAGTGCAATATGAGGGAATAAAAAAAAATGACAGATTATGATGTATCTTTAATAACCAATGTTAAAAAATCTTGAATTATCCATTTGTGGTGGTTTGACAGGAAGTAGGATTTCTGGGATATGCTGTGATCACCAATGGGTGCTCAGATTTTAATATTGGCACCTGGTTTGGCCATTGGGACATTGGATACGCCTCTGAGAACACAGGGATTAAAAGCAGAGCTCTCCCCTGGGTAGCCCTCTTGGGATTTTTGGCAGGAAGAGTTTGGATCTCTCCCGTAGCCCAGCTGCTGGTTGGGCAGGGGGAGGGGAAAAGCCATGTGGCCATGAGGAGTGTCAGCAGCGCGGCTGAGAAGGAGAAGAAGTAAGCGGTGGGTGCAGTGAGAAGTCCGGCTGCTTGTAGGAGCTTTATACCCCTTTGTGGAGAATGAAAACTTTGCAGAGCATTGACCTTTTCCTGGAGGGGAGATGGAGTGGAGGATGAAGAGGGAACTGAGCAAGTGATGAAGGTCTGAGCAAGGGACAGATGTGAAAAGAATAGAGAAGAACCTTTGAGTGAGAAGAGATGATGGAGGGGCTTTCATGCTGGACTCTTTTTGTGTAGCCATGGATAGAACCATGTTTCTTTGTGACACAGAGACTGCATCTGAGGGGGGCAATGCCCCGGAACCAAGAGGAATTCAGTGTTGGTACGCCTAGGCTCCAGGGGGAATAATTTGGGGGGCACAGGTGTCCCGAAGGAGAGACTGTGCCTTTTTTGGAATGGGACAAAGCATCCTTAAAAGACAAACCTAGAAGCTGCTCTGGTCCATGTTCAGTGGTGAGAGCACAGGACATGAAAGGAAGAGGTCACCATGGCACAAGAAGGACTCCTCTCCTCTTGATGAACTGAGGATTGATTGTCTGAGGGGTGGTGCCGGACCGAGAGTCGGTGATTTGGGTGATAGATGTATTGGAAATATTCTGGGGGGAAGAGGAAATGTATTCGTAAAGTTTTCATTTCTCCTGGGTGTGTTCCTTTATATATATAGTTGTAGCGTAGTTAATAAAGTTTTGTTTTCTTTATTTCTAAGAGCCTGCTTTGGTTATTCCTGGTCACATCTCACAGCAGATACCATGGAAAGTGGATTTTCATGGGGGCACTGGCATTTAGCTCAAAAAGTAGCATTTAAACAGTGTTTGCTCATAAAATAGCCCAATTCTTTCTAAAATCAGATGCTTGTGTTGAATTAATTTAAAGGGTTAAGACCCACCCTGAATATTCTGTCATTAGTTAGGGATGGCTCAGCTCAATTGTTTTCTGCCTCTTAAAATGTAACATTCTTCAAGTATCTTAGAGTACTAAAAACTTGCATCCACTCGCAAAGCACATATGTGAAATCCTCCTTTCTGTCCTCATCTCCACTATTAACTGCTATGTAGGACAGCTATACTTTACCTGTTACAGCAAAATGGATGTTTTCATGTTTTCTTGAAACTTTCTACATGGTTTTGTAATATATTGTTTAATGGAAGTGCAAATTGGTGGCATATTAGATACACTTCTGTCACCCTGCCCGACTTTACCTTCAATCTGCATTGTGCTCATCCTGATGTAGTCCTCAGGTAATATTACACCTAAAAATATATATTTTGGATAAATCCTTGAAATATTGACACTTACCTGACTCAAGCCTTCTTCAGATTTTTTCAGTGTCCCTGTTTCATAAAATCTATCATTTTATGTCATGAAACTTCAGGCATGACTCAACAGGAACCATGCAAAATGTTTTTATGGCCCACACTGAAGGATCTACTGCAAGACTACTAATAAAATCAAATTTCAGTTTAGCCAGCTCCTACTTATTTTGTCAGTCATACATGTTTTCCTATCAAAGTTGCATCACTTGGAATTAGATTTTTTGGAAACAAAATTCCTCAGCATTGTTAAGTATCACGATGATATATTGTATGACATAATTCCAAGCAAAATTATGTTGCACATTTTCACAATAATACCCAGAAGACTACTATGCTATAACATAGTTATGTACCAGCATTTCAGGACAAAAACTTCCTCTCTGCCCCTTCTTTATTTCAGATGTCTGATGTCTTCATTTCAGTTTGAAATATTCCAACAAAGTTTTTTGTAATGATGAAAACCAGATGTAATGCTAACCATTAGGATTGTTTTTAAAATGACAAACAGCTAGTTATAAATCAGACATATATTCCATGTGCCTTTTTTTTTTCTGCACCATAACAATAATGAAAGAAAAAGAAAAAAAAGATGTACTACTGCAAGGATCTATTACTTTTTTAATACATCATTTTGTTCTTGGTTTTTAGATTAAAGTACAAGAATAAAAGAAGTTTTCCTTCATTTACAGAGCACTAAGCATACCCAGTGCTGCCATTTTCCTCTAAGTAAGAATTTATATCCCCATAAAAGTGGACTGATTTGGAAATAGCATCTGAAGCAAATAGATTTAGTAATTTCTGGTTAATCCTCAGAATGAAAGTAGTGCCTAAAATTAGGGAGAATTTTCTCAGGGTTATTCAGAAAGGTAATTTTTATACAGACATATTTTTAATCCTGATATTTTATATTACATATGCATACAAATAGTTTACAACTAAATAAATGTTAGGTTTATCTTGGCTCAATAGAGTAACAAAGTTGGATCTGATCCTAGAAAAAGCTGTCTCTACACTTGCCTTGGACCAGAACAGAAATAGAAAATGTTCAGCAACAGCTCCTCAGTATAAAGGATGCTTTAAGATGCTAAAACACCTACTAAAATTTCTCCTTCCCCTGCATATCTTTTTCAGATTGTTACCATATAGTTTTAATATAAATAAAGTATTATTTAATGCAAAGCATTGTATTTTTCTGAAGAAATGCAAAAATGTAAAAAGGTTTTGTTTCCCTGTCTGTTTAGAAAGTTATAATGTGAAAAACATTTAAACAGTATTTAATTAGAAGATTATTATTTTTATGAACTTCAGAACATGACTGTTTCATTAAGTTCAGTTTAAAGGAAAGAAAATTATTGTACAAATTGCGCTTATTCTTCCATAAATAAAGAAACAATTATCAGTTTACTACAGAAATCATCACCGTGTATAGCATGAAAATAATACTAAGCCTAAGGATTTTGTAACAGTATTGTGGTTTGACACTGGCCAAAGCCAGGCACTCACAAAAAGCATTCACTCATTCTCCTCTGCTATATTTGAGCAAAGGAGGGGGAAAAAATGAAGAGCTTGTGAGTTTAGATGAGGATTAGGAAAAAAGCAAAAAATGCTTCAATTTACACAGTATTAAGAACATTTATTATTAACAGAATCAGAGGAGAATTATGAGGAATAAAATAAGACTTTAAAACACCTTTTTGTCTCCCAGCCCCTCTCCCCTTCTCACACACAGCACAGGGACATAGGAAACGAAGGTTTTGGTCAGTTTCCCACTTGAATAATCTTTCTTCAGTTCATTTAGGGAAAGGAGTCTCTCCTGCTCTGTCGTGGGGTCCTGCCCTCAGGAGACAGTTCTCTGTGAACTTTTCTACTGTGGTTCTAATTTCCACACGTAGCAGTCCCACCCAACCTGCTGCAACATGAGACCCTCCCATGGGGAAAGTCTTCCCAAAACTGTTTTGCATGAGCCATTATTTCATGGGGTCTTTTAAGGATGAGCTGTTCTATTTTGGAAGCAAGGGTCCTCTATCTCTGGAAGCAAGGATTTTCTTTTTCTGTTTGGGTCTCCCAGCAGATTAGAGCTTTTTTAGTATCAACTCGGTCCAGCATGAGCACCTTTTCTCATGGACTATAAGGGAATTTTTGCATCTCCCAATGCACCTCATAAATTACAGAGATGCAATTTGTTGTATTAAAGTTTTTGCCACAGCTTGAAGATGAATCTCAGCTCTAACACCTCAAGCACCTTTTCCCCCTCTTTCTTTTCACTGATTTTAGTGTCACCATGTTGTCCCTCTTCACATATCTTCACTTCCTCCTTTCTCTCCAAATAAAAGGGAAAAAGCCCTGCTGCTCCTAGGTACCATTGCCAACAAATTCCAACAGTTCAAAGATTTCTGCAGGACTTTGCAGCACTGAAAAGTTGATTTTGTTGGGGTTCTCTGTTGGGGAATCGCTCACCATGCCCCTTGCCACCAGTCTCATGGTCCCTGCCATGGCACTGGCTCCATTCAGCACCTTTTTTCATGCGGGGCACCAAACAGGACAAGCCACTGCCGCTGCCTCCGCCCTTCTGCTCGCAGCACGGCTGGTTAAAAATGGCTGAGCAGCGAAAATTTACTGCCAGCCAAGCAGAGATATTGGCGGCCCTTCTGCTCATAGCATGGCTGGTGAAAAACAGCTGAGCAGGGAAAGTTTACTACAAGCCATGCGGAGATATTGGCGGCCGCATGGCCCCGGCGCTGGCTGCATGGCCCCAGCAGCATGGCTCCTGCCAGTGCTGCTCATGCCGGGATGGCTCTGAGTGACCACCTCCTCACCCCGGGAAGAAGAACTGCACATGGCTTTTTTCTTCTTAAATACATCATCATAGAGATGCTACCAGCTTCTCTAATAGGGCCAGCAACATGTCCATCACCAGACCCTTCAGGGATTGGCTCTGCAGGGCCTAGTAGAAGCTTTGAACAGCTTCTCTCTCAGAAGCCACCTCTGTGGCTTCTCCTCCCATGGAAAAAAAAAAAAAGAAAAAAACCAGGCTGTGTTAAACCAACACAAGTAGTCATATTTTTTCTGTTACATTTGCAATACAACTCAAAACCACCTGCAAGTATCTTGAAATTAGTTTTTATCATCTATTGTGATGGAAGAACAAAGTATCATTCACTGAAAATCGACCAAATGTAGAAATTTTGCAGTTGAAATTAATAGAATCATGATCAATTACTTGTGGTTTGCCTACACATCTGTTGCATAGCAATCCAATTGTCAGAATATTTACCCAGAAAGTTGTGTTTAGCTTTCAATTCGACAGGAATTATCCACTGAGCAGGACTGGGATCTACTCAACAGAATGCATGCATGTTTTATAATAACTAATTGGATGAAAACAAAAAATAAAAACAATATCAAATTCCTAAATGTGAGGAATTCCCAGGCTAGCCAGGAATTGTGCAAAACATTGCAACTGCATAGAGTATAGTGACAGCATCAAAATAAAAGGCAAATACATTCCCTTCCTCAGAGAAAGCCAGAATAATGTAATTTACAATGTCAAGGGGAAAAAAATTACAATTTTTAACAGAAATGAAGTTATGTATACTGTCAACCATAATTAAAGTTAAAAATCCTCTAACCCAAACCCAAAACCAAATGAACAAGCAAACAAAAAACCAAAAGCCCCACCAAAATTCTAAACATCAATTTCTTCCTGTGATTAGGATTTACTGTAATCCCTTAATATCTGGGTTGGTAATTCTGCTTTTCAAGCATTTGTTCAGGAGACAAATTTCTGCCATACTATTAAAATATGAATGTATATTTCATGTTTAATTCTGACATATAAAACACAGATGAGCAATATCAGAATTAACAAAAAACAGATAAGCTAAATCAACATGGCAGATATCTATCAAATTTGTAAATAGGACAATCAGTTACATGCATTTGTTATCTAAATAAGAAAAATATTTTCAAAGACTATGTGCAAGGATAGAACATTGTCTGTGTGATAGTGGCATTTATTATTTACAATTTGATTCTAGGGTATGCATAAAAAGGACAACTTTAATTGAAAAAAAATTCCTAAAGTCCCCTTGACAACTGTCCTACCAAAAATCACCATAATTTATAAACTCTGAATGTATATATTAAAAATAATGAAAGCAACAACTTTTCACCTTCTGATTTGGCTCAAAAATAGATTGACCTTTTGGGAATTGTGAAAAAAAGCAGACCTCATTTGAATAGCCTGGTATTTTTTCCTTAGCTAATTGCAATTGTACAGTATAGAAGAATAACTGAAAGAACTTTAGTGCTAGGGTCTTATCAATGTTGGTTATATTTTTCTATTGTTGCAAATAGAAAAGGTTCTGTTCTGCTTAATACATACACACAGGTATTCTTATAGCCAGAAATATCTTTAGTGAGGTAATTAGGTAGATTCAGGATCTTCCAAAAAAGTATGGCAATTTATACCAGTCAACAAGCTCTCAGGTAGTCTACCAAATTATATATGTCTTTAAAAGAAAAGATTATTACTTTAATTCATGACTAAGTTTAATCATATAATCTTCTTTTAGCTTATGCTTACCAAGTGTTAGCCTCAGAAAAACTTCAGCTGATCCTACAGTTAGGTGGTTATTTTCTTCTCTTGAAAATTCTGTTAAAATGGTAGGAATTAAGACAAAACAGCTCTATGCTGTCTTGCCCTTTTTAAGCAGCAAACATATGCCCATACTACTTGAGGAGATGGTCAGCAAGAATCCCACAGCTTCCCACATACATACACACAGGTATTTTTTAATTCACACCTCATTTTATAATTCATTTTCTATTACCCTTAAGTTGAGACAGTACTTGAGAATCCTGTTATCTTTCTATGTTTAGATATCTGCACATAGATGTTCTCATGTACCTTTGGTGTCTGTGCTCCCACAATGCCAATGAAAAAATATACACTATTTTTTTCATGTGTGTGTAGTGCAATCCAAAATATGCCATGAAATCCACTGCACCTCTGGATGCTGCTGTAGAAGAACATTATTATCCTCTTATGTCCTTTTACCTTTTGCCAGACATATCAACATCATGGATACAATAAGACATTGGAAATGATGCTGGACATCTATCTTCAGGGAGCAGAATTGTTCTGCTCATCAGTGCAGTGAATGAAGCTGGATGACACTGCCTCTTTGTAGCAGAAATTATAAGGGAAGTAAAAAAGAAAATATGAGCCACAGAAATTGTTTCTTTTGGGAAGGAGTTTCTCCTCCAAACATAAGAAAACTCAGACTTCTAATAAAGTCTGCTTTAAAATGAAAAATCTAAGCTTCAGTAATTATGAAAAGGAATTGAACTCTGGTTTAGCGTGAGTTTTTTTCTTTCCTGTGGATCCAGTTCTCAGATCATTAGAGTGTTTATACTATTGTCAAACCAAGAGGAACTGTTTCTTAGCCACACTAGGAATTTTTATTTTATTTTATAAATACAATACTAAATGCAATGACTGAACACTTTACAAAATTTTCATTAATGATTAAAATTCCAGACAATAAATCTTATTTACAGCCTGATTTATCTGATTGAATGTAAGTAGGTGATGTTCTACATGTTTATTTGTATCTGTGGTGGGTTGATCCCAACCAGCAGCCAAATACCCATCCTGCCACTCACTCACACCCTTCTACCAGGTGATGGAGTGAAAAGTAATGATCACAAAGATACTTGGTTTGAGATAAGGAAAGTTTAATAAGAAAAGCAAAAGCCACTTTTGGAAGCAAAACAAAATAAGATATTCTTTCACTACTTTCTACTGGCAGGAAGATATCTCGCCACTTTATTCACCACATGGACGTGTTACCTGGGAAGACAAACACCATGACCACAAATATGCACCTCCTTCTTACCCTGGCCTGAGCATAACATCACACAGAATGGACCACCCCGTTGTTCAGTTTGGGTCAGATCTCTTGGCTATGTCCACTCCCATCCCCAGCCATCTGAGAGGATGTAAGGAAAGGGACCAGAGTGAGAGTGATCCTGAAATAATTCACTGAATAATAAAATACAATAATTTCATATTTAATATTTAAGTATAGTATCATATTATATAATATAGCAATCTATAATAATTTATTATTATATAATAAATATCTTATAATTAAAAAGTCAGTATTTATTTCAATTTATTTCAGTAGTTTCATCTTTTCATATGGACAGTTGAGAAGCTTTTGGGCTATAAATTACTACCTCTCTTTCAGTCATATAAGTTAAAGTGGAAGAAGGATTTTTGTTGCTTCTACCCTTTAATAGTTGTTCATGTCCTGAAATTGTAGAAGACTAAATAGGAAAAGTAAGAAAATAAAAAAGTAAAGAGAATCTTGGGTAGCTACTTTAATACTCAACACAAAGCCAAACTAGAACTGTGTTTGCTTGAATCTCTATCCCCAGAAGAGAGAAACTGAAGATAATAATGGATTATGTTTTCCTTCCTACACAATTTAGAAAAGAAAACATTAGCATAAAACCTTCCTAAGCCTTTACTTGCCAATCTTTCTCTTCATCTTTGTATTATCTATTGAATCATTAAACTGTTTACAACAGATATTTTCCCTTATTATATATCTGCTGTCAGAGAAAGCTTTCCTGGATTCTGCTAGATCTATTACAAGCCTATGCTGCTGCTAGTATCCATTCCTGAATGTAAGTTATGACTTGCTCACTTGTGTTTGAGCTATTTTCATCCAAATTATGTGTCTTGGTTCACTTGTGGCTTACCACTGTCACATTCACATCACATTTTGGCAGAATGAACATACTTTTCCAGTGATCTGTTGAGCTTTTGCTCCTACTTGAAGATTCTCTTCTGACATTCCTGTACCTGGTTTTTCTGCTGAAAAGGACATAGGAATGTAGAAGTAAAGCATTTTTGTGGATATGAACTTCAGGTAAGTGGTAAGGTAAGCCTGGTTTTGGGGCTATATTCTGGGAACATAACCAAAGTTTGTTCTAGTCTTGCTTCCTCACTAAGTTTCAGGTGATAGCACCTCATGTTAGTAAATGAGTTGATGCACTGAAGTCTTTGAGTTGGCATAGTTGTTTTGTGGATTGGAGTGCAAAATGAGGCCTTGAGTTAACACACTACTGTAGACATAACCATCTGAACTACAAATCAAATAGAATCAAGCTATTTCCCCTTACTCTAACAGGCTTTTAAACATAATCAGTTATTCCTGTGGCTCTTCAAGAAGTGATGCTACTTTTCTGTTTACTATGAAAGACAAAACACCTCATGCAGAACCTCTACTCAAGGCAATTACATTTCTTCCATAAAACAGCTGATCTTCTTAGTATTTTATGAACAGTTTAGGAAAACCACACAATAATGAACAATTGTCCAGACATAAGTGGTACTAGCTAGATATGTTCATGACACTGAGAGTGTCTTCTCTATGAAAAGTAGAGTTGATTGCTCTTCTCCACATGAGTCTCTTCTGCCTTTGCTCATTGTACTGGAATGAATAATGTAAAGAATCTGTCACAATGATTTACATGCTCGCCAGAACAATCTGACTGTAGCTAACTATCTCGTGCCTCATTTCTTCTATTCAAAGAAAGGATGAGAGATAGGTATAGGGAGAAACTACAGAGATTTCTCTTCAGCAGAACTGAAAACTGTAGCTGTTAACATTTTCCCTTTATGCTTAGTGGCCTACAAAAATACAGTTCCTAAGTAGCAAGCTGTGTGTAGATTTGCTATAAAAATATTAGATTAACTTTCATTAACTTTCTAGAACCTTGAATAACTTTAACCAGTCTCCATTTCTAGCTCCTTGCTAGGTTTTCTATATAATATTTTTTTCCTTTGCTCATTTGTTACACCTAACAGCAGGAATGTGTTATCACTGAACAATCATTAAAATAATCATTCTTCTATTTGTAGTGTCATTCTGCTACACAAAACAGAGCAAGTAGAACAGCTATATAGCAATATGAACAGCAAGTAAATGAATGAATGCCTACAATAGAAGGCAGCTCTGAGGTGGAAAGGTGAACTTAACACAGATTTGACCAGAATATTGCCTTTTTTTAGATAAATGATTTCATAAGATGAGTGATCAACTATCTGCATGAGATGACCAAATCAAGCAGTTATATCAGCCAAATGAATCAACCAGTTCTGTAACTGTTTGTCCCTGAGTTTATCAGAAGATTGCAAATAGATTCCTGAGTTAGTGAATCCAGCATGGAAATGTAGATTTATCTCTTAGCAACTCAAAATGCAAGAAGTGGACAATCATCTAAAGGAATTTCAAAGAAAGCTGTTGTGGTTTAGCCCCACCCACAGCCACTCACTCACTCCCCTCTGTGTCAAGATGGAGGGAGAACCAGAAAAGTGATAAAACTCATGTGTTGAGATAAAGACAGTTTCATAGGCAAAGTGGAAGCCACACAAGCAAAACAAAAAAAGGAATTCGTTTGCTGCTTCCCATGGTAGGCAGGTGCTCAGCCATCCACAGGAAAGCAGTCTCCATCACATGTAATGAGGACTTGGGAAGACAATTGCCATCACTCTGAATGTCCTCCCCTTCCACTTATTCCCCCAGCTTTAAATACTGAGTATGATGCCATGTAGAATGGAATATCCCTTGCATTCAGGGATGGGGGTGGTGTGACAGACAGAAAAGACCTTGACTCTGTGTAAGAGTCAGTCACTTCTCAGCAATAACAAAAATATCCCATATTATCAACACCATCTCTTGCACAAATCCAAACAATACCCCCCTACAAGTTACTATTAAGAAAATTACCTGGGCCAAAATCAGCACAAGAGCATTAGGACTAAGCTTATTTCAACTTACATTTTCCTTCCTGACAATCAGGCTGCTCAACCTCATCACAGTGAGCATGCAACAGATAGCATATGGTGGGCATCACATTTGTATTCCAAATCAGTTGCATATTTCCATTCCTGTACTACATTAGCTGTAATTTGTACAGGTACTTCGCTCTATCCCTCATATATATCCAAGCCCTGTACAGCATCAGTTAACCTCAGGAAAGTAAACTTGGTATTAAACACTGTCTTTGTAATCTTGCTCTCATCAGATCATAGGATCATAAGTTTTTGGAATGAATCTTAAAGATCCACCTAGTTCTAGATCATCACCCTCCTACTTTGGGCAGGTACACCTCTCACTAGGCCTTATTCAACCTGGCTTTAAACACTGCCATGGTTGGGGCATCCACAACTTCTCCGGGAATGTGTTCCAGCATCCCACCACACTCACTAAAATAATTCTTCCTAAGAGCTAACTTGAATTTCCTCTCTTTTAATTTGTACCTATTACTCACTGCTCTATCATTACATTTCCTGACAAATACTTATAAGAACAGTTCCCAACAAATATCTAGAAGAACCTGCTCACATAACATTAGACTCTGACACCTGCTTGTTTTAAATGGTACCTACTACTGTCAGCACTAAATTAACAAAAGAGAGATCCTGAACAGCAAAGAACATATCGCACCTGGTTAATATGAAATTAACTGCAGTCACAGACTACATCAGTTGTAAAGGCAAAAAAAATCACTGGGTCCTATCTTTGCCATATTTCTATCAATATCTTATTCTGGATTTGAAAAATCTGATCTGATTTCAATTCTTAATATATGCAATTCAAATTATAAAATGCAGCGATATATTATGCATAGTAGTAGGATTAATAATCATATTTAAATCATTGTTTTGATTATATAAATATTAATGAAGCTTTAGGTTTACAGAATTTGTATCATAGATGCCTTTAGAGTTCAGCTACCTACAAAAATTTAGCACTTACCTTCTTATGTCTCACAAACTATTTGCAATTTTTTTAATTAATCAGGTAAAAATTGGTGCTAAATACAACATGACTACACCTGCAAAAACAAAGTTTAACCCTTTTCCTTAGGAAAAAGATTTACAGCAGAATATTTTTTTGTTATATGACTTAACAGTATGAGCATGGACTGCCCTCAGTAAAATTTTCTCAACTTTGTCATAATACTTATTTTCCTATTTATGTTTTTGTTCCCCAGTACTCCTATATTTTGTTCCACAGTAATCTTATATTTAACTGATTAAAAAGGATTCTAAAAGAAATTAATGGGGATAACATGAGTAATCTCTTTGTCTTGATGAATACCCTCGCTGCTGAAGCTCACTTCTTCACTACTGTGTTTATTGAATCTGATTTTGCATACTTCATAGATGGGAGAGAAAGCATAGTTTTTCTTTATGTTATCTGCCTAGCATTGTGGCCTGCATTAATATATTTCCTGGGATCTTTACTGCAGTTAATTGGCTATTTGGAAACAAGGAGATCAATTCAAATTGCACTGGCAGAGGGAGCAAGGATTGAGAATTGGGGTGTCTAAGCTCAGCAGATGTTCAGATCACCTACTGCTCACATCTGCGAAATCCTTGAGGAGCAGAAGCCTCAAACTGAGGTTTTAGCATCTAAAACTTTGCAATTTTTAAATGAATTCACAATTCACTCCCACAGAAGACCCCAAGAGACAAAGTTCATTTGGTGTGTACAGACAGTACAGTGACAAGCAAACATTGAATTCAGACCAATATTCCATTTGAACTATCTATGCATTGGAAAGAAATGCATCGAAATGCCCCAGGGATTTCTCACTACTTGCATCTGACTCTACTGCCCTAATACTGTTCACCCTGACTCAGAGATGGATGGTACTATGGCACTGTATATACATCCAAAAATAAAATGTTCTCTCTCTCTGTGTCTTCTTTCCTGGTGCTATTTAAAACCCTGCCAAGTGATTCTGATTCACCATTATTTGTGACAAAAAGATCAGACTAATTCTAATATATTTCTATCTACTGTGGTCATTCTGCAAACCGTCATTATACATATGTATGCACACATGCTAAGTTATATCATAGAAAAATCTCTAAATATTAGATCTGCCCTACCATTTAACATTTTTATTATTCCCCTACTTGAATATGTGTCTTTTAAATCCCAGATACAGTTTCTGTGCTTGCTTCTGCTTCACTGTATTTCACTTATTTGACAGATACTATGTTTATTTAGAATGGATTACAATTTTAACATCTCTTAATTCTGTCCTTTCATGATATTTGGTTGAAGGTTGGACTTGAAGACCTTGATGGTCTTTTGCGATCTGATTCTCATTCTTGAAAAGTTCATGTCTGGAATTTAAACACATGCTTTTCTCCTTTTTAAAAATGAGCCTTTTCAAGGTTTTGACTCATTGCCTTTGTCCATCCCTGTCTTTTAATATAAATGAATTTGTCCCATTTTGCTTTACTTGCAGCCTTGTATTTGGTTTTCCAATTATTCAGCTGCATGTATATATGCATATGCTGCATGCATAAATGTGTTGCCTTGTTTAATGTCACTTCCATGTCTCATTGTTTACATTATTTTTCATTGTGTTCTGAAATTTCTACTATTTAATTAGATATTTTACCAGACCACATTAACAAGACTGACTTTGATAAGCTCCTCTATTTTTTCCCTACAATATCCTTTCAACATTTTTTATCTATTCAAATTTCTATTACTCAGTATTTCTATTGCCTATGTGAGATATAGATAATGCCTGCCTCTCTAAATCCCAGAGAAAACTTTACTTCATCCTTCAGTTAAATTTTTCCTCTGTTTCTTATAATCAAATTGTCATCTGAGCCTACAGAGGTCTTATACAATATTTCCTATCATTCCAAGTGCTCGTGAACTGCAGCAACGAATTGACTATAGGTTAATCACAGCCTACTACAAAGTTTTCTCTTCTATTGCATCTGCTTGCAATATGTCCCAGTTACTTCTCATTTATTACAAAAGCAGAAATAATTCCATATTAAAAAAAATTTAATAAACCTCTAAAAATTATCAAAAACCATGAAAATTTTTCTTCTTTTTTTTTCTGCTCTCCAGTGCACAGAATTTCCAGTAACACCAGAGTCAGACCATATGAAAAGCACAGACTGAAGCACTCCACAGCAACTTGCTTAAAGGGATAGCTCTGATAACACCTATCCTGATCACTGGAAACTTGTTCTCAATGCCTGCTTATCTCTAATGGCTCTGGGTCCGCAGCTACATGGGAAAAGTTTCTTGAACACCATTGAGGAGGGATTCTGAAGGGAAAAGGATGGACTATCCTCAAATCCTCCTTCTGAAAATCATGTCTTTGTGTTGTAAGCAAAACAAGAATATATCAAGCTAGAAGGCAAATAGGCAGGAGTGTTCCAACAGTTAAAAGGAGATGCCTTTAGTAGGGTTCTTGGTTTTGTTCTGCCATTGAGCTGACACCTAAACAACCTCATCTCACCTATACATACTTAATGCTTATATGCAGGCTGGGATATGTTGTAATAGGATGAGGATTGTCAATGAACTTGAATAACTTGCTATCATGATTCAGGATCTGGTAAAGAGACATAAATTCAGTTGCCTAAATGTATGTATTTGGATAAATACAAACTTTATTTATGCTACCTGATGGTATCAAAAATATCCTCACAGAGCTAGTAGATAAAAAATGAAGAAAGTCATGAAATCTCTGGACCACAGGCTGGAGTCCAAGCAGGTATTATGAGTATCTCAAATGATGTGCAGATTTTGGCAGCTGCATACATCCTAGGTTTTAACCCATATACATATATTTTTAGATAAGTAGCTTTTAACACCAGAAGACCAATTTTTGTCTCTGATTTCAGTGTTCTTCATAATGCAAATGAAAGAACCTCAAATAAGAAATATTAATTTTGTTTTTGCAACAGGATGACCTTTAGAATGATGTCCAACCTTGACTTAAAAGGATGAAACTATGAGAATACATCACATCCTTACATCAGTTAAACAATTATTTATTACCTCCATGTTAAAAGCCTACTCTTGTTCAGATTCAGCCTCTAACTATCAAATCTCATTGGGCCTATTTCTGTCAATTTAAAGGAGTACGTGCCAGGAAGAAGACCCAAACTAACAAACCTGCAACATATTTATTTCTAGGCCACCATCTTAAAAGTTCAAATGTCTGTGCATAAAAGAGAGTGTGATTTGTTTTTACCACCAGAAAATTGCAGGACTGTCCATATCTTGAAGGAAAACACTTTCCATAGTTTTTAGCCATATTTCCTTGGCAGTCCTGCTTCGCTGTCTTATAGACAACAAGATTGGACATTAGGATCATCATTGGACATATATTTAGGACACATACAATTTGTACACTTCATTAAGTAACCCAAATAAAAAGCAATGCATAAAATTAAACAAAATATTTGTTCACTAAAAAATAGTCTTCATAAACACTCTTCAAATTACTCCCTTGGGAGAAAAAAATAAAATGAAATTTAAAAAAAAGTACCAAAAACCAATCATTTAAAATCCCAAAACAACCAAACCCAAGTGAACAATTAAAAAAAAAAAAAAGAGATTTCAACAAGTTTCCATTAATTTTTAGTATTTGTTGTGCAAAGAAATGAGGGCTAAAATAAAAAGGACAAAACTAATGCAGCAATTTAAACACTAATACAACAAGTTTGCCTTGGAGGCCTTGGGATCTAATTAATGCTTAATTACTTTACATAAGAAATCAACAGAACTTTCCAAGGTGATAAAGACCTGAGCTATCCACTATTATATTTTTATTCATTTTATCAGAACCACATTCAGATGCATTATCATGCTAGGTGTTTTCACTTGTTTGAACAAAAGCAATCTGTAACAAATGGCAGACAGTTTAGGAATACAGAAGGAAAAACAGATGCAGAAAGACTGCTAAATGCATATTGGGACTGAGGAGATGAAAAAAAAAACATTAATTACAGTTAGGCTGGCCTGAACAGCCTCAGAATGGACACATGTATTTTATTTAATATCACAGAATCGCATAGAATGGTTGGGATTGAAGGGACCTGTGGACATCATCAAGAGCAATCCCTGGCTAAAGCACGTACACCTGAAGCAGACTGCACAGCTTTGTGTCCAGGTGGGTTTTGAGCATCTCCAGAGAAAGAGACTCCACAACATCTTGGGCAGCCTGTCCCCATGCTCAGTCACCCTCAAACTAAAGTTTTTCTCCATCTTCAGATGTGGGAACTTCCTGTGTTTCATTTTCACCAGTTGCCCTGCATCCTGTCACTGGACACCTCTTAGAAGAGACTGGTCCCATCCTCTGAGTACCCATCTTTTAATATATTTGTATACATTGGTCCCTGCACACTCATCTCTTCTCCAGCATAAACAAGCTGAGCTCTCTTATTTGATTTTCACATGCCAAGCCATTGTTTACTGGCAGTGCAGTATGAGATTGGCTAAGAAGTATTTTGTTACAAATTTTAAAGGAGCATTCTTTTAATTTTTGTTACTGTCCAGTTGAAGATAACCATACAGTAAAGCAGAAAATAAATACAGATGTCAGAAAAATCCAAGATGTATCCTTACTTCTAAAAAGAAAAAAAATGCTGCTTTGACATGCAGACATTTTGAAAATATTGTGGAGGCACCAGTGGGCTCTCAACATGGGTAATATTTCCATTCTCCTGTGCTTATTTACTTACTGGATGTAAATGCATAATTTTATCTAAATATCTAAAATTGCAAGGTAACTACAAGGTTTTATGGTGGTGCTTAACAGGATGCAATTCACTATGAAAAAAATATAAAGCTAAAATATTTTCCAAGATCTGCATATATAACTACTTTATTTCAGAGGAATATTAATTATGAGTATTAATCAGAGTTCGTTCCTAAATACTTTAACTTGATAAACAACTACTTCACATTTCCTTGAAAACAGCATTAGAATTGTGTTAAATATAAATTATGGCCTAGATTACCATTTCTATCAAAGGCGCTGAATAAGAGAATTTGTAGGCATGTGTTGAAATTAATTAGTTTGGACTGAGCAAAATATAGCAAGCCTTCCTCTGTATTATTTTAGTAATTTCTTGATAAAACAAGACAAAATATTCAGCATATTCAAATAAGTTTTAATATGACAGGATCTGTGAAATATCTCTGATTCTCACATTATTTTCAATTCTTTGGGATTTTCATACAAGAATTGAGGAACTTGCTTTTTTTGTCATCATTTAGTTAAAAGCCTCTAATAGGAAAAAGAAAAACAGAACCAAATCATCACATTCTCTGGTTTTCTATAAGGCAAAGATCAACTGGAGTTCACATTTTAACAAGGAGCAGGACAGGCTATTGATCTGCTCTACAGGAAACAGAGTAGATAAGTGACTGATGCCATGGTGGAGCAGTGAGGATCACTCCATGGATGAGCCCAAACAATTTCAATGCATTTTTCTCATCTAGTTCTAAATCTTATAGTCCTGTTCTCCATGTCACAAGGTTACAACAGTTTTACTTTTACAAAGGCAAGTATCAGACCCTTTGCTGCCTCATTTTTTACCATTTTAACTCATTATAGTGCTCCTAGATCTCACAGATCCAATTCTGGATTTTATCAATAAAAATATAAAAGCTTGCCACAAATCAGCCTAACCAGGAACACAGCATTACTTTTAATATGGGATAATATCACAACAAAGGATTTGTGGATTTTGTGTTCAAGCATATGCTATTGAATTCTTGAGGGCAACAAAGTAATAAATGGTTTTGATGAACTCCTGGGTATCTAGGGAAGTATACTGACACTGCACACCAATCCTTCTGAAGTGTTTTGAGCATTTCAGAAGTTCTAAGATTTTGTTAACTTCATATGACTTCTGAGCAAGATGCAATAGGGTTTTTCAATAGTCACTCACAAGGACTTAAAAAAACCTATTTACTTCTTACTTGAAACTTAACTACTGAAATACCATTAGTATTTTGTAAGCCAGTGTAATTTTCTGTGACTGCCAGCAAGCTTCACAGAACAGCACAGAAATAATAACAATCTGAAATGCTTGTGTGATGTTGGATGAGTTTTCAATTGCCCTGCAAGTTTCTGTCTATAATGCCTATAATTAGAGGATATTTGAGGTTGTAGAGGCTCTCTTGAGATCACCTAGTCCAATACAAAAAGCCGAAGCAGAGTACTTTCAAGAAGGCTCCCTAGTATCACGTCCAGGTGGATTTTCAATATTTCTACTGATGCAGACTCCATAACCTCCCTGGGAATTGTGTTCCAATGCTTAGTCACCCTCCCCATGAAAAGTATATTCTTGTGTTCAGATTGAAATTCATGTTTTCCTAGTTTGTGTTCATTACTTCCTTTCCTTCCATTACTTCACCATTGAAAAAGTCTAGCTCTATTTTCTTTGCACACTCCTATTGGTTATTTAAATAGAGGGATGAGAGCCCAGTGCGCTTCTCTTTCTTCAGGCTGAATAACGCCAACATTCTCATCCTTCCTTCAAATGAAGGATGCTTCAATCCTTTAATCATATTCTTGCACTGAGGAGTCTAGCACTGGACATAGTACCCCGGATATAAGATAATCACATTGCTTTAAAAATTATTTATCAATTAATCAATTAATAAATTATTCCTCACAGTCCATCTTTCCTTACTACATAGAATTATTCACCCTCAAATTGAAATGCTTCACAGGAACATCATATATGCCTGCTTCTATTTCCTGTAATTTGTTCCTTTTAAATGGTGCTGGAATTTCCTTTTCAGAACTGAACTGAATGCCCCAAAATATCTTAAATGTCAAGAAGATATAAGTTGTTGTTCTAAAGCATTCATAAAGTGGAAACTTCACACCTAGCAGAAATTCTTTGTCAGTCTTTGCTTTGGTTTCCTATTTGGTAGGTCATGTTTAAACCATATGTTTACTTAGACATAACTCTATTACAAAGCAGCACCTCTTTTCACCAAATCCTGTCTCACTGACACTGAAGTAGACAAGCAAATATCTTTGTTGTTCTCAAAGTACAAGATCTCCAAGGTGACAGCGAAAACAAGAAAGAGTGAAGGTGGGAGAGTGCAGTAAAAGTTTAGAAAATAAATTAAATTGGCATGTGTGAAGTGATGAAAGCACAAAACTCTTGGTCTTTTTTTTTTTGAGATGTATTTAGAATTCTGATTTACAGTACCATGCGCAAGCAGGGTAAATATATTAATTACTATATCTAATGAATTGCATTGGGGTGGGAAAGAATTATGTCCTAATAAATGCAAGGATGTAAATTTTGAGGAAACCTGTGAAAAAGCATGCTTCCTCTTGCATGAATTTAAATTCTAATACTGTACAATCCCAGTCTCAGACATATCAAAAGATTTTCAAATATTTTGCCCCAGATCATATGAGTAGCATTAAAAATTCAAATCATCTTGACTTCAGATATTATCAAGTGAATCAGCTGGAACATTTAGCATCTTCATTTGTAGTTCCTGATTTTAGGTAGTACTTCTAGTCTTTTTTTTATTGCAGGCATACACAGACATAGATATTTCCTATGGATATAGGAAAATAAAAATGAGCATATGTAACAAGTTTTGGTCATCTGCAAAAGCAAGGTTATAAACAGCTTTTAACCAGCTTTTGCAGATGAAAGGCATAACAGCGAGTCAACTACAGAAGCCTCAGTAGGTATCATTCAGGATTCCCAATCACTATAAAAGGCTGCCATCTACTGGAAAATATTTATTTAAATCTTAAAGCCATCTTTATGACTGTCCATCAAATATGGGAATCCTCCTATTGAAGATAAGACATAAAGGATATCCTTTTGTAAGGATATTAAAAAAAAGGAATCCTTTGATATTTCAGGATGCCTTTTTTTGGTCCTTGAGATTAATGATTAAACAATTTGCATAGGACAAGTTTCAGGTTGTAGAATAGCAAGAATGAAGAACTAAAATTTTACATTGTTTTTTATTAGAGAGTATAACTTAAAATTAAATACATGACTACTTCATTAGTAAATGATTTAATGTCAGATAAATTCAAACTTCCTTCAACCTGAAGGATGAAGTATCAATTTTTTATGAAAGAAATTAATGATTGCATTTAATCATAAAATGTTTAGTCAGATTCAATATTTTGCAGTCAGATAGTGAGAGTTAGTATCTTCCAGAAGTCTTTGAAAATGACATTTATAAAAATTTGGAGGTCATTAAGTGAGCAATATACATGGACTTTGTAAAGATTACTTAATTGGCAAAGACATAGCACTGCATTTCTCCACCTTTGTTTTCTTCTGGTGAAGGAAAGGTGGTAGTGTTGTGGAGATACCCCCGGCCAGCTCATTAGATGTACAGAGACAGTAGAGCCATGAAGTTATTTGGTCCCTTCCAAGACAGAATTGTTTCTGTGGGTTCTTGGACCTATTTATTAATAAGAATGATGTTTGGCTCTTTCTTATCATAGCCAGTGTGAACAGGACAAAGCAATAATGTTGCATTCCATGCCACACACAGTCCTTGACTTAATCCGATCTAAACCTGAACCTAGACGTGTATATTCACAAAATTAAATTGAGAAGAGAATTCTGTGGGTTGGAACTCACTTGTTTATAGCCTCCTGTTTTAAAACTGCGGTTATCAGGAATACCTAATGATTTATTTTCCTAAAGCAGCTGGACACAATCCTGCACACACTTAAAACGAAATGTAGAAATTTAACTCAAATACCTTTATTAACATCTAGTGTGTATTATCAATGTAGTTAAGGCAGTGTCAATTAGTTACCTATTAAATGACAATCATTTAGGAATTAAGTTAAACATACCCAAGCTTTACAGACTACAATCCTAAGAAAAGAAAAACTGAATTTCAGAATGAAACCAACTCTGTATCAAGGAAAGGAGATCTGGGGATAACTAATGACCATTTTAGAAAAAGGGGAAACACCCTGGGAAAGACCTCAGTTTTGATGTTCTAGATTTCTATTTTAGATGATAGCGTAAACCTCTGTACTATAGTTGCTTTATGTCTGAGTCCTTGCATATTGTTTGGTTGAGATGTGACTATTTGCTTGATTAAGCAATTCTTTTGTCTACATTAAGTTTAGCTGATGAAAGAAGCAGTCAAATTGATTTTAATAATTTTTTTGAGAACAGAGAAGCATTTTTTCATGCTTAAGACATACCAAAAATTGAAGTCCTGCCTTTAAAAGAACACATCAATAGAAGTTTAAATATTTGCTTTGAAATGTGCAGAAAATATAATTAGAAAATCACATGTACAAAGGCTTTGTCAGAGAATTCTTTAATGGTAAGCTATTTTATCAATTTTATTTTGTCATCAATATTAACAGTATTTTTAAATTTTATTCATCTTAACAAAGATCTAGAAAGAGAATATTTACATGCATGTAGTGCATGTAGTCTTTTGTTTAAAAATAAAATTAAACCAAAACCACTAAACTCTTATCCAAAAATTATTGACTTACATGAAAATTAGAACTGGTTGAAAATATTGCATTATTTAGTCCATTAAAAGAAACATGAAAGAAAATATTTAACAGCAAAGAATAAAAACAAGAGACTTGAAACTCTTTTTATAAGTGGTAGATTTCACACACACAAGGACAGAAAGTGCCTCAAGTAGAGATGTCTATGTGATTTATGCCTAAAAGCTACTAATCTTGCATTTGGAAATAAAAAAGAAAATATGAGAATGAGACAACATTAACTATTCTCAAGTTGCAGCCTTGAACTTTCTTCATGTTTTCTTTTGAGTTTTCTCATTACCCACAACTTCCCTGAGCAAGCTGTTCCAGTGCCTCATCACCCTCACAATAAAGAATTTCTTCCAATATCTCAACTAAACCCACTCTCAGTTTGAAGCCATTTCCATTCTCCCACAATACATTCTCATGTCAAATGTCCCTCTCCAGTTTTCTTTTGGGCCCCCTTCAGATTCTGGAAGGCCACAATTAGTTCTCTCTGAAAACTGAAAAAAATCCAGACTGAACTAATCCAATCCATTGTAGCACAGGTGCTGCAGCCCTATAATTTTGGCTCTCCTTTAATTTTTTAAGGCCAGGTTGGATGCATCTCTGAGCAACCTGGTCTGTGGCAAGGGTTTGGAAGGTGTACCTGTCAATGGCAGGGATTTGGAACTAGACAATCTTTAAGGTCCCATCCAACCCATACTATTCTATGATTCCATGATTATCTGCTGCTAGAAATTTCTCCAGAGGAAATATTGGACCATTACATGTAAAAATTCAGAAAACAGAAACAATACAGAAAGCTCTTGTGAAAGAAGAAAGTTTGCAAAAACTCTGAAACAAAATAAAACAAAAAGCAAAAAGCCTGCCACTTTAAAATTTGTACGTATGAGAGAAAGTAACTGGAGACCACAGAGAACCAAACATGTCAGGCTCTCAGCTTTCCTGCTGAGATGGAGTGTGCTGACATAACTGCCTAAATATTTAAAGCTCTCATCTCTTCTGGCTATTGATTTGGAGAATAACTCATGCAACACAGATATATGCTGTAGAAGTCTGCTGAAGAGGTGTGCACACCATGTGGAAAATGTGACTCTCTTGCTGCTAACACTAACTGACACTGGTGACTGGGAGAGACTGATAAGATTCGCTAGAGGGAAAGAAGAGTTATTATACCAAAATAATAGGATTCAATTGTTGCCTCACTTGAATCTTACCCAGTCTTGACAGAAGTAGCTCAACACAGTTTATAAACAGTTTAGAGGAAAAAACAGGGAAACAGATGTGCTTTTTCTTACAAATGGCAAATACACTTCATATACTGGGAGATTCTGAACTAGTTGTAGCAAATGCATCTGGATTTAGATACTGCTACTTCTGCATTATTTTACAGTTATTAAACTTTTTCATCCTAATCAAGTGTCTCAGCCCAAGGCAATAAAATCTAGAATAGCTTCAGTACTTTCATGCCTGATCCTTATACCAGTAAAACAACATTTTTTTTCACATAGGAGAAAAAAAAAGAGAAAAAATTCTTGAAACACTACATTGATTGTTAGAAAGCAGTTCAGTTGTAGATGCATGAAGCAAACTGCTCTATGTAACAAAGAGATCAAAATGAATTTGGGCGTAGAGGGATTCTATTCCAGGACAATTTACGGACATACCCTTTCTGAATCTGTCTTTGAAGAAGGAATCTGCTATTCTTGTATTAGTTCCTTTAGTCACCAGTATGGGAAGAGCCACAGGCATAAGACTGACATTTTATAGCAGATGTGACAGTAACCAGGGGAAACCACTGTCTTTTAGAATGATGAGTTTTAAAAAAAGCCACATGAAATATCCCAGTTTACTGCCACATTTTGCCCTGACAAAGTGTTAGCCAGTGACATACTCACCTGTTTGATTATTTGGGAAGAACCTTAATATGATTTATTTTTTCTAAGCATTGCCTCCTTCTCTCTGCCTTCAGCAAGTCCTGCTGATACTTTTCTTAAACCAGTGAATATAGACACTTTCACAATCTGAATTCAAACCAGTCTGAATCATTATATTCCTGATGATAATGGATGTAGCAGATGCATTTAGTGTACGTGACAATTATTTGAGTTCCTCTGTAAAATCCCTACGTATCTGGCAAGCAAAGTAATAATAATTTAAAATTCTAGTTAAAATTAGTATTAGTTTTAGCATTTTCATATTTAATTATTTCTTCCAAACTATAAAACTCCATCAAAACAAACTGTGAGGTATAACCACTGTGGCCTAAAGAGAACAGGATGTGGCAGGTGAACATTCTAAATGCAATTACAAAACTACCAGGTGAATCAAAGAAATGTGGCCAGAGCATTTAAGAAAAAATGCTGATATATATTACTAAGATGTTTGCAATAATATAAGAATATGTTAACCTGCTTTGCAGATTGAAAGATATCACAAATTGGCATTTACAGTCCTCCAACAACTGGATTGGTTTGAATGGATTTTCCCTGTGAGTGCTGTAGTGACAGATGTTAGATATGTTTACAATTTCGTTAGTGATATGGAGAAGAACAATACACTAAATATTCCCTAAATTGAAATATTCCCTTAAAGCAAGGTATTTTGTAAATATCTCCAAGATATAAAAAGATGATAAATACTTACAAACATGAACTGCAAATTATCTAAAAATAATTACACTGGAAGATCTTGAGCAAAAAGTAAACAGAAAAAAAAGTAATTTTATGTGTTTCCGTTTAACATATAAGTTATGTAGAACTGCCTACAAAAAGCTATGATAATTATAAGAATCTTCTTGTTTAAGTATGAAAATGAAATAATGCTAATGGAATTAGTAAAGATACTCCTGCAAAAAGCATCTGAAATTGAACTTAAAGCCTTGGAAACATTTATTTGGATAATATTAATTACAGAAAAAGAATGTCTGTCTATTCTTTGTATGAGGTCAGAGTGAAAATACTGCAAGAGATGATCACAGTTTTCTTCAAGGTTAATTTTCAAAGTTCATATTGAAGATCATTTGGGTGCCTGCACTCAACAGCAAATTACTTTTGAGCAATATTCCTCATTTTTGATATGCCAATTAATTGATGAAGCAAGTTTCACTACCACTAACTCTTCTGGACAAGGAGTAGTTATCATTCAAACCAAGACATTACTGTTTGATTTGAAGGGGCTGTGAAATACTTTTAACTCTCATGGAAGACCTAGCTACTCATTTTGGAATTCAGTTCTGGATGAGGTGAAACCAAGTGGTTGAGCAAGAGAGACAGAAAGAGTAATATCTTAACCTGAGATATTTTTGTGTGCAATAGTTAACTCATCAAATAATTAACTATTAATTATTAGTTCCCATTTTCCTTGAAGAACAAAGGAAACAGAATTATGCAGAGGTCATTATACATTAATGGCCCTAATAAACTAGATAGGAGAGCATATTTTAAACTAAAAGTTAAGATGTGGGAGGACATTGTGACATCTTACCCCTAGGAAAGAAGAAAGTGCATTGAATTTGTAAATGCTCATGGTCAAAAGGAACGACAGAAATATGAGGATCCAGAATCAGAAAGTTCCACTGGTAAATTACCCACTTGATGTGGAAATTGGTATGTTAGTCCCCAGTCCACTATATATGGGAGGGAGGGGAGGAAGGGAATCACCTGTCCTGGTTCCAGTATTGCTCCTGCTGATGAGATGTCCAGCACCCTACCACCACCTGGCTTGGGGATGGATACTTTCTTATGAATAGGTTTCTCCACCCTGAGGATATGTTCCTCACTTTCTATGCAGATTACTTATTGTGCTCAGTCCATTCTGGAAAGAGATCAGAAGTGTTCAGGGGTCTTTTGTAGTTTAGATCCCTCTCTGCAGTCCATGCCCATTTCTTGGCCCCATTACTGCTCTTGTGTTGTCTTATTTTTTTGACGCGCCACTGTGGACTTGAACAAACATGTTTGTCCCAGAAAAGTGCTGCTGTACATCCGCCTGGCCCTCATCTCCAATCAAAACTCTGTTTTTTTCTCATGGCATATTGATACCAACTGACTTCAGCTCTATTACCAAAAATTCTTAACTACTATAACTGTCCCTGTTTGGATTTACAGCCATCTGGCTATTGAGACAAAGTTAGTTCCTAATTTTCTGCGATTCTACAGACATGACTCCAAAATAACTGGTAAACCCAAATATAACAAGGAATTTATTTTATGTAAAACACAAAGGCTCCACTTTATTATAAGTTAAAAAACAAATTAGAGTGTTGCCTGGAAATAAGGAATTGAGTTCAATTGTTGAAGTTGACATAAAATCAAGTGCAAGCAATTTTTTCTCATGGTACTTTTTCAAATTACTACCAAGCATTCCTGGAACTTCAAGAAATAAAATTTTTTGAGCTGTTCAGTTTACTCAGTTGTTTCAGATCATCTGCTGACTCCAAGGGACAAGATTGAAATAACTTCAGCACAGCAGGCACAGTGGGCAGGAGGAACAATGGCAAACAAGTTCAACATGTGAGAATCATACCTATAAAGTTCCTGGGGAGTGTTCATAGCTACATCGTTTCTAGAAGATTGATTAACTGTGGGAAATGGTAAACTGCCTGGAAAAGCACATGCTGTGGAGGCAGAATTTTCAAAGACATATTTCTGACACCAAGAGACTATTGTACCAAAGCACTGCATTGCGGGTCCAAAGAAAGCAGACAGTTCTGTTTGAAGATCATAAGCACATAAGTTTGTTCTTGACAAAATATAAAGAAAGCATTCCATGGCCAGACAATATATTTTTGGCTTTTTCCCCTTCTACTTTTTTATTGTAGCCTCATTAATATTTCTAAAATGTATCAGTTATGTCATTTAGGCAAAGAGTCTGCACATTTCTAAGTTCAGATAGATTTTCAAAGTAATGCTGATATAGAGAGGAAAGTTATTTTAGTTTTCACTTGTATAACCTTCATGTGTCTTTGTAATAAAGGAGTAATAATAGTGTTTCAGTTTCTGTTTAAAATAGCTAATCTCATTTAAGAATATATAAACTTGTATTCTGTTTCTTTCTATTGAAACACTTCTTAGTTATTTGAACTCATTGAAAAGTTTGTTTTAAAATAAAATATATCATAGGTTATAAAATCCCTTTTAATACCTTCTTTAAACTTATATCCCAACCAACCATAATAATATTTTCAGTCTACCAAATACATCAGTGATAATACTGATATTTTCTAGTACCCTCATAGTTTTAACATTTATCAATTTTATGTTCCAATTGTGGTTTAATCCTAGTCAGCAACTCAGTGCAATGCAACTGCCCACTCACTACCCTCTACACCTCATGTGGGATGAGAAGAATTGGAAAAGAAAGTAAAACTCATGGGTTGAGATGAGAACAGTTTAGTAATTCAAAGAAAATTAACTACAAGGATGCTACAACTAAGATTAATAAATAATGAAAAATAATGAAAAGAGCAAGGCACAAAATCCAAGAGATACTAATGATGCCTGAAGCAATTGCTCACCACCCATGGATAGATGCCCATCTGTCATGCCCCAAGCAGTGATTAGCTCTTCCCACCAACTACCCCCAGTTTATACACTGGGCATGAACTCCATGGTGTGGAACATCCCTTCGGCCTTTTTGCTTCAACTGTCCCACCTGTGCTACCTACCATCTTCTTGTGCATCTTCAGCAAAGCATGCACTGAAACATCCTTGATTCAGGATAAACACTGCTTAGGAACAACAGAATCATCAACATTATTCTCATACTAAATCCAAAACACAGCACTGTACCAGCTACTAAGAAGAAAACTAACTCTATCCAAGATGAAACCAGGACAATTGCTCATAAATGAGAAAAAAAGAGTTGGACAGTCACAGACAACCATTTAAAGAACTCTCTTCTGTTTAGGAAAGGTTAATACAACTTAGATCACCTACAGAATATTTTGGGATGTTTAGATTTTTTACAAACTTGATTTATCACTCTATTTATCCTTTTTTTTGTATACTAATATCATTCATTTCTGACAAAATTTTGCCATACATTACAGTTATAACTACTTTGTTGATGTCTGTTTTCCCTTAAAAAAGAAAATTATAATAAAGACATCTATTAAATTAGGTGCCTTCACAGCCAATCTTCAGCCAAGTTTTAATCGATTCTGTTTAGCAGATTGTGGATAGATTGAGGACGCTACGTGATTTTATGTCTCATATTTAGTTCTTCTTTCTATCTTATGCCTTTGTTTTTTCTTTTTTTTTCTAACTAATTTCTGGATGACAAAATATGTGATACCTACCATGTTGTAGCGTTTTGTTGTACCCAGTAAGAGAAACTCACTTCAAAATTAATAACACAGGCAATCAGAATTAAAATAGAATGAAGTAATTTACCTGTCAGAGGCCCTAAATTAACTTTTTTTTAACACTTAGTTAAAAACATGTTTTTTAACTTTGCTGCCTCTTAACTTTTTTTTTCAATTCTGAGATAAATTAAAGCCTCTCAAATTGTTTGTTCAAATAAACAGAAAATTGAATAACGTAAAAGTGAAAAAGAACAACAGGTTGCAAACTGTTAATTTTTATCATTTCTTGAATAAATCATTATTGTAGTTCTAGACAGCTGCTGGGCAGCTACCCTATTGTGTTATAGTTTCTATCATTTATAACGTGACCAGCCTCCAGAAGGGTGTTGCATTAGAAGCTCACATTATTTTCAAAATGAAGTCATAGTTTGAAAATTGTGAAATGCCATTATCTAGTAACAATAGAATGAAGAAAAATTTTTGAATGACTACACTATTCACAGTTTATATTGCAGAATTTATTACAAGTCATTCAGAAAAGCAATTAAACTCTGTATTTGTGTGCAGAAAGATTTCTCTCCTAATCTGTGCAGGGAGCACTCTTTCAAACACACACCTTCTTTTTTTTTTAACAGTTAAGTTAATGTTTTTGGTAAATTGTTTTATAAACATGAGACTAAACTTATTTTGGAAAATTATGTTTTTCATAATTTTCATAAATTGCAAAGCTATGCAATTTATCTTTTTTCTTTTGTGTTTTTTCTATTAAGAATGTCATTATTCAAGCATGAAAAAAAAAACAAAAAAAACCCCTCAATGCCCACTTTTCCAGTTTTCATGAACTAAGAATAACAATATTGTAACATTTTTGACTGGAAACTGATTAAGGATCGGAAAATTCAGAACCATTTATGCAAGTATTTAGCCATAAATTATGAAATACTTGTTTCTAAAAAAAAAAAGCCAAAAAACTTTTGATTTCATTTAAAAACAAATGTCCTATAAGACTAACTCTTTAGAAATCAAACTGAAGCAAACCCAGGATAACCAACAAATTCCTAATAATACTCCAAACTGGTATTAGTGTTTATGGTGTTTATGCCTTTTCAGATAAACACGGTACAATGGTGCATGTGTCTACTTCTCTCACATCATCACCATATAATTCCTTCATTATGAAGTCATTTTAAAGGGAAGAGAAAGTTAAGTTTGAATTCATCTTGGGCACCAGAGTGACACTAGATTGTTTTTCCTTTACCCCCACCATTATTTACCATCTACTTGCAAGACAGCTTGTAACTAAGGAACGATGTTGTACTTTATAGGTACTGTGCTGGATTTTTACCCAGTCTCTCAACCCATTCATGACTGTTACTCAGAGCCAGCTCTTCACAGTCTATCCTTAACATAGAGAGCAACATCTCCACTCCTCCTTCCCAGGCTATCTCTTCTGAGAATCTTGTGGCCCTAAATTGCAGTGCTCCCATCATGTTACTCATTCCACCATGTTCCTGCGATAGCAAATAAATCAGAGTTTCCTAATTTCACCATGGTTCCAAGCTCCTATTCATAACACATCTGTGTGCACTGGTGCAGTGGCATTTCAGCTGGGCTGTTGGCCTCTTCACTTTTTGGGAGACATGCTCTCTAATTCCTTTGGGAATTAGATTAACAGGCATTTCCATGATATTCCCTAAAGTGCTGTTTTTTGCTTGTTCCTTACTGATGCCCAGTAGACCATCTCCTCTGGGGAATGAATTAGATTCTTAACAGAATTAATCATCTGCTTTCTGATTACCAAATACTTAACAGTTTTGGTTACATGACTGCTCTTTATTTTAATAAGTAACCTTGATTCCTTCTCCACCTTATGGACACACCATTTTTTGTTAACTGTAGAACGTTTTATCATCAAGTCAGATTCACACAGAAGGAACTCCGTGAATACCAGGTTCTTAATATCCAGATACTCCTTCAGCCATGTGACATCCTGAAACCACTCTTTTCACACAGGTGATAGAAAATAAAAGAAAATGTCACATTCATAGCATGGTCTATAAAAACATAGAATTTTTATCAGAGATTTTGCATCTTGAATGTCCCCTGAAATTTTCAAGGTATTTCAATTTTTTTTTAATCCTAGTTTTAATCATAAAAGAGTAGTAGAAGATTGTTGACAATTCAAGAAACAGGTTTTAGACCAAAAAATCTGTCTAATTATTTACCAGGTTCATACACATTACTCTATTTTCCTCCTGTCCTACTCATTCTTTTCATAACAAAGTGACATTCTATTTAGATAAAAATTTTAGAAGCTGTATATTTACATTAAATATTTAAATCAATCTGTATCAAACTTGACCTTCCATTTTACTGAACACCTACAATTTAAATGGAGCTGTTGGTGATCAATATCTTTGAAAGCAGTATTATGTATCAGATTGGACATTCATGTTGAAGGATTTGAATTAACAAATTCTTGAGATTTGAATTAACAAGTTATTGAAATTTCCTCCTTCTTTAGTACTTCTTGTTTGCATTTTCATTATATATTACTTATTGCAAAAGATATTGCAGATTCCATTGCTTTGCAACAGAACTAGCTTCTTTTTTTATTCCTGAAATTATTCTGTCAGTACCTGCATTTATGAACTCTCTTGAATATTTTTATCTTGTTAACATAGCTATAATAGTATTTCTTTTTTTTTAAAGTTATTATATTTCATTTTCCTGAGTAGCTAAAATAGAGAGGTTGCAAGATAGATCAGAAAAATGTTTTTTCAAGACCTTTGTTTCAGAAACTGCAACAGAATGATCACCAAAACATTTTAATGCATAGAACTATGGTCCTTTAATTTTCAGTTCAAAGTTGAACACTAGGTGCATTTTCTAGAAAAGTTGATTTTCGGCAAGAGACAAATTACAAAAATGGTTTGTAACCCTTATGCAATGATTTAGCTATACTTGAATCCAGTATGAAATAATCATGTTATAATGATAATAGTGTAGATAAATGTAAACACAAAAACAGTTTCTGAAAAAATTAGCTAAAAACTCTAATACATAAATACCTAGAGAATAAATATTTTCACATTCCTTTTATTCCAGTACCAAAAAAAGAACAGAAAATTACTTGGCCTACACAAACAAAACGGAAAAGTTTGAAATATTGCAATTCTTACCAATAGCATTTTTCCAGTGCATACCCAACAACCATTGGTTGCAGTAAAAAAGCTTTTGAGGATCCAACAGTGTATGGCCAAGTACAGACATGGTTTTATGGGCACAGATTTACATAAGATTATAGCATAAACAATCTAACTCATATTTAAATATTATAGAATAAGTATGAAAATAATTATTTGGTATTTGAATTATTCATAAAATACTAGGTGGAGGATTTTTACAAGGGTGAACTGAAACATGAGAATATTTAGTTTTGAACTAAGTTACATATTGAATACAATGGTTTGATTTTGAGTAATGATTCATAACATAGATTTTTATTTCTACATAGACACATATATAAAAAGTTTGTTTCAACTACATAAAATATAAAGATTTAGAAATGTTCTTTTTGCTTTCTCTGTTTTTAGAGAAAATGTTTCAATTTGAGATGTAACAAAGGCACATCACAAAGCAATCAATCACAGGAAAGCAGATTTCCAGATTTGACTCTATTCACATCTCTTGAAGTGTTTATTCTGTGCTTATCATTATAACAAATACTTGACTGGTGCTAATTGCAGGTACTTAATTAACAGCAAAGTACAGTTCTAACTAAGTAAAAGGAAAATTGTTTGAGATACAGGAAAAAAAGAAACCCCAACAAACTAAGCAACCAAAAAAAACCCCTCAAAATTTCCCAAAACAAAAAACTGAGAAACAAGATTTAAAAGAAAATGAAAGAATAAATCAAATTGAGATCTAAATGACATAACAATTTAAGAAAGTTTCCTGAAATATTGCAAAAAGTGAAGTGCAAGAAGGCCAAATGGGCAATGCTTCCATCCTCATGAAGGCATAAGGGTATTCCTTGCAAAAAAATTTGTAGTGCCCATGTTAGCACTGTACCCTTAGCAAAGAGGAAGATATATTTTAAATTTACAGTCATTAAACCATCTTTCATTGTGTCTTTGGGGTACCATAAATATTATTTTAATAGATATTTTAGAGGTAATTGAAGAAACAGTGGTTCAAAAGGGATACATTTCTACATGCAGCTCTCTTTTAGTTTATTTCCCAAGCTGACTATGCTGCCAGAAAAAGTTCAAGTTATATTCCTGTTAATGAGAGCCAGTCTTAAGAAAATGATGCTTTCGTGCTAAATTTAACCTTTATTATCTGTTCCATCATCATGAGTGTTTCCAGTTCTGTAACATCTGTACTGAAGGTCAGACATAAATCCAAAAAATTCACTAAGAAAATTTCACCCCATTCCCTATGGGCAGATCAATATTCTTATCACAAGCAATGGTATTTCTACACCCTTCCCAGGCATTAAAATTCCCCAAACTGATAACATTTGTGATCTACAGACGGAATCTGCAGTATTATACTGGCTCTGGAATTCTGGATAAATGGATATTCTCCCATTTAGCACTCCCACTAAAACCACATCACTTCTCTCTCCCCCTCCTCCTCCAAGTGGAAGCACAAAAGGCAAAGATCACAGGTTGAGATAAGAACAAGACTGAAACCAAGGAGGGAAGACAAAAACAATGACAGCAACAATATTAATACAAAAGGTTCAAGACGAAGGAAATTATTTACATGGAAAGCCTACAACAATAAACAAACACTGAGCTGCTCTTCTCCACTTCCTTTTCTCCTGACCAGTCAGAACATCCTTCTCCTCAGAAGGGAGAGTCCCTTCCCCCTGCTCCCATTATTGGCATGAGGTGGGTAATTGGATAATATCAGGGTCCTGGCAACTCCCAGCTATTGAAAAAATTATCCATGTCCTGGCCAAAACCAGGTCAAATATTCACTAATCATTTTATTTTCTTAACAAGTAAAATAAGAATAAGGAAAGGATATATATAAGATGCAGGGTTTTGGTGTGACAAATGGAAAAATGTTTGAAATAGTCAATTTTTTGTAGCTGTCTTTTGAAATTCCCTGAGTCTAGTTGTTTAATTAATAAAAACCATTGCTTCTAATTGCACTAAAATTACACCATTCCTTCTTCAATTATTGGTACCATAGATATTGCTCTCATTTATAGAGGGTTTTAAAAAATATTCTTAATATATTTTTTTTCTCTTCTATTGTCACAAAAAAAACACTGCATTTTTTTCTTTCCAGTCAGGTCTGCTAATTAGGGAAGAAAATATAACCAACCTTTTCTTTACCTAGTGATCTGGAAAAGAAGTTCTCATTCATAGAATACGTTCTGGCAACACTGACGTTTCAAAATAGTGATGTCAGAAACAAAATATTTTTATTTTAACCTGGTAGCATAACCTGATTAGCATACTTCCTTTTACCTAAAATTAATTATTTAATAATAGAAAAAAATATTATCTCAATATTCTACAAGAACAAGGGAGATCTCAAATGAGTATGTGGAGCAAGAATCACTTCACACTAAGTGATCCAAAGCTAGTTGATATATATATTTTATTTTGTAGTATAAAGCTGATAGCCATGTGAAAAAGTTTCTATATAACAAAAAGTGTTATCAAATACAGGGAAAGAATCGGAAGGTATGGATACCTAATGCTTCCTTATTTCATCCACTTCCCACCTGATAATGAATGCAATCATCAGAAATTAACAGCTTATTTAATTAAATACTGATTATGAACCCAAATGTAAGGTAACAACAATACAAATTATTTGGGAAAAATGCTAAGGTTTAAGTGCACTTTCCAATGATTTCTTAAGCATCCATTTTTCACTACCTAGCCAGACAAATAAAATAAGAGTCCAATGAAATAATTCTTGATTGCCAGTGATATAAATGATTTTCCAGCTGACAAAAAGTGACCTTCACTGTGAAAGGTCAGATTTCCTGAGAAGAAATGTCATTCATGCACTGGAAGGACATCCTGAAATGGGAAGAAAAAAGGTTTCTTTTCATCCACTTGTCATACTGTAACAACTCATGGATAAATCCACCTCATGTACCAAAAGAGGCCTTAGGACATAATGTCAGTAAGGTTAAAAAGACAGAAAACTTGGTTTTTACAGATGTTTTTTCCTTGAGTCCTGCCATACTCTACACAGACCCTTTCTGCCACCTAATTGATTTTCTTTGTTTCTAACATCCAAGCAAAAGATCTAAAACATGTAGCTGTACTTTTGTGCTGATGGTCTTGAAAAACTTTTGCTCAAGATACTGCAGGACACATGTAACTTCACCATGGAGAATACCAGGAATCAGTTCTGCATGTATAACAAAAACCCAGTGGTGTTACTTAGAGCCTGATAAGCATCATCAAAATGCTTTTGCTCCACTTATGCTGCTGGCTGTGGTCAACTGCAGTCACCACCCACGTGATTAAATTGCGTGCTCTTTCAACATGAATATTGCTATTTTCCTATGGGAGAGTTCTATTTTCTTAAATATGACAACATTAAAATATTTTGGAGCATACATTTTCAGAAAGAAATGGCTTTTAATCTTTTACTTCAGATGCAGAATAATCTTCTTTTTAAAACTTATCACTGTTTTTACCAGGCATTGTTCAAGTAATCCCTAGTAAATTTTTTGCCACACATAATTTTTACTGTCTGATTTTCTGATTCCTCAAGGAAAAAAAGCAACATGGAAATAGTAAAAGAATACACAAAGATCCACAAACACACATTTATATTTATTTTATTTTATTATTTTTATTTTTATTTTTATTTTATTTATAAATATATAAATACACTGATATGTTTTTCACATACATCATTTAATGAAAATGTAAAAATTAGCTACTTGTTATTAAAATAATTTTGATAATGACAGTGTGAAATGTACATGTTTTTCACACTTTGTATACAGCTAATGAAGAATGCTTAAAGCAATGGCATTACTGGTAAGCTTGGAGTTTGCAGAACTGGAAGTCGGAGAGATAGAAGTACTCTTCCCACCTCCCAGAGTAGTGGTTTTCTAAATTAGTCAAGTAATTTACAGCCTCAGATTTATGATCTTTTTACTGGTTGTGTTTGGTTTAGTTTATTTTTGGGGGTTTTTTTGGTTGGGTTTTTCATAGAGTTACTGTAACATCTAAGAACAGACATTAATTCCTTCTATTGTACATATTTGTAAGTCTTTGTTATTATTTGAACAGTATTGTTTCTCATTTCTATTTTTATTATTTCTGTTTAACCTCTTTAATTTTCATTTTTATTACTAGGTATTCCATTACTTCCAGCAGCACTAATTTCTCACATGCATTTTGACAAGCTACTAACTATAATCTAGAAGTTACAGCAAAGAAATGTCAATAAGTAAATGAGAATAAACTAGTTTATTTAAAAACAAGGGGAAAAAAAGAATATTAAAATAACTTTATTTTCCAGTTTCTACAGAAAATGAAATGCATTGTTTTCTTTAAGGATCCCAAATAATCAGAAAAATATTTCATTGCACTTACTCCTTAATATTTTCATGGCAACAATGCCCCAAAAGCTCCAACAAAAGAATGAAGATTTTTCTGGGCTAGATGGAAATATATATGACAACATAGATTTATCCTTTAAAATATTGGATTCAGGCCAAATATTGCAAATTTTCATGAAATCTTGTAATGTTATATTTGCATTCAGTCTTATTCAGTTAGCAAGAGCATTAGCCTTGCTAATAAAAATGATGTTTAGAAAACAGTGTAAATATTTGTACTCTTCAGACTGCAGATAAAAAGTGACATTATGTTATTGCAAATACTGTACACTCTTGTCAAAAACTGCAAAAAATGGAAACTAGTATTTATCCTGTTTCCTTTGAAAACAAGACCATAACAAGAAAGAATGTGCAGTTTTAAGTGAACTTAATGATTCTGAAATAACGTTGGGCTTAACACTAGAAACACTAGAAGCAATACTGTGCTTTTTGCTTGTTTGAATAATCTTTTGGTTTTAAACACAGATCAAATTCCAAATATAGTTTCAGCTGTTACAGCTTGACAGTTTTTTGTAGACAGAGGAGGAAATCTTAAATGTCTGATGGATCACAATTTCTAATAATTTTCTAAGGGAAAGTTATGAAAGTATTCAAATAGGGCGTAATATAGTAACTGGTAAAAACAATATTTATTAAAAAAATGCAACTCCCCAAAAAATCTCCAGAATTACTGCTTAAAGTTGATTCAGTAGAGATTATTTTAGAGTCTAAATTCAAGTTAGAGGGTTGTGGAAGAAGAGAGGTTTTTAGACTGAATGTTTCTTCATCTCCATGTGTGTCATGGTTTGACACAGGCCAGATGCCAGGCACCCATAAGAGCTGCTCACTCACCCTCCCCTGCAACTGGACAGTGGAGGGGAAACATAATGAAGGGTTTGTGAATTGAGATAAGGACTGGGTGAAAATACTCATCAATTACCATTAAGGGCAAAACTGGTTCAACTTAGAGATATAAAGTGAGAGTATAACTAACAAGATTAGGAAAATGAAAAGTAAAAGAAGTCCTTAATACAAATTTTACTGTTCCCCCCACCCAACCCCTCTCAGTCTCCCACTGATAGTGGAGGGAGACAGGGAATGGGAGTTTTGGTGGCTTTTCTCACTGCTCAGGGAGAGGAGTCATTCTCATGCTGCACTGTGGGGTCCCTCCCACAGGCAACATTCTCAATGAATTTCTTTAACATGGCTCCATCTCACAAGCAACAGTCCTCCCAAAACTGCTGCAAAGTGAGTCCATTCCACAGAGCAGTGCCTCTCAATCTGCTCTAGTATGGTTCACTCTTCCACAGGGTGTAGTCCTCAAAGGACAGGCTGCTCCAGCCTGGAAGCAAGGGCCCCCTCTCTCTTCCAGGTCTCCCCCTGGATCACAGCCTCCTCCAGGCATCCACCCGCTCTGGCGTGGGCACCTCCCCCATGGGCTGTGCGTGGATCTCTGCATCCCCCATGGATCCCCATGGGCTGCGGGTGGATCTCTGCATCCCCCATGGATCCCATGGCCTGCAGGGGCACAGCTGCGTCATCATGTTTGCACCACAGCCTGCAGAGGAGTCTTGGCTCTGGCACCTGGAGCACCTCCTGCCCCTCCTTCTCCACTGACCTTGGTGTCTCCTTGTTGTTTTCCTTGACATGTTCTCATTCCACTCTTCTCTAGCTTGAAAATTAGAACCATACCACAAACTTTGTTTTGATCTCTTCTTAAATATGTTGTGACAGAGGGATTACCACCATCTCTAATTGGACCAGCCTTGGCCCGCAGCACATCCATCTTCAGAACCATTGGGGATTGGCTCTGCCAGACATGGTGGAAGCTTCTAGTAGCTTCTCATAGAAGCTACCTCTGTGGCTCCCCCACTACCAAAAACCTAGCTGTACAAAACCAACACAGAGCACCTTAGCTAAACTTCCAGGAGGATCTTTTCTTTGATCTTCCCAGGCACAAAGGTCAGACTCACAGGACAGTAGTTCTCAGAGTCCTCCTTTCTATGCTTTTGAAAGACAGACAGTTTCCTTTTTTCCAGTCTCCTGGGCCTGCACCTGATTGCCATGACTTTTCAAATATCACAGACAGTGACTTGGCAATGACATCAGCCAATTCTCTCAAGACTCTGAGATGCATTTCATCTAGTCCCATAGATGAAGTACCTTCGAGTTCCTCAGGTGGTCATGAGACCAATATTAGAGCGCAAAGGATTTTTTTCCCTCAGGCCCCATTTTGCTGCCCACCTCCTTGAGAGTTATACAGAAGGACAGGTAATGACATCTGGATGATAGAATATGTAAAAAGAACCCAGTATTTTATAAACATTATAAAATGTTAAAACATTATTATTTTATAAACATTTTATAAACATACCACTTCGAGACTTAAAATATAACTGCTTGAGATCCATTTATCCTTTTCATAGTTCTGCCAAGACTAGGGAAACACAGGCCAAAGCCTCGAGCTTTTGTCAAGAAGATATGGGTTTCTGTCTGTTGGAATCTGCCTAATTTTATTTCAATAAAAGGATAAGGGGTTTGAGTACATACACTGAAAAATCACTATAAAGAGTCAGAAAGTGCCTAAGTTAGATGGTGAGGAATACTGACAAAAAGGTGTTAAAAAGGTGTCTTTAGTCACTTTGCTGTCATCTTCAGAAGAAATGGATCACTGACATGATTAATAGTCTTCACAGTCATCCAGTGATAGGATCTATTCCCATCTTTATCTTTTCAGTGGTTGGCATAACTGTTCAGACTACAGGAGGGTTTGGATTATTTTTTGTCTTTTGCATTACTTGATAAGATCTCATCTTCTATCTCTCAAGTATAGTAAATGCTTTCAGTAGCCCAAGAATATCTTCAGGCATCAACACAGTACACAGTTGTACAGGATGTCATGTGGAAAAATTATGATTGTGTGACTTTACCCATGTGGTCTGGAAATCAGTCTTTCTGCTGCAAAGGGAGGTGTGATAATTTGTGAATGACATTTCCAGGTAGCAGCTGGAATTGCTCACGCCACTTCTCTTCCTGCAAAAGCTTCTGCTACAGAAGGTCTGCACCTCCTAAGAAAAGAAAGCTTCCCCTTCAAACAAAATGAAGTGGATTGAATTGAATTGAATATGTTTCTCCAAAATGCTTTGAATTGTCTTTACATGAGCTCAGTGCTTCCCTTGAATTGTCCTTCTCCCCTTCTCTTTGCATACCAGTGAAGAAACACACAATGACTTCATAACACAATGTTAAGAGACCCACCTTCAAGTGAATATTTTTGCTCTATTCCTTCCTGAAGTGAATACTTAAACATCTGATGATATATATGCACTGGGTTAATGACTGATGATATATATGCACTGGGTTAATGACTAAAATCCACATGTCCTTATTTCAGAGTGAAGTGTCTAATTATAATGTAATATAGTGTCTTCTTTTATTTTTTAAATGAATATTGCATGTGCTTTTCTTCTGAAAGAGTAAAAGTAAGCACTCTTGCCACTCTCTCTCTGCTTTGGGATATTACTTTATAATTTAGAATATATATCTGGCAAAAGAGGATTTCTCTAGGCAGAAGATCATCTGTCTCTCCAGATGTTTTCTAACCACTGAACTATTGGATTAAAGAAGAAATGCAGAGAAGTGGAAATAGAGCGTTTTACATTCCTGCATTTATATGCTGAGTTCCATCTGATATTGGATCCTGAGAAAGCATATAAGATCAATTTTTGGATGCAAAAATGTCAAAACAATGCTCAAATCTGATCAGACTTTGGCAGACTTTGATCTCTCAAGTCTCTTCTTACAGTCAAAATGGTGAGATAAATGTCGGGTGGGATAGAAAATGGACTGAAAATTGATGGGACTCTTATGATTTGTTCAATATTCAATTATCACACAGTTGACAGCACGGTGCTGGGGATAGCATAGTTTTAGTTTATTAATTATCCTGGAAGGTGGTACAGAATGCCGTCTCATCAGTTTAATGGATGACACCAAAATGGGGGAGGGGGAATCTCTCAGTGTCCAGGCCACTGAAAAATAAATTATTCTATATTCTGATTCTATGAGTCCAGAAAACAATGAATGATGACATAGTGAGGAGTCTTAGGGTAAGATCTGACACAATTGATTTGTCATTTGGCAATGGCTGTATGTAAAAATCTTGGTACCAATTATAAAGGAATAAAATAATTTTCGCTAATTTATAAGAAAATAGTACATTTTCTATTATTAGTATAAATACAGCACTCTCATAGTGACAAAAAAACCCCAAAAACTGAATTACAGTTTATCTCTATTATTTGGTGGTATGTCCTACAAATCTAACTGTAACACTTCTCAAAAAAGACTTGGAAAGTATTCTATTCCCTTTTAGCATGGCATAACAGTTTGCATGTTGTCCAAAAAAAAATGCTAGCTTTTTTAATTTAAATCTTCGCATGAATTACTTCCAATTTCAGTAGGTGAAAAATCACAATGTATTCTGCTCCAGAAATGTGAATTTTCAGTTTGCTATATGGAGAAATTGCAAGGTGTCTAGAAAACTCCTTACTGAAGAGTTCAAAAGTAAGAAGTGTTCCATTTTATTCTTCTAATATAAAAATTTTAAATAATCATAAAGTATATCAACTTTCCAAATTGAAGTTTAACTTTTAAATTTTTCTGTAGAAAGGAACATGTCAACAATTGTGAAATAGATTCATTTATAAGTAGAACTAGATATTAATCTAGTTTTAATCTATGAAACTAGATGCTGAAGTTCCAAACTTTAAAGAATTTCTCTTCTTAGAAGCTCTAACACAGTATTTTTAGAAATCGTTTTGTAAAAAAAAACAAACAGTCTCTATGACATATGAAATGTAGCTTATGTGGTTATTTTGCTTATTTTAATTTTTAGTTTAGGCTTGTGGATTTACTACAGTATCCTTAAACAGAGAGAAATAACAGATGCTCTTTGCCAAATATGTTGGAAAAATGTTAGCAATTCAGAAACACCTAAAGGCAGCTAATAATCCAAGCATTTTTAATGGCAATGAATAATTCCACATCTGATTAAATGCAGCAGGGATACCTCTATCATATTTTCAGCATGTGTAATTTCAAACAACAAATTAGCTGAAACAAAAACATTCTGATGAGCAGAAATAATTTATACATTAGAGGCTTTCTCCACTGTATCTTCGCAATTCAGATAAATTGCTGTGTAAAACTGTGCCGCTGGGGTGTTATGCATCCATCTGACAATGAAAAAGAAAACCTTATGAAGAAAATCACAGAAATTAAACCTTTGGTATGTCAACAGAAAACAAAAATTCAATAAAAACATAAGCATTTTTTTATTTCAGAGACCTAATCAGTACTATTGTTGTTGCCTTCATAAGACACAGAAGCAGCTACTGCACTTCTATCTTATTATATTAGCAAAGCTAGTTACTAAATCAAATATATTCTTTGGGCTTTTTTTCTGGAGTGCTAAAGCAAAAAGCTGTGGGGCCACCTGTTATGTGTTCATGAATTTGCTCTAGGATCCATGAAAATGGAAATTTTTTCATAAAATCAACTGAAAACCCCCAAACATAGCTATTGTTTGCTTTCTATAGCTATTATAATACAGCAGCCAATGAACACTTACAGCTAAAATAAAAAGCAATCTTCCTCATACCTAAAATAAAGTCAAACAAGACCCACTACTTGACAAATGTCTAAATTATTTTCAATTTTCTCTCCATAGGTAGGAGACTAACTACAAAACATTCACGCCCTTTGCTGTCTATACTTGTAGCAATTTAGTGGCCCAGAATCTTTGCAAGAAATCTGTTTCTTATCACTTAGATCATCCAGATAAGATTTGAAACTTTCTATCAATTTCATTTAAAATTATGAGCCTTTTGAAATTCTTCTATACCTGACAGGAATGTTTTTGGTTTTTTTTCTTTAAAGAAATTCTGCAACGTGTTATTGGAGATACTTCTGTACTAGTAAGCGAGACTAGTACCGGCTAATTTCATTGCTACACATAGCTCCATTGCAACTGAAAGTGAATCAACATCTTGTTTATCTAAAAATTGCATTAACAGGCTTCCTTAATATTTCTGAGAACATATTCTCAGGAAAAAGTTCCATCACAAAAGAATGTAGTTATAACCAACATCATAAATTTAGTTCAGTACCATCAGTGATGCTGAAGAAAGGCAAGGATGAACGTGAAAACAAAAGGAACAAAAGAAGTGTCTTCCTAGTGTTTAAGAAAAAGAAGACAGACTACTGTGGGAGTCTTAATTTCTTTTTGACAGGGTTGGGATTAAATGCACAAGACAGTATTTCTTGTTTGGACTCAGGTGTTTATTAGTTCTTATCTATATTACAGCCTCACAAACCATGAGTTCTACAGCACTTCACCCTACAAACTAAAAATGGAGCCGTATCCCTCTCTCTCTGTCAGGCCTTTCAAGGATTAGCTGTCCAATCAAGAAATGGCAACTAAATTTTTTTTAGTTTTGACCCAATAACCAAGTACCTGTGGCCCACAAGGCAGACTTTTTTATCCAATTACACAATACCACCCAAACCCATGAAGAAGAAGATGAAGAAAGCCTAGCCTCCACCCTAAAACCTCCATCTTGCTTTATATATATTAATATATTTTAGAACCTTAAACTCTACGTTTTCCACCACGTGATATTACACACTTCTATTCAAACTACACACTCATAATCCCAGTTCTGTCATTCAGTTTTGGAAGCTTCCTCCATGGCCTCAGGTCAAATGCAGTGTTCTCTTGGTGGTCAATGCCTGTCAGCACAGAAAGTCTAAACTTCTCAGACAGGGTTCCAACAGACCACGACCCCAAAAAGTGGATCAGACCTGGAATTGCTCAGACATCAAAAGTATTTGAGAGGTCTTTCAAAAGAAAAAGAAACAACAATCCAATTTTGTGAAAAACATTTAGGTGTCTGAAAAGTTAAACTTTTTCAAAATATTTTAACCTGAAATCCATGGGAATGTTTCACCTTTTGAAAAGTGTGACTACAGGCTACATGTGGTTACAAATATGTGGCAAAAAAATAGATAATAATTGTTTCTCCTACATTTTTCTTGTGTGCATGTGTATACACACCTGTAAAACCTTAAAGCTATTCTGCTGACTTCATTTTCTCAGTCTAGGTATCACTGTAAGTATCTTCTGTGTTTGAGTATAACAGATGTTAGCAAAATGATGCACTCAAAAGATAAAGCATATTTTCTGTAGTTCTTGTGTTTGCATGGTCAGAAGACACCTTAGTATATGAAAGGTATTAGTTACATCTACTTTGCTGGTAATAATTGGAATTATATTTTCATTTACTGATTTCTCTTTTTATGCTACCAGGATAGCAGCTAAAACATGTATGTATTCTGTTCCACATGAGCAAGGAGACATGTCACACACTAGACACTACAAGTTGTTTGATTTATATGTGTATCCTAGTACAATATAAAGATGTATTCTATTCCCATCTTCAAGAGCTTCTGAAACCAGAAGGGACATTGTTTCTTCCTCATCTCCTGTTAATGGGCCCATCACTGCCTTTCCTCATGACTCAGAGGTAACGCCCTCCAGGAGCCATTTCTGTTTAATGGACCCACCCGTGACTCACAGAAAGACAGCCCATTGTGAGATGCTCTGCCCAGAGGGGAGGAGCTAAACATCCACGCCTGGATATACTCTGAGATTTGGGGCAAGGCAGTCAATCTTTCCACTGTATTCCCAGAGGAACAGCTGTCTTTTCCACTGGATCTTCAGAGGAAGACTACACCCTTTCTACAGGATCACTGCTCCAACAGAACCATGTTTGCCTCCCCAGGAGGACTGCAACCACCAATCCACCTGACCAACAGGGTGTTAGGTTGTATTCCAACTTTGTCAGTGGTTTTTCTTTTGTATTATTGCATGTATTTTGGTTTTCCTTTTTCCTTTTCCTAATAAATTGTATTTCTGACTTGGAGTCTCATACTGCTTTTGCTCGCAAATCAGAAAAATATGCAAATCCCAAATGCATAATGGTAAAAACAGTCTGTTTTTGTTTTGATAAGCTTAGTGATTTACACCGATAAAACATAAGACACAAGTGCTAAGACAATTTTAAAATTTTATCCATAAAGTTTTATTTTCTTCTATAAACAACCCTTCAATAGGATCATCCCATTGGACACTACAACATTTATTTCACCTAGTGTACAAATAATTTAAACAACCCCAATTCTTAAGCTTGATTGAATTTAAACTTTACTTGGGGTTCACAGTGTCTTCAAGATAGAATGTATAATGATCAGACAAAAGACTCTCAAAAGCAAAGCTGAAAAGCCAGAAAGACTGAAGAGCAGAGCCTAGAAAATAAACTAGCAATCAAACAGAAACAGAATGAAAGGCAAGTGTAATGACAATGACAATTCAAAACAGATCACCTCATTCCTCTGAAAGACTGAAACAAGTACCAACAAACATGGGGAGATAGAATAATCTCAAGAGTGTAGGAATGGTTCTGGACCTTAGGTAGCTTTGAGCTAGAGAAAAACAATCATGACAGAAGAATATCAGCCTTGATCTCACTACAGATACAATTTAAGGTTCAATAATTTTTTGTAAGTTTTATCATGCTGAGTGTAAGCAAATTTATTTCCTTACCAACCTTTATGTGATATATTTCCTGACCTCATAAATTAAGCAGTTTGATTTTTTTTTAATTACCCATCTCTCTTGAATTTAAGAAGAGTGTTAGTAGTCCATATGACATTAAAAGATGCAAAGAGCTGGTCTCACCTTTAGCATCAACTAAGTTTTCAAGTAAATCTTACCTGCTGTGCTTTGGGGTTAACAAAATTTAATGTTCTGACATGTTCTATAGTACTATTCTCCACAGAAGTTACTAGATGGGGAAATGCCCTGCTTTACAGGCCTTGAACAAATTTACGGGTAAGGTGATCATCAGCTTATTTAGTTTCAGCCAGATGTTTTTCACTTCAAACACACTCATGACATAGCTTAAGGGCCCCAGGAGCCTCGGAGATGTAACCTTAACTGCACAGAATATTTTGAAGACGGAAAGTGGATAATCACAGGATAAGAAAGTGTAGGAATATTGAGGTGGAACGCATTGTTATGCCCAAAGGATGATCTCAACTAAATTTGCTATTATAGGCTTTGCTTCCATTTCCTTTTTAGCTAATTACAGATAGATTTTTCCTTAGTAACAAGATACACCTCAAAATGATGTATGATTCTAAACTTTAGAAGAATTAGTATTTATCAGTCAAGACTTTGAGGCTCATATATTTCCCAGGGTTTGCATTATTTAATTCCCCATGAACATGTTGACATTAACAAAAAAAAAAAGATAGGATATTTCTATATCAATTTTAAAACTGCTGGAAAGAGTAGACTATTATTTCCCAGCTCCAACTACTTACTAGAGATCAGCATCTGCTCATTCCATGGTACTAGAAGTTGGCACAACTCCATCATAGAAAAGTTGTATTAGCAGTGCCTATAACACACTAGCCTTGACAATAGAAATGTTAGCAAGGTTGGAATGTCACAGTTATTGACAAATATTCATCAAGTAATACCTCTCTTAATCAATAATACTGCTCAAGTAATACTGCTATTAACAAAGGGGAAAGTCTAGGAATTTCTGCTAACTGTGTTTGAATTGACTTTTCAGTTGTAGAAGAAGGACTTTCAGGAGGACTTAATTGTTTCAGCCACTTAGCAGTCCAAACAGATATGCTAAAGAAAAAAAAATATATATATACCTTGTTCTCAGAATGCTTTCTCCACCTTCTTCCTTAGGAAACAAGCAGAGTAATGATTACACACAGACCTCATAATTCCAGCTTGTCAGAAGCCTGAGCAACTCCAGATTCTTATAGATATTTTTTCCTCATATTATCATAGACAATCTGATTACAGGCAAGTCAACAACTATCGATATTTTAACACATGCAAGCTAGCAGTAATGACTGTGCTATGCATAACTTAATAAATCATTGTATTTCTCTTGAATACCAAATGGTTCTTCCAATAATATTATTGAGACTGAGATAAGACAAATTTATGTCAAGTTTAGTCTTTGTTTATAGATCCAAAGGAAGCAGGGTTTTTTCCACATTAGTTCTTGCATAAGTATTTGAAAACCTGCATGTTTCAGATATTCCCTCCAGCAGTATCCAAGCTTGCATATTTGTGTAATGATAATACACATCATAGTTATTTTCTGTTATTTTCCTCCCACCTCAGGATGGTCTCTCCTTTTGTGTTTACTACGATGAACTTGGCCCTGTCTTTAGAAGTTTCAGTGATATGAAGTTATAGTTTAAGTTTTGTTCAACAATTTTAAGTTTGTTTCAGTGATATCCAGTTATATTTTAAGTTTTTTCCTCCTGTTTAAGACCAGATTAAATAAGGCTATGAGCCACTTGATCTAGTGAAAGGTGTCCTTGCCCCTAGCAGGCAGGTTGGGACTAGATGATTCTTAAGGTTCCTTCCAACCCACACCCTCCTACAGTCCTGTAAAATAATGTTCACCTGTATGAAGACTTATCATATATAAACATATATTTCTATACACTACTTAACAACTATAATGAGTACTTCCATTTAATGAAGTACTCATTAAATGGAAGTTACTCAGACAAAGAGCAAGTACAAACACTGCCATGTGAATGCAGATGCAATCATTCTGTAACATCCTTTTCTCAACAGCAGCTATTTCTTCTGCTATAGAGGCCTTTGTTTCAATGAAACACCTGTAACACATTTCTGTGTTCCCATCACGACAATTTAGGATACATTTATTGCTTATATAGATCTTACTGATCAAGTAGTAGACATCTCATAAATATATTTATTCAGCTTTTCTTTAAAAATATCTGAGATAATTTTCATATAGCTTGTTCAGCCACCATGTCAGTATACTACAAGTGCCATGACAGAGCTGTAATACAGCTTTCTGGGATTGCCTCATTTGCTGCTTGGAATATTGTGCTACCATACTAACACTGATAGCTATACCTGAGAGATCTCATTTATGTCTGGTTCTGTCCTCACAGTATGCATTTTATCAATTTCTATGTAGACAATAACCTCAGAGATACATCTTAATTGAGGCAGGGTACAGTGTATGCTGAATTTAAGTATTCATAGACACCTATTCCACCAATAATACTTCAGTGTAGTTCTAAAAAGCAATTTAATAAAGCCTTCAGGAAGAAAAAATATAGGCAAGTTAATATTCCACAAACCCATTCCTGTGACCCAGTCTTATGTAATCTAACTGTTCCTTGGGGATTATGAATTATTCTTCATGCATTCACTGACTTCTGATACCATGTTTTTCAGTAGAAATCCCTTCTTTTATACCCAAGACCTCTTTAATAATAACAATTTCCCATCTAAAAAAGTAATAAAATATATGCTTTAAAACACTATGACTATAACCCAGATATCTTTACATGATAGTGTAATATAATTTGAAATCAAAATAGAGGAAAAAAAAAATGCACATCTTGCATTCATCAATAAGCTTTACTATACAGAATAGTTTGTATATACAATAATTATACTAGCTTGCCAAGAAAGACATTTTTCTTAAAAAGTGATTAAGTAACGGCATTTAATGGAAAGACACTGAAACAATTTCTATAATTCTGTTGTTGCTGGTAAGAACATGTACTGTATACTTACCTTCCACAGCAAACTTCTTATCTCCATTATGTTGTATGCTGAAAGTTTTAAAAGGTCAGTCTGTGTTCATACTCATTTATCTTCATTCTCATTTACTTCTTTGCTTTATGTTCTGCAAAAAGAGTCTTCAAGCGTTTTCCTTATTTATTTGCTTTACATCATCAATTCCACAAAGAAAAAGTCCAGTGGCAAGATAGTAGATAAACAAAGGGGATTGGAGCAGAACATTATCTAAGACTGATAAAATACAAGTCTCTGTTGAAGTAATAAAAGCCCTAAAAATGGTATTCAGCTGGCATAATGTCTAGAAAAACCAAAGAAATGGAGGGTTATAGTTATTCTGCAATAGCTCCTCTCCACACCACCCAATTTTTACACTTTTCCCCTGTTCCAATGTGGGTCCTTCATGGATAGTGAGTCTGACACGACCCTTCTCTGGGTCTCTATGGGTTGCAGCTTTCTCCAGCCTGCTCTAGGATGGGGTCCTTCATGGCCTGCAAATGGCTACCTGCTTCACCATGGTCCCCCATGGGCTGTGGGGAAACAACTTCCTTCACCCTGGTCTTTTGCATGGTCTGCAGGGGAATCTTGACCTTGAAGCTAAGAGTGTCTCATCCCTCTTTTTTTCCTTTGACCTTGGTATGTACAGGTATGTACAGAGCTGTTTCTCTCATTTTTTTCACACTCTCACAGTTGATCTCAAAAATATTATCACAGAAGCATTGGAAATATTACTTCAGCTCAGCTGTGTCCTGCAGAAGATCCACTGGATCTGACTTTACCAGATGGAATTGGCTGTACCTGGGATAGGGCAGCCCCTCTCTTTTCTCAGATTTCACCCCTGAACTGCTGCCACTGCCAACACTTGGACAAATAAACCAAATACAAAGGCAGGGAACAAAGATCACAGTTCAACAACAGAATCTGCTGAGGAGTTCTGCCTGTTTCAGAGGCGTCAGGCCTATGACAGCTTTCCTTATTCCTATTACTTTGTTTTTAGGCTTAATTACCTAAAGAATGTTACCTAGAGAAGGGATGAACAGTAGTACAGTTGTTCAACTTCTTTGATAAGATTCCATTTTTAGGGACTCTCCAGTAATGGCTGTAAAGCTCCAGAACTCTGTCACCAAGTCCTTTAAAGGGGCTTACATTTTTGCGGGTTTTTTACATACCCTTATTTAGATGCAAGGAAGAAATACTGACAAGATATTCTTGAGATCAAAACAACAAAAACTTTACCAGCAAACTTCAGAAATTCGGGGAACTCTGGCAAAAGTTTAAAGCAATATTCAATCAACATTAAGCATTTCAAAAAAACATTAACTTAGCAAGCTCTAAGCCCATTCAACTTAGGAAATTCTAACTTATCTGAATTTAAGTTACTCAGCCTTCATGAAGAATGAATTAGAAATAGAAAAGAACAAATATAGCTACCCCTCATGCTTCAGCTGATGTAAAATCCAAAGGAAGGTAGGCTCAAGGCATGTGCTTGTACTGTTCTTTGGCTTAAGTACCCTTTGGCTTTCCTGGGCCCTTCCCCCAGGTGGGACTTTTGGTCTGATGTCCAGTCAGGAGCTGGGTTAGAGGCTCCAGGGGCAGATGAGGAGCATCGCCTGCCAGGGCTTGTGAACATTGCAGAGGCTGGGATGAAGACCCCAGTGGGGTAGGATGTGCAAAGCAGGGCATCACCTCACAGGAGCAAGACCCAACCTGTCCTTGCCACTCACACATATGCCTGAAAGGTTTTGAGCCCAAAATCTCCTCCCAAAATCTCTCACAATTGTACATCACCAAATTGTTCGAGCATTAAAATATAAACCATGTCTGATTTCAGGAGGGCAAAATAAACACTATCTATTTGTGAAATTTGTCTTTTGCCAAGCCTTGCATTTCTGATTATTTGGTGTCACAGCTAATTGATCTCAGAAGCATTTCAGCTCTCTGTGAAGCTCATAGGGGTTGCAGCTGTTTAAACAAGGAAGATGTTAAGATATTTTTTAAAATTTTATTTCTTAAAACAAAGGTTTCTCTCCTTCCTTCCTTCCTTCCTTCCTTCCTTCCTTCCTTCCTTCCTTCCTTCCTTCCTTCCTTCTTTTCCCTCTTCCGCCACTTCCGCCTCTTCCGCCACTTCCTTCTGCCACTTCCGCCATTTCCTTCCTTCCTTCCCTCTTTTCTTAGACAATCTTTACCTGAAGTTCATCTTCCTATGAACTAAAAGGATCAAGCACACAAAGTAAATTCATAACTTCAACAGGAGTAAAAAAGAAACTATTTTGAGGACTGAGCAGGAGGATGCAGTGGTAATGTCTGATTGCACAGGGTTCAGCCATGATTCTTTCTTTGTACTGGGCAGCACAGAAAGAACACAAATGTTTCTTTTAGTTCAGTTCACAAAGCTGTGATTATAAAGTAAGCATGTCTGATTTATATTTAATCAGCTGAATTTAGTTCTTTCAGTCAAGAGTCAATTATACGGCTGGAGGTTTTAAATAAGCTTATGCTTCTTAAATTAAAGGATACTAGATATTGGTTGTCCATAAGAATACCAAGTTTTAACATACATTTCAGTCATACACAGGAATATTTATTATACATTATAGTGGATGAGGGTCAATGCAAATTTGACACATTTAGTCATCTAATTCATGTCAGTTGCCTTGGTAAAACTTATTCTCATTTGAGATTATATCTGGCAGGATCTACAGAAGACTGATGCTGTCCTGGATTGCCAGCTGAAGTCCAGTACTTTCAAAGACAATAGATGCCTACTTTTTGTTAACAAGGTCTGAATCTAAATAGGAATAAGAGGAAGTCAGTTCATGTCAATTGCTTAAACACAAACATAAATTGCCATTGTAGCAACAACAGAATATTCAGGCCATCTAGATAGATATATGAAGATATAAGTCAAATATGGTACAAAAAAAAGATACACACTAGGGAGATTCCTAAAATTTTTGACCAGCAGTTACAGACCAGATAAGAACAACTTGTGAACATTTAAATAGTGCCATGAGTCTGTGTTTGATAAACTGAACTATCCCATGCAAAGCAATTGAACTCATTTTAAGATACACGTTATCACTTCAAATTCCACACTTAATTAGCTGTATTGAGAAATGCTGTGTGTGCTGATGGGACCAACCAGCTGAGGAAATACTTTCAAGGCCTTCTTCAGTTGGTTCTTCCAAGGAGATGAGAAGGGCATCTCTGCACAAAGGGCAAATTGCCTATTTTATCTAACAGTGCCACTTTAAAGTCTACTAGGAGTGACATACAACATTACTTAAGGTGAGACTTTAGAAGTTACTGCAGAATTTGTCCAGTTAGATGTATGTCTATTGTAGATAAGCTAAGCAATGTTTACATGAAATTTTATCAACTGTTGTATATGTTGATGGAGAGTCAGAGTTCTCAAGTTGTTTTTCAGGCCATGATGTTGTTCCTTAGTGCTGCACTATCACTTTTTGACGTTATATTTGAATTTTCCTTTTCACTACTTTCTTCTCCCCACACTTCTACAGGGTCATTCTTCACAGTCCTTTTCATAACATCTCATCTGTTAAGCAGAACTCATTTCTGTCTGATCTGAAGCAGTATCGCACACACCAAGTGCAGGTGACCCTGAATTCTCTCTTAATTGCTGTGGCCTTCAATGCTGCTTTAATATTCTCCCTGCTTTAATACTATGAGTGACAGAAAATGTGACAACAGAGAAGAAAATCAGCCTTCAGAAGAACTAGCTGCTAATTCAGAAAACTAAATGGGACTTAATGGAATTATGGCAAAGGATTTATGTCCATGATATTAATAAAGCATGATCTTAAGAACTGGGAATAAAAGAAAATCCCAAGATATCAGGGGTGAAAGCATTAATTCTTTAGGCTTCTACTTTCTTTTGTAGTGTCTCATGTAAATTTGTCAAGAAGAAGGACTGATAATCAGTCTTCTAAAAGATGCTTAGGAACTGTAAAGAACATTTATTTCCAACTATGATCTCTCTATTGGCTCTGTAGTTTCCTTCAGAGCTCTTCCCTTTTTAATCTGTGGTAAAATATCAGCAAGACTGATCCCATGGAGATGGTGAGTTTCAAAATCTGTTAGTCCATAACAGCTGGTGTTGGGGCACTCAGTTTTATGTACAGGCACTGGCACAAAATAACAGAAGGAAGCACAAATGCTTCAGTCTTTTCTTTTGGACTGTGTATGAAGAATGATCAATAACCTACACTGTAAAAGCTATAACTCAGTATTCTATTCTAATTAAAAACACAAAAAAATCAGGTAGGCAAAAGCAGGAATTCGACAGAAACATATGCTAATGTTCATCAAGGGCAAGTCTCTTTTTAAAACCTCTTGCCAACTTTGTTCTCCTTACTCATTTTCTAATTAGTCATCTATCACAAAGAATAATGTCTGTAAATTTCCATGGTGCCAGGAAAGCTGCAGTAAAGATGACACAGAGAAACATATTGTCACACTACCCAAAAAGTTAATAATCTCAGAAAATATGCTGGGGAAAAAGCAAATTCAAGGAAAAGACACAAGTTAATATTCTCTCTCTCTATGACCTGGAGACTGTAGGAGTACTAGAACAAAGTAGGGGAAGAAATGAACACAGGACCTTGTTTTTGTAGAAACTGTAATGGTTATACTTTGAAAATATTTATTCTAAATAGTCTTGTCTATTTACAAGATTGGTAGTTTAAATAACAGAAGTTTTTGATAACAAATGCTGTATCATCTAATAGGAATCCCACAAGTACTGTTGCCGCATTCTAAAATATTATTTTGTACCTAGCCTAAAGATTATTTTTCCTCTTTGAATGTTTCATGTCATTCTTTGATCCTTATATTGTAAATTCCTGAAGACGAACATGGACAGCTTGTTTCTTTGATGTCCTTACCCACCTATAGAGCAGCAAGCTGACATTTCTAGTAACCAGCAACCTGTATTTTCCAATCTAATACACACAGTCAGAACATTGTGTCTGTGTGACTCAGTAAAGAGATCAGCATTTTGTTTTGTAGCAGGTGCTGATTTTATTGATTCAATTGGTTGATTTGCACCTTTGCAGTGAAAGTAATATGAATGTCCTGCTACACTGTTATAGTTAATGAGACAGTTCAACTCTACATCTGTTTAATGCACTTTGGAAAATGCAGACTGCAGGGCTGAGGAGCAGAATCACAAGAGAGAAAAAGATTCAAGGCATTTGTATTATTGTTGAGGTTTCTTGCCATGTGAATTTTAGAGATTTTTTGGGGATTCTTATTATTCATCAGTTTCATATCCCAATCAAGTACATGCTTCAGATTTTAATATACTCTTGTATCTGAGTTTCCATAGTCGTTTGAACTATATTAGTTTGCAAAGATATAGACTGTTCACTTCATCTAGTCTATTTAGAATAAGTCAATTTTGATTTGTATTAAACAGGTCTTTGATAATGAGATTCTCTTCAACATGTCTTTCCATTTCCCTACAGTCCTGTAGTGCCTGACAAGGATATTTTTGGCAATTATGATTTAATTAAATATTCTGTAAAGAGTTGTTATATAAAGCAAAGTCGTATAAAAACTGACAGCTATTTAAAATCAATACTCTTAGAAGACATAATTCCCACAATTCTCATCAAAGTCTTGGAAGAAGGCTTTGATTTAGCATGGATTATCACATGGGATGGAAAGTTAAACTTTGTTGTTGTTTTCACAGTCTCCAGAAATGTCATTTATAGAACATATCAGAAGCTTACTATTATCAATAAGTATATACCTAAAGAAAGCTTATATTTCACCTGTATTTGTATACAGCCCTATATTTTCATAGGATAGGAACTATAATGTCTGCTTGTTGCTCAAACTACACCTACTAAAAATATTCTTAGTTGAAAATTGTCACCTTTTTTTCCACTGAAAATACATTTTCACAGCATGAAAGAGAAGGTAGAGAACAATGACTATGAAGTATCAGTCTTGTGTAAGAGCGTGATAATCTAAAAGTGAAAAAAACACCTCTAAATTTTAATTAATTCTAAGGAATAGTCCCAAATGATGGCTTGCCTTTGCTTTTTCTTTATTTCCAGTGAAGGCTATCCTTTTACCTTCTCTCTTCCTATTTCCTGATCCATTTGGTAATTTCAATTTCCTTATACTGATACATTTGTTTTTCAAAAAGACAAAAATAATCTGAAACTCTAAAATGAAGAATGCTGTATGTATTTCTCTTTACCGTGCAAATGCAAACAATATCAGTAAAACTAAATGAGGAAAAAACCTAACTGAAAAGAAAAAGGAAATTTATTGTCTTAAATTGTGGACATATTTTTGTATTATGTTAGGACCTTCTGCTAATGAAAATTCTGCTTTGATTTAATATCAGCCTTTGACATTTCCCACTGTTAAACTTTTTCCATCTTTTAAAATGTGGTCTTAATTTCATAGACACTAAACTAGAAGGATCACTAAGATTTGAAGAAGTTCTCAAGAAGACAAAAAAGTCTTTGCTGTTGAAGTCTAGAAAAAACTTGCCTATCAGAAAATTGTCTAATTCCTTCTTAACACTCTTTTGTTGGAGTATTGGCAGATTCCTTGATATTAGTTTGTAATCCTTCCCAAACTTTTGGGTTTCATTTTGCTGAACCCTTGATACAGAATTTTCTGATTATGACTTAGAGAGATGAGTTGCTTAAAAAAAGTGTTTTTCAATCTGCTTCAAATTTTCTGTCTTCCAGTGTAACTGAACAACCACAACTTCTTATGAACCATTTTGAATAATGCTATTTTACCTCCTCATCTACAGCATACACCAAACATGGCTGTTTTCTCTTCTTTACCTGCTGCTCTAGCCTTTGCAGGATCACTGCAATTTTAGCTACCATTTCAAGCAGAAGATTGCAACATCACATTTACTGGTTATCTGTATGTGTTGTCCTTATTTAGAGCAAGTGAAAAATGTAAGTGAATTCATGCATTAACTAGAAAAGGCAGGAAATATTCAAAATCCACACTGACATATCAAGACTCACAGTGCTATATGAACAGATAGGAGTCTCAGCCGTGAGAGGAAAACGAACTCATTATCTCCATTTCAAGATGAATAAACCTTAGTATCAGATGCTTTATTTTTAAAAAAGACACACTGAACTCAAATGAGAAGGAAATGGAAGAGAAACAGTATTTTCCCACACAGAATCTGCAAATTGCATTTAACAGCACTGCTAATTCTAACAAAAAAAGGGGAAGGCTTAGGACAATACCCAAAGCCCTGCAAATCATTGCATGTCATAAGCAGGGACTTGCAAAGGTAACCAGCCACAGGGAATACTACTGAAATTTCTGAACTGTGTATTGCATCCTATATATCAAAGGCTAAATAAGAGAAGTGAGAAACTAGGATTATAGGGAATAAGGTCTAGGACTGTGGATGGCTCTTAATATCAAGAAATATCGTTACTTGATGGCATGGAAAAGACATCAAGATTAATAATGTTACTATTGGTATTTACATAATTTTATGGTGGTGATGAGAGCTGACTACAGGTAAGTATGAAGCTTCCAATGCCAAAAGGAGAGCAATTTTATTCATAAATTGTGTAAAGAATTAAATATTTTATTATAAGCATTTGAATAATAGAAGTGTGATCCATCTGTCAAGATGCGGAGCTTCCAGAGAGGAATGTAAGATATGTCTAGGCAGACATTTTTAACTGAGATAGTTACTGAGTTTCCTGGCAGCAGAGAGAAATGGCTACATGTGGGAAATAATTCAAGTCAACTTAATAAAAATGTTTAAACCAGGTCAGAGTAACTGTCACCTGAACATAGTCTCATTTTACATAAGCCTTTTTTGCATGATTATTTTAAATAAAGTACTGCTGGCTAGAGAGGAGAGAGAGAAGAAAACTGATTCGATTTTTGTGACCCCTCAGTTCCACAATTGCAAGTAGTCACTCGGAGTTGTCTGCAAGCTATGGTAATTTTGCATGAGTTTCTCAAGGGATAATGAACATTCTTACTTTACTAGCATATTTTTGTATCTAAAAGAGACAAAGATTCAGAATAAACTCTGTGTCAGGTGAAAAATTCAGGAATATTCTACAATAACATTATATTACAATAACATAACATAGATCTACAGTCTGTGGCTTTCACAGGTCCATTAGGTCAGAATTTGACATTTACAGAATTTTATGAACCATATTTGTACATTCCAATTTTTCTTGCATCAGTTCCTTTACTCTGGCATTCCATGGCTCATCAAGTTTTTTGGTGTGTTTTTTTGAGGTTTTACTTAAACCTCAAAAAGCTCATTCCTAAAGATAGCAAGCCTCTATCAGTATTTAAATGCTGTTAGCTTCAGCAGTTGAAAATAGTCCCAATGAACATGTGGATGATGACAGACACAAGACAATCTTATCTCCAAAAGCTGAATTTTTATCCCACTTGCCAAAGGGGAGTCTGCATTGGCAGCTTTTCTACTCCAGTGCAGATGTTTTCCCCTCTGCCCACGGCTGGTGTGCATGGCAGATGGATCAATAATGCAAAAAAAGCAAATTCTAAACTTAGAATTTAAGAGTGTTTGAGGGTGATTTCTGAACAGAAAACCGGTTTATAATATTTTGATTATCTGAAACTTCTTGATTTTTCTGTTTAAGGGTTTTAAGTTAGGGATAATCTTCTGTTACAATACAGACTCAAAAGAGGGACTCTTCAAACACTGAGTAGCTGTTGTGCAAGATCACTTTGCTCAAGTTAAGATGTAAACCATCTGGCAGGTGTCTTGTACCTGTCATTGGGGATGGAGATCAAGATAAAGACTCTTTTTGAGCAAGGTTATAATATACATATCTATAAATCTTAACTGTTTGGGATTTGGAAGTGTCATTTTTCACAGAAAGCCTCTTGTATCTTGTAATTTTCATCAGCCTAGATTCTGAGATCTCATCCCAAACAAAATATACAAAAATTGTTTTATTTAACATGTGTGAGTCTAGTAAAATTTCTGTGGGTCAGAGCCTTGTTATGTACTTTTTCCACATTTTTAATGGTTGATATCTGTTTCTTACCTGTCCTAATGCCAGTAGAAGCTCTCTTTTCCATCTTTCTAATCAGCTCCCAGAGACGGTGGAGATATAAATAAAGGTTCCTCTGGAAGCTTTCAGTTATGAACTGACTCCATGAGGTAAAAAAAAAAGAATTAACAATTTTCAGTTAAAGGTCCAAAACTTTACATGTCATTTTGCAATAGCTATTTGATCTTTACTCAGCTATAACATGAGCGTAAAATTGGTATTAACTAACTACTCTCTGAAAATATTTTTTAATTGCAATCTTCAGTTGAATATTTTAATTCCAGTAAAATCTCATGTTAACTCACACTCCCATCCCTTTAGCATTCATTGGTTGAACTTTTCTAAGTTGTCTATGCTTTCTGAATATCCAAGCTAGTTTGGTGTATGTCATGAGGCATGTCAGGCAATACAAGTATGAAATGAAAATATTTTGATTATATTTTCCTAAACTAATTTTCTTCCTTCCTAAACTAACTTCATTTCTTCCTTCCTTCCTTGTCTCCCCTACACACAGCAGTCCAAAAAGAAAGGTCTTCTCCATTTGCTTATTTTCTTCTGCTACGTTTTGGTATTTTGTGAATTTGTTTTTTCTTGTTGCATAACAGATTCTATGAGTTTCCATGAAGACATAGTTAAGATATATTGAAATCAAGGGCTCTAAATTTTTATCTCTGTCACACATTTTCTATGTGTCCTGGGCTGAACCAATATTGCTGTTTCTTGTTTTGCCCTACTAAGCTTATCATGCTATTTCTGGCAGACCTACCTGTTTTGTTTTATTCTGTTGGTAACATTCCAAGTGCAAACGTAAATTCCACATATTCAACTTGTCCCACCAGTGCCCTGCATCGAAAGCTGTAGGAAATTTCAGAGATCTCATTTGACACTAAGAAAAGGATTAAATACCAGCTCCCTGGGTCATCCTATACAATCTTCCCCCAACCCTCCACCTGCCATGTTACAAAAGTCATTCTTTGAGAAATAGCAGAAGGAATCTATTTCAGCATGAGTAGATTAATTTGGGTACTTGTATAGAGCACCACATTGTTTTTAAAGCTTTCAAATTATGATTGTAATATGTTAATAAATGTAAAGATTAAAGTTGAACCAGAAAATATTTACCCTTTTCAATACATGTAAAGGTATTCTGTGATAAGTTCCTTAAACAATCATGTTGATCTAGCAAAGTTATTTTCTCAGCTTTCTCTGAAATATGATAACCAATTAACCCAATTGCATTGAGCATTATCTAGCCTCATCTGAAGCACATATTTTACATGTGCTGTAAAGGCTTCCTTTTCAGGACAAAAGACAATAATATGGGTATTTTTACTAGAGTGTAAGAAAACAATTTTTAAAATTATATAATATTGAAGTGACACTTGTCATAATTATATAGTGTTTTAGAGTGAAAATTAATCTGTTTGGTAAAGAAATATCATACATACAATTATGTGGTACTTGAATACCTTGGTTCACTAGTCTGGAAAAATAAATGAAAAAAAAGGAAAATATTTTGGAATAAAAAATGGAAATCCAACTAAAAACGTTTAAATACCTTCAAAAATGCAAAAATGTAAGTTTTTATTTTTCGTGTTTTGGAAGTCTCAGGGTAACATAATTTCAATCAAAGAGGATTCAGAATTTCAAGTTAAAGATGGAAATTTAAAGTGGAAAACAATTTCAATAATTGAAGCTACAATTCATGTAGAACATAGCTATGAAAACAGTTCTGTTTAAAGATTTTTGAAGATGAAATTATTTAAGCTTACTGAAAAATTAATGTGAATTAGAAAGTCATTAGATCACTTGTGATTTAGATTTTCAGGATGTGTAAAATGTAGGTTTTTCACAGTAGAGGTGACAAATCACAGCTATTTTGAAACTCTTTGCCAAAACAAATTAAGATTTAAATGTAAGGAATTGAGTGTCTGGGAATTACCTGTGCCTTACTCTCTATGAAAGCTGATAATACTTCTAATCAGCTAAACTAAAGCTTTGTTTGATTTTTTTTTTTTAGTCATGGTAATGTCCTTTTTTTATTTTGGTTGGTTGACTTTTTTAGTATACATTTGTTAAACACTTCTCCAAATCCCAGCTGCATCATGGCTTAATGAATCTCAGGCCATTAAAATTTGGTCTGAATTTGCATGAAGGCTTGCAAGAGAAGAAATATGATATTTGTCAAATGTGGATCCACTGCCTAGCTAGGTGGTGATGTGATTCCAATATCACCACCTTAAAATAAGCTCTGTCTGCTCCTTTGCCAGCTACAAGTTAATGGTGAAAAATGGAAGGAATTCAAATCATCAGTATAATACTCATGTTGATGAAGTGACATGTTAAAATCAAGCCTGTATTTCCACTGCTCTACTTTTTATTCTTCTTTTAGATAACCATAAGTCTTACTGACTAGATTTTAAGAAATCTCTTGTCTAAATATTGATATAGTTGAGAGAACACTGTATGGTCCTTTAAAAGGAGAAACAAAAATGCTTAAAATAATATTTTTGTGACTTCTTTTCCGAAAAGACACCACACTTAGGTGTGTGCAATTGTTACGCAAAAAAATAAATTCAAATCATCATAATTTAGTAATATGTATTTAACCAAAAGTTTGGTATATTCTCTTTGTCTATAGGCAGTGTAAAGAATGTAAAGAATGCAAGCTGAATAAAGTTTCTAAAAAAGAAATTATCACCAATAAAAATGTATGTTCTGTTACTGAACAATAAAATCACTAGTTAGTTTTAATGGATTCTGACAGTTTCTGCAATGAAATTCAAATGTCGATGAGAAAATACCTCTTTGAAATCTTTAAAGTTGTCCACAAACAGCAATGTTGTACAGCTGCAAAGCAGTGTAAACACACTAGAACAATGGTATAATGGCTGTTGCTGTGAGAATCTATCCAGAAAGAAAATGCAAGCTCTTTAAAGATACTGAAGTGCATTTCTAAATAACCATAATATACTGTAATACTTTAGTGATTCTGTATTCACATGGCTTTGTATCCAATATCTTGTGGTTATTAAAAATCTGTTCTAACATTCTTCTCTGCAAACACAGATTGAAAATGTGATTGAAAATATATTATCTATATAGTCTATGTAAGTTTAGATTGTTATCCCTATAGCCTTTCCCTACATATTTAATCCACTTGACAGCTCTAGTCACAGGACTATGACTTGACTCTTTTACTGTATGCTTCACAGATTTTTACTTCACATTGCACATTAACTAGAAAATTTGATTGATCCAATTGGCAATTCTAGGTGCTCCAGGGCAAACTACAAGCCCACAAGGTTATTCTTTTAAAATATATAATTTATTGGAATGAAAACTGGCTGAACATCCAGACCAAAAACTGTGATAATCAGTGTCACAAAGGGTAGTTGGAAACCAGTCAGTAACAATGCACTCCATGGGACAATACCACACTCCATTCTGATTTCATTTAATTTTAATTTTCATTAATGATCAGGATGACGAGACAGATTGTGGCCTCTGCAGGTTTGCAGTTGACACTAAGTGGGAAGAGTGGCTGGTATGTCAGAGGGTCCTGCTGCCATTCAAAGGGACCTTGGGCTGACAGTGATGTCAGGAAGCTCAGCAGAGTCGTACAGCTGAGGAAGAACAATCCTGTGCACCAGAATATGCTGAGGGTTACCTGGCTAGAAAACTACTTGGCTGAAACAGCCCTGGGCCTCCTGGTGGATCCAAGTTGATCATCAGACAGCAGTGTGCCCTTGCCACAGGTAAGGTGTTAAGATCCAGTTAGCGAGAGATGGTTCCACACAAATTAAAGTGCAAACTAGACCATATGCCTAAGTCAATAATACAGAAACAATAAATGAGAGGTAGACATGGGGGAGAGACAGAGAGGCACAGAAAAGGATGGGGGAGAGATTGAGAGATCAGGCAGAAGATAGCCACCATCCACAGATCTGTGGTCTGCAGTTGATCCTTCTTCACTCTGGTCTTCTTGGTAATGGGGCTCTCAAGGTAGTTCAAAACTTTGCTATTTATGCATTTTTGCAAACAGAAGAATTAATGCTTATTGGCTATAGAATTCCCTTATTCTATTGGCTAAGTGATTCCCTTGCTTCTAAGGTTAATTAGTCAAATCCTCAGTCTTTCTCTTCTTTTGGCTGTTGGTTGTGAGGAGGTGGCTGCAATCTCCCCCTGCCAGAATTACCTTTTGCCCAGTCCAAGCTGATTTCAGCTCAAATGTGGAGCTGATTTCCATGTGACCCATAAATTCTGCCATTATCAGCAATACATTTTTGCTCCTCAGCTTTGTTTACCTCTCCCTAGGCCTGAGATAACATTTGGACAATAGAACCACCTTTATCTTATCTCAAGTTCCCATCACTGGTGGCTTAACAGGGGGTGGGAGGGTTTTGATGGTCAGAGATACCATCTGTCTCATAACTGTGGATGACTTTTGGTTGGCCAGGGATATGTGTACAACCAGCTGCTTCTTGACACAGTTTGCCGTTGTGTGAATTTTGTGTGGGTGCATTACCCAGCATGTGCTAACCAGATCTGACCTCTCCAGACCCAGAGTTAGCACCACCTTGCCCCTCTATTCTGCGCTTACCTCATGGCAAAGCCCTTCTGTGGTAACTCTGTTTGAGACAGGCAATCACAGAATCGCAGAATCACAGAATCACTAGGTTGGAAGAGACCTTCAAGATCATCAAGTCCAACCCATGCCCTAAGTACCTTTAGTAAACCATGGCACTGAGTGCCATATCCAGTCTTTTTTTAAACATATCCAGGGATGGTGACTCCACCACCTCCCCAGGCGGACAATTCCAATACTTTGTCAGTCTTTCTGTGAAAAACTTCCTCCTAATATCTAACCTATATTTCTCCTGATGCAGCTTGGGACTGTGTCCTCTCATTCAGTCAGTTTCTGCCTGGAGAAAGAGACTGACCCCCATCTGACCACAGACACCTTTCAGGGAGCTGTAGAGAGTGATAAGGCCGCATCTGAGTCTCCTTTTCTCCAGGCTGAACACCCCCAGCTCCCTCAGTTGTTCCTCACAGGGCTTGTGTTCCAAGTCCCTCACCAGCCTCATTGCCTCCTCTGGATGCACTCGAGTGTCTCAATGTCCTTCCCAAACGGAGGGGTCCAGAACTGGACACAGCACTCAAGGTGCAACCTCACCAGTACCAAGTACAGGGGAAAAATGACCTCCCTGCTCCTGCTGGCCACACTATTCCTGATACAGACCAGGATGCTGTTGGCCTTCTTGGCTACCAGGGCACACTACTGGCTCATGTCCAGTCTGTTGTTGACAATTGTGCTCTCTAAGTCCTTACAGAAGGCAAATATTATACTGGGCTGCATTAGGAGGAGTATTGCTGACAGGGTGCAGGAGGTGATCCTTCCCCAGAACTGGTGACACCACATCTGGAGTTGAAATAGCAAATAATAATAACAGTTCATGAGCCTTGTCAGTTTACATATAACTAATGATTCTCTTGATCCTGAGTTTACAATACCCTGCCCTGATCAGAAAGTATTTTTTCAAAATTTATGTATATAATTTATTTTGCTGATCAACACATTGAATACAGCTTCAAGAGAAAAAAGACTTCTACTTGCACCCTTTGAAATCCTGTACATCAAAGGAGACTGCAAAATTTATGACCTTTAGAACGTATCTGCATATACAACATGCAGATAATTTCTTAAGAAAGCATATGCTAATTTTTTTGTTTCTGTCATATCTGAAGATATTTCATAAAAATCTGTGGTAGAAAATTTGTTGTAAGGCTGTTCTTTTTCCCCTCCCTCAGTATTCACTTCTACTATTGTAGATATCAACTATCTTGTTACACGAGGATAAAAACAAGTGCATATCATCATCTTTTTTTCCTTATGAAAGCATACGAAGAATACAAGTTATACTTAAAGATCAAATTCCTCCTCCTTTAGAAAAATTGGCATTACTAACAATGATAGTGTTTCTGTTCATAGACCCATTTTGCTTTTCTTTAAAACTGATGTGTCAGCACTAAGAGAAAAGCCAGATATCCCAGGGAAAATGTCAGTAACAATTTATTTCTGTAAAAATGTTCAGTAACACTTTTATTTCTTTTATTCTCTTTCTGTATTGATTGGTTAAATTATATTTTGAAATTATTTTTAATTCTTAATTGTTCTAGAATTAAAAGCTTCTTTAACACTAATTTTATAGTAGGATCTTTACGCAGTAAAATTCTTTGCAGAGTAAATAAAATTTCAGTTCCTGTCCATATATTTACTCTTTTCATTAACAGGAGAAAAGAAAACCATGTGAATTTCCTTTTGTTTGATGCTCAAAAGCAGATACTGATCCTAACCAACAAATGCCTAATTTCAAAAATGATCAATCATCAAGGAAAAAAAAAAAATTATAGCTGTTTTCCAGAAATGTATGCAGTGTTTATCCTCACCTATCCTTATTGATTTTGTCTTTTCATTTTCACTGAGAAAATATTCTTGTTTTCCATTACTCATGGATAACGCAGCTCATGATGTCGCCAGACATGGGTACTGTATTTTACTTTCCTCCTATGGTGCTTTAAGAACATTTACCTCATCACCCTTTGCCTCTTGCAGCTCCTGAGTACATCCTGTTCTTTTGCATCCTGTTTCCTCACAGATATTTTCTTAAAATCTCAATTTTTTTAAGGCTTCTCATGTTCTCAACTGTCCTTTGTCTTCTATATTTTTCTTTGTCTTCCTTTTCTGCATTCTGTAACTGCAAAAAAGTTGCAGGTATCCTCAATTTATTATTGTCTTTCCTATTTGCTTTCTATGCATATTTATTTCATATTACTTTCTCTTTTTGCAGGACCGCTGCAACAGCTTCTGCTGGTGTAAGTGCCTGTTAGGAGTATGCCAAAAGCAAAAGAATTTGGGCAACATAAATAACCAAGTAAATGCATTTCATGCTGTCAAGGGAAGTTTGTCAGTTAGTTTATGGGGTTTTTTCCGTGGCAAACTGTGCCTCATAGTTGTATGTATTAGTGTGTGTTAGTTGCATGTATTGGTATATTTCTCACATGACAAAATTCATATTCATGACAACCTGATTATAGACCAGCCAACTAGGACCCAGCTTCCATCTCAAAATATAGTGAAAAAAGTGAATACTTTTTCTAGAAAAGTTCATGTTTTTTTACTTTAACTATAAGTTTAGGTGTGGAATTTGATATTTAAAGATGTAAAAAAAAAAGATGTCATATCAACTGAAATAGAAACCCACACAACTAGTATATTATTCATGATAAAGTGACTTGTGTGAAAAATTCTACCAATGCTACAATTAGGATATCAAATCCAAGTGATGTATAGACTTAAACAATGATGTCTTTGAACTATGTGTGCTGAGAATACATCTGAGAATAAACAGTAACCTGAACAAATCAAGCTTGCTAAATTCATACTTCTTCTGCTGATCTAGAATTAGGGAGCATCAGCAACTATATAGACCTATGCTAAATTTTGGGAAAATAAAAAACAAAACAGTACTGTTTTATAGTCCAATTAATAAAATATTAGATTTTAATCCTTCAAATTAGCAAAAAAGAACCAGCTAAAAATTGAAGCAGCAATTCACCCAAAATGACATATGAATAACAATTCCAGAAAATAAAGAAATGCTTGAATATGTCACTGAAAACTAAGAAAAATTTACTCATACAATATTTTATGTACTACTGTAGTACGATAACATTATCAAGTACCCAATTCTCTGTGTTTCAATTTTTTTCTGTGGAAAAAAATTCCAAATGATATAAGAAATCATATAGACTGTAGGTTTTCAACAGAGTGAAGAATGAATATATTCAAAATATGAATACACTTTGAAGCATCATGACAGTGAAACATAAATGCATCTATTGAGATTACGAGTTAAGTTCTTTTGATGAACTACCCTTGCATTTCATTTAAGAGGGAATAAGAAATAACAAAAAAAAGAGCTAGAACTTCTATGTAATCACAGTTCTTTGTGGTAGAAATATGAACGTCATTGCAGGTCAAAAGGTGCAAAGAAACAAGCCCAAAAGACTACTGATGCTTGAAGGTTATAAAGCTGCTCAGCTCTCAAAGATAGGCAATCGAGGGAAACAATGGCAGAAATGTGATCTTGCAGCATATTTCAGACTGAAAAGGCCACATGTAAAGTGCTGAGTATCTCATTGTGGCATCTCTAAGCTGAGGGTTATCATGACTAAATAATTGCTCACTTGTTCATGTTCTCTTTGTCATGAAAAAATCCATATGAAACGACAGAATGACATCAGAAGAGACTAGGAGAAACCCATCACAGACCTGTCATAGTGTTGGTTAGATCATTTATGTATGAGCTGCGATATCTAATAATATCTTACATCTAAAATTTTCAGAGTGGGTATTTCTTCAATGCATTTTAAGTGTCTGATTGATAGATTCTTATGTGAAGATAATTCCTGGATCCTTTGAATGGTCAGCAAAGAGGAGGGGACAAACCAGAGTGACACAGAAGTGACAACTGACACAGAAGATATGACTGAGGCTTCTTTTGGGACTTTTTATTACCACTTCGATGTTTGCCTAAGACTTCCTAAATTACAATTAGGTGCATATGCTGCTTAGTAAATTTAGCCTTATAGCTTTAATTAATATACAGATCCTTCACAAAAAATTCAATACATAGAAATATTCTAGGGGGTGCTCATCCAGCACTTCTACGTGTAGCAGACAGTGTTCTTTACTAAATTCCCAAGAGTATTTCAGATGCATGATTCCAAGCACCTATGCAGTAAATTGTGTTCAAAAGTTATTTCTGTATTCTCTTAAAACAATTTTGATGCTGTCCTTTATGCACTTTACACACATACCTCCAATGTATCTCGAGGCATGATGGCTATAAAGTGTGTACTTCAGAATGGCCAGTCTAAACAAGGAGACACCTGAGCAGTCAGTTTAGGGTACCTTATTGTCTTCATTCTCAGTTTGGAGATGCCAGAAGGGGGAAGTTGAGTTGAGCACCATGTATTTTTATAGAAACATTATACAACATTAAAATTCTACTTGTCAGTTAGTATAGAAATCTACGTATGAACCAACATGCAAAAGTATGAAAGTTAATGGAACAGAAAATGGAGCTACAAGACATTAATGCAGAAAATGCCTATATTTAACATTCTGTTCTCATTCGCTCCAGTACCACAGACTTTTACCTCTAACTTCGAATTACAAATCTCAAACATAAAATTGCACAATATCAATTGAACTACAAAGGAGCAACCCTTGAAAATCCACTATATTTTCATTTCTAGGTAGTTTTTCAGAACCCTTTCAGTCAATTGCTTTGTTTGCATTTTTCATACTGTGAAAGCAGTGATTAAAGCCACAGACAAAAGAAATATATTAAATTTCATTATGTTATGCCTCTTTTCAAAACTGCAACATTATAGCATATAGGCTAAGCTGAATGTGTGTCAGAAAGCTTTTAGGATCTATTTTTCTTAACATCGCATGAGGACTTAACAAGGCAATATTGACTACCTGAAGTGTATAAATCAATGCTGACTGATTAAAAACCCACTTAGAACTACCATGAATAAATCCAGATACCATTAAAAGAAATTAAATTTAAAAATTTTTAGAGGATGGAATTATTCTCTCTACTCTCTTTGGCTGTCTTTTTAAATTGATTATTCTTCAGGGCAGAAAAATGTACAGAAATTTAAGGAGGTACCACAAGAAAAATTGTTATAAGTGGAAAACTGCCAAGGAAAAATCTCAAAGAAATATTGACAAAATAAAAAGTGAAGATTAATCCATTAGTGAGAGACATAGAGAAGTGCACACTGAAGTGATAAATGAAACTTTGTATCAAATGTGATCAGCTCCCAGTTATAAAACTTGGGCAGTTTTAATGGACTTTTCACTTTTCCAGAAGTCTTTCCTGGATGCTTTTTCTGAGTGGTTCTTTAAATTGTAACGATAAAATTATATGTTTCTGAGGACTTTACTGAAAAGGCATGATCATTACCCATTTTAAAAGGAAACCACAGGAGTGTTTCCAGTGGCTAAGAGACTACAAAACATTAAAAAATATTTTGCAAAGAGAATATTAAATGTTGCACCTCTTAGTTTTTTATCCATATTTTCCTTACAGTATAAATGATAGCAGTCATATTACGAGGTAAATGAAATATTATCTTGAGAAAATAAAGATTTTTAGGGTTTTTTATGCTGCAGCAAGAGGGAAATGAGAGAAAATTATAGTTTTTTCCCATGGAGGTAGTCCCTGGTGCAGACAGAAAACAGGATAAAATCAGTCATCATTACAGCAATTGCCTCATTTGAAAAGGAAGAGTCACAAAGCAGCAGGCTGTCATTCAGGCAAGATCTTTGTCATTGTAACTTGCATTTCTCTGCATTTACATTGTAGGTGTTTGAAATTAAGCCTGTTTCATTAGTGACTTCTTATATATGCCAGCTCTAATGAGAAGTTTCAGTGGTTAACTACTTAATTTTTGTAGTGAGGAACAACATAAATGACTGAAAGCTGGCCAAAGGGGCATTCCAAGACACCCAGAAAGGGTATCTTCAGCACCTAGACAACATCCTGTGTTTCATCAAAAAGGGTGTGACCAGAAAATCAAAAAGGATTATTTTTTTTCATTCATACAGCACTTGCAAAGCAGCTGAAGAATGAGACACAATTTTGGGCCACCTTGAACAAGGCAGGTGCTAACAATCTGAAGAAAGTCCAGTGAAGATCTTCCACGGTGATAAGGGGATCTGGAATGTATGCCATAAAGGCACTGATTCAACCATGAAATTAAACCTACTTTAAGCAAGAGGTCAGACCTGATGAGTTTTGGAGGTCTCTTTCAGAAGGAATTTGATTGTGATCCTATTATTTGCTGAATGAAAATCAGATTTCTGATCTTTGCAGGTCCTCCAGAGAAAAGTATACAGTAATTTGGAGAGAGTACATGCAGGTGAACCCATTCAATAACATGTCTGTAGGATAATTCTTCTTTATTACAGCCAAGCATTACCAGTTTAGGAAGACTGCAAGTACTGCATTTTGTGTAGTTCATGCCTGTGAAATACTCGTACAAATCATTTAGACATACTGAAGGAAACTCAGTTCTCCTATGTTCCCAGCATTGACAAGCACTCACATATTTCTCATTAGACTTCTGTTATGGCTCTTATTTCCTTTTTGCCACTCATTTTCTTATCCAGCTTAGCCATGCTGGCAACTTTGACCGTCTGTCTGTGCCCAGTCCAAGTTGAACAAGTGAAGCTTATCAGAAGTTACCCTTTTATTTTTTTTTTGTGCCTCTGATCACTTTATCTTTTATCAAAACAAACTTTCAAATCCTTTGAAGAGCAGCAACCTCAAGAGTTCTGGTATCAGCCTTCCTCAATCACACATGGCTACAACTATTTTCTCACTGCTCCTTTGTGCATGGTGTGGGAAAGCACAGCTTGAATGAGACAAATAGAAAAAATGTTACAATACCCCTTTACAGCAAAACCATATAAAAGGAAGAGTCTGCTGAGACTCATGCACTTGAAAGGATGTCCTTGAATGATTTAAGAGTGGTCTGGCATTATGGATATAGCACAATTTAAAGATGAATTGAAGTTAGGTATTTAATGGAAGCTGTGTCAGAACTGTGAATAAACTTTTTGGCTGAAATCTTGTCTCATTTGGAGTGTTCTTGCTGTTTAAAAATGCATATAAGGCATAACATTTTCTTCTGTTTAGTGTTTCATCATTCAGAATGTGTTGTCAGGCAGAATCTGTACTTGCAAGGTGAGGAAGAACTGCTGAGGACTGTTCACTATTTTCACAATACCCAGCATCTTAAAGAATTGGTCAATGCTCTCCTGGAAATGTTCTTTATTTTGATGAAGGGAAAAAATTATAATCATGCATGCAGAAGAGAAAGTTGAACCAATCATGTCTGCTAATATGTAGTGCACAAAAAAATCAAAGCAGAAGCATATTATGGGCATCTAAAATAGAGAATATCCCTCAAAGAGCCATAGATGACACAGATTGTAGAAGTACTGAGGGGAAAAAGAAAAAAAAATAACAACACTGATTGGCAATCTGTGACATGCCAAGTGAACAGCAGGAGTGTGGGAAACAGTGCGTGCTTTTTAGAGAGAATTTACTATGCAGAGGTAGACCTTCCAGCTGAGCAGGAATGGAAGCATGAATGTGAGAGATTGATGCAGAGAGCATTACTGATGGTTGCTATCAAGTCTGAAAAATAATGGTAAAAAGAGAGTAAGGAAAAGAACATTTATACACAATCTCAGAGGCCTTAGGACAATGAAATAATTGTTTAAAGTGTATAACCAGATATTTTCCTAGTTTGGCACTGAATTTATCTGTAAAATCAGTATTTTTGTGGATTGAGCTATAGTGGATATAATACTAACAGATAAGAAGGTAAATTGTAAATTGCTTTATGGAGGAAGTCTGTAAATACTATTCATAATAAATTACTCATAACAAGATGAAATGTAATGAAGTATTTTGTACAATCATTTAACAGAAATGAATGAGTTTTAATCAAGATTAAAACATATTCTCTTCCTCCTCATCTTAAGAATATATCTTATGCTTTTCATAGATTGCTCATTTTTAAAATTCTCACTTTGTTTGTTAATATGCAGCTTTTCATGGACAAAAAAATAAAGTAATAAATATTTATGGTCTTTATCTGATCATACACTGGGATTAAATTTAATGCGTCAACGTGCTTAAACCATTAACATACATGTCTACACAGATAAATTAAATTTCACTACAGATATATGAATATGCTGAAGATTTTCAGAACACATTAAGGAACGAGAAGAAAAATGAAATTTTTTCTTAAGCTTTGTGCTATACTGAGATAATCATGCCTCTGTTTAATTTTATTAAACACTTATTAATCCAATTTCACCAGGGTGTCATGAAGACATAGCAATACAAGGGACTATGTGAATCCAATTTTGTTATTACAAAAATTCAAAGCATATCCTAGAAAGATAGTTGAAGAACAGTCATCTCTGTTTCAGTAGTAGAACTGCAAGCACTGCAACCAGAATGATCACTACAGAATATTTCACTAGTGAGAAGTGTGCACAGGTTTTTCAGGGTTAATAAATATATTCATTACAAGTTATTGTCCCTTGATTCCTGTCACAGAATGCTATGAATCCAGGTCTTGTCTGATTTTGAGAGACATCATTTTGTGTCTCTCTACTTCTCAGGAAAAATTTATTTTCTAGGTACTGTTCAATTTTATAGTAGTAGAATTTAACTTGTTGATTACATCAGCAGACATTTGAATGCCTCCAGTAAAATCTTGAAAACCTATCTTATCAGTTACAGCTGTTTGGGGTTATCTGGTTTTGTTTGGTTGGCTTTTTGTTTCCTGACAATGTATTTAAATATTGATAGCTTTTGTTTTAGTGAGAGCTGTAAATAGATTATAGATAAAGCATTTTGGAAGCTTACTATTAGGTTTTTGTTTTAACAAAATGTGAATGTGAAACATCTATGAGTTTATATCCAAAAACGAGTAGCCATTCAACCACGACTGACATTTGGTGATCTAACTAGCTACACAGTCAAAACATTCATATAGCAAAGTAAAGTAATGAAACAACAACAGCAATCACAATTTTTAGATTTGTGAGACAAAAACATGTCCATTTACTGTCAATATTTCAAAGCTGGAAAAAGCTGAGATGTGACATTTCTTATAAGAGATTTCTAGTCTAAACTTGAATACTGTCAAGTTCATCCTATGACGAAATATAGAAGGGAAAATTCTGTAACAGAGAGGTAATTCCATGTTCCCTATAACCTTATTAATTGAAGGCATTGATGTAGTAATTTCTGCAATGAATTTGACTATTCTCACAATAAATTTAACCACTGCTCAATGTCCAGATGGAGATCAATGATGAATTGTGTTCCTTAGGGGTCCATATTAGGACGAATACTGTTTAATGTCTTCATCAATGACACAGATAGTGGGATTGAGTGCACCCTCAACAAGTTTGCAGATGATCTCATGCATAGCAGAGCTGCTGACATGCCAGAGGGACAGGATGTCATCTAGAGGGACTCGGAAAATTTGAGAAGTGAGCCCATGTAAAACTCATTAAGTTCTACAAGGCCAGGTTCAATGTGCTGCACCTGGATCAGGGCAACCCTAACTATCAATCCAGGCTGGGGGATGAGCAGATCAAAAGCAGCCCTGCTGAGAAGAACTTGGTGCTGGTGGATGAAAAGCTGGACATGACCAAGAAATGTCTGCTTTCAGGCAGAAGGCCAACTTTTTCTTGGGCTGCATCCAAAGCAAAGTGTCCAGCAGGTTGGGGGAAGTGATTCTATCCCTCTATGCCATCTGGAATACTGAGGCCCTTCCTGGAACACTGCATCCAACTCTGGAATAGTTAGTACAGGAAAGACATAGATCCTTTGTGGTAGGTCCAGAGGAGAGCCAAAAAAATTGCTATAGGGCTGGAACACCTCTTCAGTGTGAAAAGGCTGAGAGAGTTGGGGTTGTTCAGCCCAGAGAAGAAAAGGTTCCAGGAAGACATCACTGAAGGTTTTTAGTACTTAAAGGGAACTTACAAGCAAGATAGAGGCAGATCTTTTAATAGGTCCTGTAGTGATAGGAAAGAGGGTAGATTTAGACTTCATATTTTTTTATGAGAAGAGTGGTAAAACACTGGAACAGGTTTCCACAAGTTTCCCAAAGAGATGGCCCCACTGCAAACACTCAAGGTCAGGTTGGACAGGTCCCTGAGCAACAGGATCTAGATTAAGCCATCTGTCCTGGTTTAGAGCAAATTTGGGAGAGAATCCCAAAAGGGGCTCCGGTAGTAAAGCAAATTCAAACGGCCCCTCCCCCCAACTGGTCCGGGAGAAAAATACCTCCTTGGAGAAAGGTGGAAAAAAACCTGTTTATTAAACAGTAAAACCTAAACAATATTAAACAATAAAACCCCTTGCCGCTCCAAAAGAGATGACAAACTGAGCAAACCCCGTTCTCGTGTTGCGGCTCAGCTCACTCAGTCTCTTATCAGTCTCTCTGGTGCTGGAGTTGTTGCAGGCCAGGCCCGGCCCGGTGGGCCAGAGATGTGAGCTGTCAGTGCTCCCCTTGGTGTTCAGTCCAGAGCAGGTTTCGAGAGGTCCAAAGAAAAGGAATAAAACAAAAGTCCAGGGAACTTCCTTGCCTCAGCTAGCTAAAACTAACTAAAGACAAAAAAAGGAGCCCCATCCATCTGTCTGTCCGCAGACAAACAGTCCAGGAGCAGGAATGTGGAGGAGTCAGGAGCAGTGTCTGGAGGGAAGGGAAGAGGAAAAAAAACCTGTGCACTTCTTTTACCCCTTCACTCTCTGCAGTAAGTCTTAAAGGTGCAAAACTTATTCAGCATAAACAGAACAAGACGACTGGGGATAAAAGCATCATATAGTCAACCCAGGACACCATCCCTGGTCATGGCAGGGGGATCGGAAGAGGTGACCTTTAAAGGTCCCTTTCAACCTGAATTATTCTATGTTCTATTATTTAGGCTCAAAAGAACTAGGCTGCTATAACTAGTTCTAAGACAAACAGCATCTGGGGACAACCAATAATTTGAGAAGAATATAAATCTTCAGGTATGCAATCAATTCAAGAGAAACATTAAACTCTCTGCTTGCCCAGTGTAGGACAATAAAGTCATGTTAATACTCTAACTTCTGCAGTATTCAAGCGGTGATGTTAATTAGACTCAAAAAAGAGATTATTTCCTCACTGAGAACAGTCTTTCCTGTACATTTTCAGGGTAATTTTCCCTGTGGCACTCTTTACAACTCCTTCTATTCTAGTTCTTGTCTTTCTTCTCTTTGTCCTCATCTGTAAGGTCATTGAAGTAGCAGAGTATTTTGTACATCTCCAGCTCTGTTCCATAAATAATAAAAGTCAGAAAATGGACTTTCTTTTATATCCATTTGCTGAAGTCCATAAGTAATACTAAGCTTTATTACAGGAAGTTGTGGACATATTGAAGATTAGAGAGACAGAGAGAAGAAAAGGGTATCTGCAGTCTGTCACAGAAAGTCATATGTAATCAGAACTGAATACTGAATGAAATGAGTGAAATCTGTACAATGCCTATTGTCATTGCCTATAGTATAATATACTCCTCAATTGTCTTATTGCTTTCAGGAAGGAGGAGGAATGGCTTAACATTTTGATAATTCACATAATTCACAGACTGACTATGTTAGAAGAGACCTTAAAGATCATCGAGTTCAGCCCATGCCATAATACCTCAACTGAACCATGGCATTGAGTGCCACATCCAGTCTTTTATAAAATACATCCATGAATGGGGACTCCACCACTTCCCAGGGCAGACCATTCCAGAATTTTATCACCCTTTCTGTAAAAAAACGTTTTCTTATATTCAACCTATATTTCCCTTGGCACAACTTGATTGTGTCCTCTGGTTCTGTCAGTTGCTGCCTGATGAAAGAGACCAACAATTTTACCCAAGGAATAGGGTTTTAAAAGCCTCAGAATTTTAGACTACATTTTTATTATTTCTAAAATTAAAATATCAGTAAAAAGATTTAGTGATAAATACTCAATTGAAAGATCGTGATAAGCAGTAACAATCTCTGGTATTTACCAGAATTTTAAATACCTTTTGTTCTAAAAAATTTGTTCAAAACAAACAGGAGACAGAAGCCATTTAGTGCAGTTCCCTTCGTATACAATCACCATGCCAGCAAATTTGTTTTACATTTACTTAAATGATTGCAAATTAGAGTTAAAATGAAAAGTAATTGCCATTTGATTAATATTAAATTAATGGCCGGAGGGAATTCACCTTTGTTTAGACTATGGTATTATTAAGAGAAAAAATTATTGCTTGATTTACTAGGCATAGAAAATATGAAAATATCTCATGTAATTAGATGATCAAAGACAAAGTAGTATTAAATCTAACTGCAAAGCAAGTCAAGTGGGATACACAGTGATATCAGTCCAGTGACATAAACTCACTGTTGCTAGGAGCTTTGCTATCAGTCACAAATATGCTAAGAAAATTAATTAGAGAAAAACCATTACTGAAGACATAATACCACTGATTGTCATTACCAATTACATAAAAAAGAATTCACATAATTTTATAAATTATGCTATTAATGGGGAAACATGGATCAATGTTTGCATAATAATGGTATATTTCACCAGTTGCTGTCAGCAACCTTTAAAAAACCTGGAAATGTAGTAAGTTATGAAAATCACTGTCTAAATTAAGCTAATTTGCAAAGACAAAACATTCAGGTTTTCCACCCTGGTTTGTTTCTTTTCAATGTGAGTGCTGCTTAAATATTTATCTCATTTAGGTGTGCTTCTTTGTTTAATTTGCTTTTGTTGACACGCTTGCAATTACTTTATAATAATTCCATCTCTGATGTCTCTTTTGCTGTCTTAGAGCAAGATTTTATAACTATTCAAAGTAACAAAGGGAATAAAATTTATTTCCTATTTCTTCAGAAAACTTGGCCCCTATTGACAGACAAGAGAGTGTAGCAAGTCACCACTAAGTGTTAATGGGTTTGCATCATACTCCACCTGTTTTAGTATAAGCTGGCAACTTTGCACCCACATGATCTGTATGAAATCTTGTCACAGCAATGGTCTCTGTACTGGAACAAAAACCAAGTCACTAAAGGCATGATTCCCAAGATGGACAAAGAACAATTAGATCATAAATGCAACCACAATTTTTCCAGAGCATGCAGCAAGATACCAAGAACAATATAAAGATTTTCCTGTAGATTTTTTTCCATGTCTATAGCTCATTATACTTTTTGAACAAAAAGTCATTATTATTTCTCAGAAACTGTATTCTGGGCTACCATTGCAAACACTGTCAGTACATATCCAAGCTTTTTTACACTCTTGCCAAGAAAGTACTACTATACAATCCTACAAAAATAAATTATAAGTAATCTAGTTAATTCCCTAGTCAAAACAGGCCTAACTGGAAAATTAGATGAAATTGTTAAAGATGTTGTCTAGCTGAATTTTGAAAACTTCCAAGAATGGAAACTCTGGAAATGCTTTGAGCAACCTGTTTTATGATTTAACAACTCTTATTATGAAATTTTAGTTACATTCATTCCAACAGCTTGTATTTATGTCTCTCATAATTTCCCTGAGCCCCTAAGATCAACCAGGCACTATCTTCCCCAAGCACCCTCCTGTCCTCCTTAAGTCATGGACGACTTCAATTGGATCTATCAGGATGTAGGAGGTGGAAGAAGGATGCAAGGACAACACTAGTGGTCACACAGACAGTCATGTCACAGACAAGGCAAACAGAGCACATCTAGTGATGGTAACCAGGTTCAACAAGAGTACAGGGAGCCAAACAAGTTCCTCTTGAAAAAGCAGACCTGAATCCAACTCAGGAAGTTAAGTTCATGAGTCAAGGTTTGGATGGATCTGAAAATAATTAACCAGGATTAGAAACCATACAGAAATTTCCAGACAAGGCCATCATGATGAAACAAGTCTGAGGTCAAACCTAGAAGTCAAATCTGTGAGTTAAAATGAGTGACTGAATGATCTTTAAAGTTGATAGGACAAAGCTTGGGCCAGAACCATACACAAAACCTCAGGTTAGATACAGCTTTCACATGAAGAAAGGGAGAAGCCTCTGATGAGGTTTCTTAGCAGAGGTATTTGAGGCAGCTAGTCTTCCGATCCTTCTTCCAGACTTTTCTTGAAGACCTCTAAGGATACCTGAAGCTTCTCAAATAGCCCTGATTATCAGGGAGCTGGCTTTTGGGTGTAGGCTCTCAAATGCCCTTCACTACTGTCCGTGAAAAGTGCTTTCCTGAGCTCCTTACTGGTAAGGTCTAAGCAGCATTTCACACCACTAGATGAATTTACCAACTTGGAACTCCACTCACTAGTGCATTCCTATACTTTTTGTTCATTACACAGTGAAAACAATTTGAGAGAATGCTTTTGGGTTTTTTTTTCCCCATGAGGATGTGATGCAAACAGAATTTAAAAACTGATTGATTTTACCCAAAACATAGATAACTTACTTTGAGTTATTCTTCTGGTTGTATGTACAGATACAGCTATTGCCTCCAAGTGCACTCATGAGTTGATGATTTCCATGTCTGTTTCCTTCTTTCTTCCAAGGAGACCACTATTGAGTGTGAGGCATGAGCCTACCTCATGTATTCTCATCCTGGTATAAATACTGAGTTTAGTACTATACCTGATATACAAGCATTTATGAGAACACATTGAAGTGCATGCTCTCTCTACAGGGTGAAATTTGACATCATTGAAAAAGCAGATGCTGAATATCTGAATGTTAATTTTGGTTTTCATTTATCCCTCTCCACACAGTCAAAGGTTCCAGTGTCATATCTGCTCATCTACTACCACTCATGGGCTTATTTTTCTTCACAGGATTAGAAAGATTTTATGCAGCTAAACTAAATGTTAGACCAGTAGGGATGTTAATCCTATCAGTCACAAGTGGCATCTCCCAGAGATGTATGTCTTTCATGTGAGCTAGATGTATTGCAAAACATTTTGAAGAGGAGAAAAGTGGTCCAATTTATCCACTTGCAGGGCCAAATTCTAAATGTCACTGTTTCCTCAAAAAAGGTAGGTATACTCTTTCCAGTTAAAGAACTCTAGGCACGGAATATACCTGAATGATTTGATTTGGTCCTGTTGGTTGTTAAAAACAAAAAACCAAACAGCATCCACTTGTAACAACTTCCATTTTTAAGAGTTTTTCTTTAAAGGACAGAAAAGTTGTTTATTAATGTTTCCCTAAGTAAAAAAAAAATCCAGAGAAAACTCATCTATTTTTTTAAAGCTGCTGCAATATTGGAAATCATAGAAAAAAACAATAGAGTATCATGTTATTTTAAAAAAATCTGTTATTTTACAGATAAATATTTATTTTAAAATGCTGCCTATTAAAGTATTCTCCAATTTAAGTCTAGAAGAAATTTTTGTTTAAATAAAAAGGAAGATTCTTGTCATATGGGACTCGTAATGAACACAGAATATGTCATTTTACCTGCTCTTAGATACCTGCTCAGTGGCCCTTGGTTGTTATTTTAGATGCATACTTACCTAAACAGATAAGCAATCTGTGTTAAGATATGTATTAAGAAATAACATTTACTGGTTTTTGGAACTATTTTATAAATGTAGATACAGTCATTGAAATGGACTTAAACCATCTCAACCTAAATCAATTCAGAAAATACTGGTAGAATTTTCTGTGGATGGAAAATGAGACAAAAGTTTGGCATCATCTCCTGTAGTAGCAGATCTTTCTACTCCTGTTTGGTGTTTACCAGAAGAGTGACCAGATGTCTCAATGCTAAATGGAATGTATGCACATATATGTGCTATTAAACTTACATAACAGGAAAAAGGAAAAGATCTATGGTTAAAAATACCTGGCAAATGTATTTTTAAGACACTTTTTTACAAGTATTAGATAAGTAGAGTTCAGACCACAAAATTATATACCTGTGCATATGTTGTACATAATCATCTGTGGTTTTACATCTTATAGATAAATGCATTCTTGAAGATGTATAGGTGCAACAAATTTCTTATTTAATTAGTAGCAAGCACTAATACTGACTCTTTTCAAGGAGGTATTTGTTAACATTATGATATTTCTCCCAAAAAAAAAAAGCTTGTAGTTGTAATACAGTGGTATTTCTGGCATTATAACAGAGCTTTGCTATGGTGTGAATCACCAGTTTATGAGAAATTAGTTTTAAACTAACCATCAGCTCTAAAATTTTCTTCTACATTTTAAAAATAACTTTTGCCACTAATGGATTAGGGTTTACTTTCCATATTATCCCTGTGATACACACAGGCTATCAGAATTACAGTGACTTAGCTGACAGAAGTTGAGCTTTCTCCCCAGTAACTTTTACTACATATCTGGTTATGTTCCAATACATTTAATCTAAAACCTTTTCTCTAAGATGTCCAAGTGCTAGCATGCTTAATCTACAGGAGGCATTTAAGGCACACCCATACACAATTATATGGCCCACATGTAATTAAGGGTATCTAACAAATTGATTAAGCAAACTTCAGAATTCCAAGTAAACACTAACTTAAAAAAGGGATTTCTAAAATGTCCTACTTACTGTATTATCTAGGAACATGTGAAGTTTTCATTCTCATCATAGCCAAAAGATGCAAGTTTTTCCATAGGTATATGGTATAATGGCTAAGTCAGTAAGCAAAACAAAAATTTACCCGGCATACCTTTTTTTCTGAACTCTTTACAAAAGCAAGTTGCTTAAGACAGGTTTCTGAGGCCCATTGAGGGATCCCTAAAACAGAAGTCTCTTCATAGTTCATTTCTGAACTCTGGATGTTGCATTAAGAGGAGGTATTCTTGTGGTTTTCTTGTAGGTAGTAAGTGCTCTTTCCTTTCATTATATACCCATATTGTCAGCATATATCAGACTGACATGGACATCTTTCCTTATCAAAGCAGATGCTTACATGCATGCACAAGCATACAAGTCAATATAGAGACTTTAGTCATTCAGGAATAAACTTGACATTTTTCATTTAGGCAAGATCACCAGGGTCTTCTGAAGAAACTAAAAAATCAGTGGAATGAAAATGTGTATATAATGCTTCCTTCCTCTTTCATATTTTAAAAAGTAAACTGCTGAGTAAATACATTAATGAAACGGTTAAAGCTCCTCTTCCCTTAATATCTCCAAAATTAGCTACTAGTAATTTACACTCTTAAAATATGCATGCATGAGAGAAGAGAATATTATTTCTATTTTGTTTTTAGATTTCAGTGAGTTCTGAATAAGAGATTCTTTTCAGCTGTGCTAATAGCCTCTGCACTACATTTTACAGTATATTTCTTCAATTAGTCCTTAATTAATTAGAAAACATACATTAGGGTTGACAGGCATGAAAAAGTTCTGTGAAAAACATTCCTTAATGAAACCATGTCCTTATAAGAAGCAATGGTCAGTTTTGCACTTTTCTAGGCACTGTCTTAAAAATTCTAATATATGAAAAAATGGTTGATGTTCTTAATCTTTATACATAAATTTTTGCTCAGATACTTTAAGACACATTCAACCACATAATAAGTATAATGCTCAGAGAATAACTAAAGGTTAAATTCTAATTCTCTAATATTTCTACTCTATTGGAAATGCTCACAAAAATAAAACAAATGTTGATTCCCTCATTCAAAGCTCATCTTTCTTTTCTTGCCTATTGTGTGGGAGATAAAAAAATTATCCTGATAGTCAATTTCAATGTATAATTTTACATCATCAAAAAGGTTGTAAAAAGAATGCAAAACGAAAGGTCTGTATTTTAGATTAGGGTTCTTCAGTCTAATATTTTCAGATATATTCTGGTAAGAAGACTGAACAGTAGAAAGAAGCAATGAAATTGCCACAGACACATTAGAAATAGTGTTTGCCAAATCCATTTGCAACTGAACCTTTTTTCTTCTCAAACCATAATGCATAAAATATATATTATTGATTTGACTGATTAATATTTTAAAACATTGTGGAAGTTTTTCTGAAAGGTAGACCCAAATAAGAGGTAAGGAAATTTTTAGCTTAACTCTCAAAGACATTTGTTGTGCTGGGGAGAGCTTGGAAGGCAAAAACAAACCATGGATCTAGTTGGGAGAATGAGGAACAAACTGCATTACAAAGCTGACATCATGAGAGAGAGAATTGGAGACAGAATCAGACATGATGGTAGTTAATCTTAAGATTAGAACAGAAACACTAAATGCAAATAAAATCATCAGAAGGAATAAAAAAGTGTTTTCACGTCAGAACAAAGTACTGAAGACTGCAAATTTGTTCCCTTTATCAGTTTAATTAGTTGCAATTCTTTTTGTCTCAAGTTTGAAAATACTGCTGCCCAATCAGTGAAGCCTTTTGCAGATAGCCAAGCACAATTTTTCCTCCTTCTAAATCTACAGGCAGATTTATACCTATTGATTATGATGCTACACAGTAAATATTATTAAAAACTCAATGCAGAGTTTATAAGCTGTCACAGACACTTTTTATGAAAAATCCTTTCACTAGGATTTTTTTCTCCTGAGAAGCTGAGAGGCCTCAGAAACAAAATGTAAACAATAATTATCTGCTGCTGCGGAATGCAACAGGTGGATCTTTGATTGGTCCATGTCGGTGTTTCTAATTAATGGCCAATCACAGCCCAGCTGTGGTGGGACTCTGGTCAGTCACAAGATTTTATTATGATTCCATTCTTTTCCTTTGCTTGCTAGCCTTCTGATGAAATCCTTTCTTCTATTCTTCTAGTAAGTTTTAATATAATACATATCATGAAATAATAAATCAACCCTTCTGAAACATAAAGTCAGATCCTCGTCTCTTCCCGCTTCCTGGGACCCCTGTGACCACCATCACAATAAGCTTACTATTTTAGGAAAATAAACAACAAACCAAACCAAAAAACAACCAAAAAAGTCCTCTCTGATATCTGTGATGACTACATATCTAAAAACCAAGTTATAATCTAATATCATGTTTCACAGATGGGAATGTAGTACTGAATTAAAATGAAGCACAGCAAGATGGATAGAAGAGAAATAACTAAAGGTGTTAAACTGTTACAAATTTATAAAAGAAACCGTATTTAAAAATACAAACGACTGAATGATCCATGGTGTGCTAGCATGAAAAGAAATTCAGAAGATCAGTTGTGTATGTAAGTAATACAGAACAATTGTTGACATGAAACTGAGGGTGCCTTCTGTAAGTGTAACTGTATTCACTGATGAAAGTATGATTTGGTCTGTTCAGGTATTAGACAAGAAGAATGCCTGTTCCATTCCCTAGTTGTTAGAAAAAGCCTGAAGTAGAACCAAAACAGGCACAAGAAGAAGCCTGTAAGGAGTTAATGCTAATGTATGTTATGTAATCCATAATTTTAAAATCTGGCAAGTAATTCTTATCACAATAATTGATTGTTACAATCATAAGTCTTCAAATACAACAAAAGAAAATACAGTTCTTTATATGACTGAGGAATAAATTAAACTGTTCTGTTTCAAGGACACAAAAAATATTTTTTTCTATTTTGAACACAATCAAGCATCAGATCCATCATATGATTTCTTTTTTCCAATCTGTATTTTGTAGGGCATGTCAGACTAGCTTGGTTAACTGCAGGATAATAGCCTCTTCAGTATTGTTCCTGCTGTCAGATTGAGTGACTTGGCTAGAGGGTTGATGCTTTTAGCTTATGTAGCTGATGAGAATGCAAAAGTATTAGTATTGACTTTCCTCCAGAAGCAATCAAAATTGTCTGCATTTACCTTCCAAATATAAAGTCATCTTCACTAGACTGATATAAAATGATCAGTGTATATCAGTATGTAGTAATTGTTAATGTTATTTTAAAGACTGTGTTTTAAAATGTCAAGATCTATGAATCTTATTCATTTGCCACAATACTTCACTCCTAAAGTAGACCATGAACAGGATTTTCAGCACTATTGAAAAATCTGGTCAATTGCAAGCTCCTGGCTTAGGAATTTCTATTTGTAAATGTAGTTCATATGTCATCAGCTGGAATTTGGCATCCTTCAGGTGAGACTACAAATACGTGCTTATCATGTTTGGCAATGTCTTTGGGAATTGCAATGCAACTTCTAGAGTCTGGATTTAGGCCCAGTTTTACAAATTTTGGCCATTATATTTTCCCCTTTTCTTTAAAGAGTTATAATGAACACTCACTTCTGTGTAAACACCTCTAAATTTTTTACAGTAAAAACAAACCCAGTATTTGTCAGAGGAATTATTACAATTCAAGGCATGAGAGCTCATTGGACTGAAAGTGAATCAACAAAGGGAAAAAGAATCTTCAAAGCAACCTTACAGAAAGCAAATTGGATTGCTCAGTTAACATTTTGTATTGTATGTAGGAATAAAGGAGACATGACAAGGTAAAAATATTCAACTGGAGTAAAGGAAAAGCTGATATGACCTTGACTCATTTTTCAAAAAGTCTAATTTTAAGAAAAGTTGAATTTTGATTTAAAGATTTTGGGGAGTTATTTTAACACCTCTAGTATTCCTTTAAGTCGTGTTACCTGTAGGAAGGTTTTTTATGTTTTTCACTGAAACAATCACAATAAAATTAATTAAATTATGAACATATGGAATAATAGTCCTGAAACATTTTGATATCAATCATTAGAATAACCAGAGTTTGTTGAAACATTGTAAAATTTATTACTGTATTTTGTACATTTCTTAAATGGTCCTTTTTGGAAATTTGATTGTACTTTAATTCAAAATCTTTAAGCATGCTTGTAGAGAAATTCCTTTAAAAGAGTAACAGAAAAGTCACTTGAAATGTATTGTCATTCACACTTGTTTTCTTGTGATGAAGATGCTTAACACTTTATTGAAGGAAATACAGAGGACATATAAAATTATTTTTCTTCCACACTGCACATATTAATGGTTAAGATTTTGAGCCTGAAACATCAAGAAAGACTGGTCCAACTTGTTCACAAGTGTTTCTCAGTACAAAGGCTGACTACAGTAAAACACAGAACTATATTATACTCTGTGCCTCTAAGAAAAAAAAGTAAATCTTTTCCAGCTGTCTTTGCAAGTGATTTTTCTCTGGCTTGATGTTCAAACTAGTAGGGATATGATAATTTCTGTTTTTATTTTTAAAAATACAGCTGAAGAAGGAAAACCAAAAAAAAATTATTTTTTTTAAACAGCATCTCTCATGGTCTTGGTTTTTCTTTTCCAGTTATTTCTCAATGAACTTGGACATGGGCAGAAGTTATAAAGGGCTGGAGACCATTCGTCTCACTGAATTTAGATGTGGTTATGCTGTTTCAGAATGCTTGAGAATCTGAAACAGTGGGTGAGGGCTACATTGTGCAAGTTGGTTATCAGATATTCTGTGAACATTTATTTTACAGATTAACAGATGTGACTTCGAGTTCTTTGAATTTCAAGAAAGGTAGCTCTTAATCCTCCTCTCTTTGTCAACTGCTATTAAGAGGAGTCCATGCTATCTGTTCCAAGTCAGAGGTAAAACCACCCCCACCTGCAGCTCCTGCCATCACTGATGTGGTCTGATCCTGATATGGAACAAGTTTGGTATGTTTGCTGCTAATCCAGCAGGGCCTACCTGCCAGGTCTGCACACTACAGTGAAACTTCACAATGATAAATTTAAGACTTTTGCAAATGACTGCAAAGGAATTTGTTATATCCTCTGGCTTTGTCTTTTTTTCAGCCTCCATTAAGGAAGATGAAATTTATTCATCTAACTGTGCCAGAACTGCATTTGGCGATTTGTGTTTTTACAGTTGCTTAATCCCTCTTTCAGCAGCAAAATCTTCTGGTCCTTCCTTTCTGTTTAGAGTTTGTCCATTGTCTGCTCCCACTGCAAACAATGGGAATTTTTTCATTGACTAAAACAGTAGTTGTTTTGTGTCCAAAAATAGATTATTTCTTGAAGAAGATTTTTAAGCAGTTTAGTCCATCAGAGTCTGTCAGTCAACTTCACGTTTTTGCATTAGGTGTAAATTAACTTTTACATAATATTAAATATATGAATTTTAGCTGTTTAATTTTATTTCAAGATATAATGATTTTTTTTCAAATTTATATATAAAATATTTCTCAAAAATGCAAACTGTTCTGCGGAGGTAAATTCTTCAGTCAGTCAAATCTCTTCTATTTTTTTCCACTAATGGAAATGGTTCATACTAGGGGATGGCGATATCTCAGCAAGTATGTAAATCTCACAGTACCTTGACCTATTTGCAAAATTGAAAAGTCTGAACAAAATTTGACTAAACATTTGTGGAAACTGACCTTCTCAGGTGCAACATGCTTATTTTTGTGATGGCAGCTGTAATTATTCCTGAGATACAGCCACCAGAATATTGCCATTTGCTCTGTGTACAAGAATCAGCCTTTCTGCACTGCAGCTCCTATCACAGTGTGCTAAGCATAATGCCAAAGTTTTACCTGAACCTATATTTGCTTTCAGCTAGGGTTAAGAATACCCATTAACTATGTCCTCATAAATGATTCCTACCTATTATTGCCGAAATATAGTGTGGCACAGTAAAAGAAAAAGTCATACAGCATGAATATACAGATGGAGTAGCTAAAATGCAGAGAGTACATGTTCAGGATTCTAAATACATATTTAAAATAAATTCTTCACTGACTTGCTGTGATTTCAGCATGACTGCTCTGAATATAAGACAAAGTAGAATTTAGCTGTTGAGTTTAGCCATCAGTCTCTTGATAACAGTAGTCAAAAGGCCTAATTAGGGCTTCACAGAGAGGGTGATGGGAGTGTAACATGGTGAAAGAGCAGCACTCTTTGAATTTCACATTAAAGTTTATTTTTTACATTCCCTAACTTTAATACATTAGCTTGAAACCTGGTTCTGTAGTCTTCTTCATACACTATATTTCAATTTTCTGTAGTCTTTTACTGTAGGGCTCTACCAAAGATCATTATTTTAAGGATTTTTAAGGTTTATGCTTGCAGTTTTGATTTTCTTGGCTGGTTCGAATATGTTGCAGTACAGAAGGTTATGAAAATAATGTATGGATAATGTACATACACACACATAGTTATTGCATAACATTGATAACATTTGTGAAAGAAACAACACTAAAAGCCAATCTTTTTCTCGCACCTAAAGAAAAAAAACAAGAAGCAAAACCTTCATTAGCAAAACTGATATTAAAGTTCTAAGTCTATTTTCTTCTATCCAGTACATAACTCATTCCATCTGTTCCCTTTCTTACTTCTCCCTGTTTACAATTTTAGTGTCCATTTCAGAAATTTTCCATCCAACTATTGTATTTACTAAGCTAAATAAATACTAGAAGAATGGCAGCAATACAACATTTTTGTGGATGTTCTAGGAAAGGATGCGTGCAGTATCAATCAAATTGTCAATGTTTCATGATGCATTGGAAGCGTCCAAGAAGAACCTGCACAGCTATAACACAGCCCTCTCTTGCACAGCTTTACCCACTAGCTGCTCACACTGTTACCTTTGAAAAGCAGGTGACTGACTCTGGGTGGATTTTTTCTTCAAGTCTGCAATAGATCTCATTGCAATCAATAATTTTAGAGCTTAGATGAGGCTGACCAAGCACAGAGCATCTTGTGCATCACTGCTAGATTTATATTTACATACCAGTTATTTGAATCTTGTACAAAGTTTATCCTTAAAATACTTGCTACTTTGTTTCTCAAAAACTTTAAAATTCTATTTTAAAATATTTGAATTATTCTTCTGTATTTGTTGCAGGAAGAAATCAATCTGAAAGCACTGCTCAAACATAGAAGATCTGAACTACATCTGTTCTGTATTTATATATGTATCAACCCTAATTGATTAGATTACTGCTATAATTAGATTACTACACAGAGAAGCATGAATGGATTTTGCTATGCAATTGTAATCAGGTTTACATTCTTCTCAATCAGTTGGGACAGAAGCTAAAGGAAAATAGTCACAAATGTAACAATAATGATTTGGCATTATATAATGGGAAAGTAAGAGAGATCAGCTTGAAAATACCAAACTTATAAGTAAATTGGCAGCTAATACCCACAATCTACTCTAAAGCAAAACAAAACAAAACATTACAAAACAAAACAAAGAACAACCAACCAAACATACCACCCCAAAATTCAGACTGTGGCCGTGTGTGGGGAGACATATTCATCTGATATGAGACACTGTACTGAAGTCTAAATCCGAGATGAAACCTCCACACATAAAAGACTAGACAATCAAGGATGGGGACACAGCAAGTAATTAAAGCAATTCTTCTGCTTGGTCCATGGGACTTGTCACAAATGAACAGGAGAGGCTTGGCACTTACATTACATGAATGTGAAGTGTCTGAGTAAAATATCATGATGAGACTCACAAAGATTAACAGAGGTAAGCACAAAGTTCTGCACCCACCAAGGAGTTAATCAATGCACAAGTACCTGCTGGAGCCAGGCACTTGGACAGTTCATAAAGGCCCTGGTGTTCTTGATGGGCAACAAGTTGAACATAAGTAGGTCCACTTGTGATAAAGAAGGCCAACAGCACCCTGTGGTCACTCAGCAGCAACATAGGCAGCATGTGCAGGGGGGCGTGATTCTTCCTCTCACTGCTGTGAGATTCCATCAGAGTTCTATGTCCAGTTCTGGCCTCTCCAGTAGGAAAGACATGGACAACCTGGAACAAGGCCTACAAGAATTTACAAAGATGATTGAGGAACTGGAACACCTTTCATAACAAAAGCAACAGAAGGACCAACACTGCTTAGTCCAAAGAGGAGAAGGTTCAGGGAGAATCTCATCAATGTATGAAAATCTCTGATAAGGGGAAGCCAAAATCAGAAGCCAGACTTCTCTCAATTAGAGAAGAAGGGGCAATTGGGAGAAATAAAAATACAGAAATTTCCATTTATTTTTTTTTGTAATTGTGAGATATTTACACCCTAGAACATGCTGTCTAGGCAAGTTGTGGAAGGTTTATCCTTGGAGATATTCAGAACCTAACTCAACACAACCCTGAGCAATATATCACAGCTGAGCCTGCTCTAAGCAGTGGGGCTGGACTTAGTGATCTCCAGAGAATCCTTCCAGCTTCAAAGATTTTGTGATTCCATTACAAGAAATAAAAAAAATATTTTTGTCTCCAATAAGAACAGTTATTCACTCATTTTGCCCATCCTGCTTAGGAAATAAATTTAGGTTGTACATTACAGTGTGGTGTGGTCTGGTCCTTGCACAAAATTCTCAATGACAGTATTCCAAAAATAATATTTGCAGAATTTTTATTTTAGAAAATGTTTCTTTTTTTATATAACAGTTTGGTTTTCTTAAGCTGTTTCCTTAAGAATTCTCTGAGTTAAGCCATGCCTGGAGGAATCTGAAGTTTAATAATTCTTGCAAAATTGCATGGCAGATTGTATTGCTTATGAAATTCAATTACTCATAAATAAAATAAGCTTCTAATTCCTATCCAATTTATACCTCTGTCTAGTACATGACTTCAAAATTTTGTTTTGTTTACAGAAATAGTAGCAGAGTGCCTCCAAACCACAAACCTATGAAGGTTGAGTTAATCTGTAGAGGCAGCTCTTGTGCATTGTACCAATTTTGCGAAAGTATTGATAATAGCATAAGAAGTGTTAGACTATTAATCACAAGGCTTCTATGTGGATTGAGTCAATTTATACAAACTCAGTGCTTTGTTTTCCAATAATGATAAAGTTAATCATATAATGTTTTGTTTCAACATAGGAATTGAAACAGAAGCTACAAAAACATTTAGCAAATACTCTCTCTTCCAAATGTTGGTACACTTTTATATCTGTACCCTATTATGTGACCATTGGCTGTAAGTGTTGTATACAAATCCTCAAGTGAGGAATAACCCATGTTATTATTGACAGGTTAACCATGCAACACTAATGACATTCCCCAGAAGAAGAAAAAAATAATTTGAATATGCTCAAAATTGGAGATCCAGAAACAAAATTATAGAGACAAAAGGAAAGACTAAAAGATTTCAAACCCCTTTCAAATTTCTGTGGTTACCTTATTGTTCTTATCCCACTTGTCAGAGTCTTTTTATCTACTTCCACTGACAAGCCAAACAGTGGTATTGTTAATATGAGGAACAGGTTTGTCTGCTTTCTCAATTGTTTGAGTACATCATAGCAAATGTTGCGCTCTTTATTCTCACTTTATTTCTATTCATGTTGATCTTCTTAGCAAATCTTATATGTGGATATATGGTCCTAGAAATTTCCATAATTATTTCTCAGTAGATTCTGAGAAACTCAACATGAAAAATATTCTAAACCCCATTATGGATACACACTGCAGTCATTTGTTCTGTTTGGGACGTTTTATTACTATTTTACTTGAATTATTCACATATATTTCGACATTTTAGAAATCCATCATTACTATAAGTCACAGAGATCAGTCATGTTTTCAGCAGCTATGTCTCAGTTCATGGTGATATCTTTGTTAGTCATTAAATCTATACCTATTTTTTATCTTAGATAGAATTAGATCGCTATAGTCATTATAATTCAAATTTGTTTATGTTTAATTTCCATAATTTTTGTAATAAATGCAAGAAAAGCTTACAAGAAAACTAAAAGCTCAACTCATTGCTATTACACATACGGAAAAAAAAATTGATGTTGGAACATTTAAAAAAAAACAAATGAATAAAATAGAAACTTATAATTATCAATAAACCTGTGAATATAGTTACAAACTTTATCTACCTGCTGTGATTTGCAGTAGGGTTTTCCTTTGAAAGATGTATTTTGCTTCAGAGCTGTGTAAAAGAAAGGAAAAAAACATATGTTCACTTTTGAAATTGTCATGGAAAATACAATTTTACAAGTCATGGTGTGTAAAGGAGTCATGCAAAATATTTTGCATATAAATGCATACTATTAAAATTTTATTTCAAATATTAAGAAAGCTGGAATTTACTGTATTTATCCACTGACTTTTACAATTTTCTTCTTCTATTATGAGTAGTATTTTCATAATAACCATTTTGCTTCTCCCTGCACATGAAATTGGGTGATATTCCCCTCATTATTGAACTCAACTGGATACTTTCTATCTTCTCCAATTCTTACTTTGAACAGAATGTGTCAGAACATCATTTCCTTCCCCGGTTAAAAAACTGGGCTGACAAAACAGCATTCACAGTATCTTACACTAAAAAAAGACCTCAAAACTCTTCAAAGAATAAGGTTGGAAAAAACTGAGTATTCAGAAGGACTTTGAAGCTAAATGTGAGTTCACATGCTCAGCCTACATAGAGGACTGAATATTGTGGGAAATTCATTTAAGAATTTGAAGCTAAGAAAGAAATGTCTAATATTTTGGGTTTAATTAGGAGCGGGTTTTGCCTCTAATTTTTTATTAAGTGCAAATTAGATATATTTCTATTCTGAAATGTTCTTGTTTCAGAATGCAAAATATTCTTGTGCTGCAGTACTGAGCAAAGATAATATTGTTAACATTGTGAACAGAAGAAAACCTTTCTCAGTGATTAAAAATCAGATGTTCCTAAGGCACTAAACCTGTATGAAAAATAGTAGTTAATATTTACGTTGAGGTTCTTCCAACTGTATTGTGTTTTTCATTAATTTTTCCACATGCTCTATCATTTTTTTTTTTTAGATTAGAAAAAAATAGAACAACCATATGCTTATTAATTTTAGCCTTTATTTCCTTGGGTTATATACACAATGTGATAAGATATATCAATATGTTAATAGACAAAAAGAAGCATTCAGAAAAGTAATTTTTTAGTGAAAATTTCCATGTATTAAGTGCATAAAAATCAGCCTGTTTTGTTTCAATCATTTTACCATTAAAAAAATAGTCTTTTTTTGTTTGAATTCTGTTAGAATAGCACTTGGAAAAGAAGTGATAATACCAAAATAACCTTCTAAGAGAAATACATGCCAGCTTCTTGAAAAACAGAGAAATTGGGAAATTCTTCATGTTTTAAATGCGGTTAATTTCTGTAACTGGAAAGCATTTCCTCAGAAGTGTCTTTAAGTAACTTTTCTATCTTCTGGACAGCAGTCATGTGAATGAGCACTGAACATGCAAGACCAGCATCACATCACAGTATGTAAACAGAGGTATGATCAGCATCTGATAAAATCAAAATCTGTTGGAAAAATGTATTGAAAAAATGCAAATGTATTGATTCTCATAAAGCACAAGATGAAAGTAGTTCTATTTTGAGCAATTTCATTACAGTTTTCATTAAATTTTATTTATAGTAAATCAAATGTACAAAATTTCCCTTAAGAAAATACATGCAGAAATCAAGGCAGAATGATATTTTTACCAAAAAAAAATGGTAAAATAAAACTCCTTAACAGCAATGTAGCATTAGGAAGGAGGCATTCTTTATTCATCCAGATCCAAAATTAAATTATTTTTTATTTGAGCTTGGCAAGCTTTGCTGTTGGTACACACTAAGTCTTTTTATACCTCTGTGTTTTTTCTGTATATGTGATATTGAATATTAAAATCATGTGTTTTATAGCAACTCTGATAAATACAACTCCTTTCTACTTTCCTAGTGAGACTTTCAAACCACCTCACAGCTTTCTACTGAATTGAAACAGAACAAAAAAATGTTTTCAGAAACATAGAAAGATCACACATGTTTGTCTTCCAAAACTGGGGAACTTTGTACACCATCTCCTCAGGGGAACAGTCTCATTAAGTTAATGTCATTTTTAGTGAATCAGAAAAAAAATTCAGAAAAAAACCATAAACTCTTTAAAACATTATCACTCTTAACTTAAGACAAAACAGTTACTGGAGCTTTAATAAGTGTGGATTTGGAACAAATTTCCCCTTTGTTTTTAAGCTGAAATTTATTTCAATTTACATATTCCTTATCAGGATAAACTGCTAACTCATATGTTTTGAGATATGACAGGTATCTGGAAGATACTGCATTTTGGACCATCATTTCAACAAACTACTTATAGTATCCACACCCAGATTGATGGACTTGACATTTCTTCCCTTTTGAAACATAAAAATCCCCAAGTAAATCTTTTTAAATTAGTTGGATATAAGACAACTTGAAAGAAGTGATTAGGGATGCAGGAACAATAATTTGAAAATGCAGAAGATACAGAAACTTGGTAAGAATCCAGGATTCCTTAGGGTTTATCTGACTATATTTCTGAAGTTAGTTTATCATTAATTTTCCTGGAAAAACATTTGTCTAGCTTCTTTTTTTTTTTTTTTTCCTTCATCCAAAGAGAAATGTCAATCCAAACTGGCTGTGCACAAGTGTCACTCAAGCACTGAAGCAGATAAAGGAGGTTATGTGGAACCACATTCCTTTTCCAAACACAGGGGTTCCTTTCTTTTATCTGAATAGTCTTGAAATATTTTCATTCCCACCTTATTTGATGATATTTTTGTTTGACTTCAGCTCTGTAAGCCCCAGAAATACAGACTTAAGTTTTAGATTTCAAAGTTTTGCTGTAAATTTATTTTGCATCTTTCTTCTATCCAAAAGCAGATATTTTTTCTGTGTGGGTGATGGTGTTGTGGAAATAGGAGAATTGGGAGGATGCTTTGAAAGTTTGTGCCTTGCAAACTTGCATATTTTATGCAAGCAACGACAGGTTTCTGAGGATTGGCAAAAATACTGTGGATGCCTAGGGCACATTGTCATGTGACAGTGGGAAGCTGACACTGGGACCACAAGAAAAACAGCTCAAATATTATCATTGAAGTCATTATGATTTTTAAAAGGAGATGAAGAGAAAAATATGGGTGCCCTGAACGTGTAAGAAATGTCAGACGACTAGAGATTTCGAGAAGACGACACAGAAACAGAGCCCTGGGCCAAATTTCAAAGCTGAGCCTGTAGTGTTTTCCTGCCTTAAAAGCTAAGCCTGTATATTGACAAATATGTTAAAACCATCATTAATTTATTTCATATGGATAAAAAAAATCAATGTCACAACTGTCAGTGGCTATTTCAAAAAGTTTACCTTCAAGTCTCATACTCTTGACTTTTTGATCGATTAGGAATTTACCTACCAGTAATTTAAGCTTGACTGCACTCTCTCTGTCACTGTTTATTATTCTCTACTGTCCAAGGAATATTTTGACAGAGGTCAGAGTACCACTCTCAGTTTGTGCATGTGTGTTTTTGTCCCTTCCTAAAAGTATTTTCTTCTCATTTGCTTTGCTTTATTTTTCATCAAGGCCATGTTTATGATTATATTATTTCACAGTAAAATTTGAATTTATGTATTTCAAGGGAGGAAAGAAGTGTTTACTGTTGTCAAAGTGAGAAAGTAGAGAAGCAGAATGAGACAGTAAGCAATCATCTCCTTAAATGTTTTGCCTGAGAAGAATTTGCTGTTCTATTTTTTTTGTAGGGCACAGACATTGAATCATACTGAGCACAAACTACTGAAAAGAGATTTTCAAAATTGGGGTGCTCAGTGTTGAACTCAAAATTTTTCTCCAAAAAGTTGGAAGTGTCCATATTTTAAAAATTTAGAATTACTTTTTTTTCCAAAATATTCCATTAAAAAACCCCTTTTTTATTCAATATCAGAAACAGCACCAAGCCAGACAGAATTCAGAAGTGTTTGAACAATCCTCTCAGGCACATCACGTGACTCTTGGGGATGATGCTGCGAAGAGCCAGGAGTTGGACTTGATGATCCTTGAGGGTCCCTTCCAATTCAGCCTGTTCTGTGATGCTGTAACCCTGTGTAAACAGAAATCCTAAAAAATATTCTTATGAAATATTCTCTCTGTTCATAAAATACAATTTTCCTTAGATACCTTTTCTTAAAAATATTCAGTGTTTGTTTCTCACTGTACTCTTGAATAATTTGCATTTAATAAATCCATTTTTTATTAACAACATGAAGTACAATTTTAAAAGCCAAAGGAGGGAGTCTGAAATGTGGTTTAAGAGGAGGAAACTGAAAACACTGCCATTAAAAGTTTAAATTACTTACTACTTGTATTAAGAGTTTAGAAGAATTCATACTTTAAAATCATAGAAAAAGAGGCCTCTGATGACCTTTATGATGAAAGAGTAGACATCAAGCTTAGTGGTGCAGTTTACATGCCTGAAGAACAGCATGCCACCCAGAGGGCCCTGGACAAGCTCAAGAAGTAGGTCTTTGTAAACTTTGTGAGGTTCAACAAAGACAAATGCTACCCTGAAAATCATTGAGCCAGTTTTCAATCCCCCTTACTGTGTGCTCATGGAGCTTAGAAGTAACTCCCAAGAAGGGAGATAAAGCATTATGTTCCAAGAGTTCTCTGAGAAGCCTCTAGCAAAATTAAAAATCAGTAAATAACAAGCAAAAGTCTGGTTTCAAATAATCCAATGACTCATTGTTACTGGTCACAGTCTTGATGGACTTGCTTCCTTTATGCTACTAGCCTCCATTTCTCTTGAATGGAGTGCCAGAGAAATGTTGAAAATACAAGTTCCATTAAAAATTAAAGCTGCATGAAGATATAGACTGCATTTAGAGTTGGGGAGGCCATGAAGACATTTTTGTGTCCTTTAGAATGAATAAAGGTCAGCTAAATTCCCATTGCCCTCAGTGTTACATGGGATCCACCATATGTTTATACTTTAATGAAAAGTGTTAGAATTAAATTCATTGTAAGTAGCAATGAAAATTTCTGAAGTAGCAAAGTGATCTAAATTAGCATTTTCATGGTTTTTGCTTTCTTAAGTGGAAAGACAGATTGCAAGCTGGAGAAGGAAAGAAATTGCTTTTGTTGAGCATTAAAAAAAGTTATCAGCCAAGATCTTATTTCGCAGCCTTTGATATTATCAGATTTGAGAAGGATCAGAAGAAGCTACCTTTGGTGTATGCAGGAATAAGTCTTGACAATTTTCTTGTTTGTGGCCTGTTTGAATTTTGTAGATTATAAAACTCCTCCAAACCAGAGTGACTATAAAGTGGCTTGTGAGCCATATTTTCACAATTATTGAATTCATAATTCATTTTCAAGATAATTGTGTGATTTATAAACACATTTACCTGGATATTGACAAGACCATTCTAGATGAGAATTCCTGGAGGCCGGTAAACTTTTGTCAGTGACAAAATACGCTGTTGATGCAGACAATACTGCCAGATAAATGGGTACAAATATTTTTTTTTCTAGATAAAGGTAGCTAATATTGTTGCTGACAAAAGCATATGTTTCTAATATCAGTAGTGTAAAATATAGCATCAAGCAATAGCTACATTTAAGAATAATGAGAAAATAGAGAAAGAACATAATAATCTAGTACTTTGTATAATTAATTTGCCTTAGTGGAAATTTATTTTAGAAAATAAACACCAAAGAACTACAGTAAGTGAGACTCACTAACCCTATCAGCTTCTGAATCAAGCTCCACTCTGGAAACCTAAATAACAACCTGGAAAGCATGCCCCAGTTTGCATAACACATTTAAGTATGTGTGGTGCTTTAGTATATTTTAGGAATTCTTTAGTCATCTTTTAGTATTGAAGTTCTTTTTATGCTATTCAGCCAAGGACAATCACTATATAACTTAATAGAAAATGTACTGTTCACTGACAAAAATATGATAACAGGACACAGGCTTTTTTTTATGGCTTTATAAACTGAATTATGCCATAGTCAAAAGGATGAGAGTAATTTTTTTTGCTACTCTTCATAACTAGTACTCTCAGATTTTCATATAGCAAATAGAGAGAGTCTCATTTATATCTATTAGTTCAATTTTATATTGGTTGCTTTCTGAATCCAAACCAGATATTATTCTCTAAGTAAATTTGGGTTCTCATGAGGAGCATAGTGCAACTCATATAGTGATTGCATTCTCTAATGTTATTTTCTGATAATAGTTTAAAATTAATATTAATTATTATAAATATGCTCAGAGTAAGTCTCAGAGTAAGTAAACCATCTGATAAATATGTATTCACATTTTTTAAAAATCATCATCTCACAATATTGTAACAAAATTTCCTAATTTGTGTCAGTATATATCTCACTGAAAAAGTAATATGAATTCATATGGGTCTTGAAAAATACCAAAGAAAATTAGTATTATGCTTGCTCTTAGTTCTGAAAACCTGTACTTCCTAATAATTCAATGAATGTCTGAAAAAGTTTTTCAGGTGTTTTGTTTCACTATCTGTTCTAGCAGATATTCTGAATGAAATGTGCTTTGCACATTTTGTTTCAGCTAATGCTGCATTATATATTTATCAAAAAAACATGATGGAAGTTTGAGGGATACAGTGCTATAATCAAGATCATACAGACATTTTTCACATCTTAATAGTTGCATAAGAATTTTAAGAACTAAACTAATACCAAATTAAGTTTCCAATATGAGTGTTTTCAGGTTGACTGTACTCTAGCCAATTAGAAATAATAATTCTTTAATAATAAGAGCATCATACCAGACCACTATAATCTTCTGCCCTGACAATAAGGGGTATCTTCTAGACACACCACATTCTATTCCTCCAGTTCCTGACTGGAATTGGTGACCTTATTTCCACATGGGACAAAAACCATTATGAAATTATCTAAAATGGAGGATTATCCTCAAGGATATCTCTAGACATTGTCAAAGTAAAATAAAATGGCAGTTGTATATCACATGTTTTGTCTACATAGGAGAGACAGAAATTTTAGAAGACATGGCAAACTTACTTTTTTTGCTGTTGAAGGAAGATTGTAAGATGTATAGTTCTAATTCTGCTCTCTATTAAATTATTTCATCCTATTTTAAGGTGTTACTTTTTTTATCTTCTATATTTCCCTTAATATAAAATTTTCTTTCTGAATCTGTACTGAAATATGAGATCTGAGATGTAATTAAGCGTTGTAACTGTATATATTTCTCCTTTTATGGAAGAAAATTTATATGAGAATTGGCTGTCCATGGCAAGGTTTTGGTAGCAGGGATGGCTGCTTTGAGAAGGGATCAGGGGTTACACAGTGCCAGACAAAGGCCCAGGACACAGCAGATCTTACCTGCCAAGCTGTCAGCACCTCTGTGTCAACAGAGTTTTTCTAGAAACATCAAATACATCAGTGAAGAGAGGGAAAAGTGTGAGAAATGGCAGAGGGAACACCAAGATCTAAGGAGCAAAAAGATGCTGCAGGCGCCAAAGCTGAGAGCTCCCCCTGTGGCCCATGGGAGAGCCCACGCCAGAGTAGACGTGTGAAAAGGCAGTGAGAGAAAGTAACCACTGAGTACTGACTATAACCTTGAGAGAGGGTAACCACTGAGTACTGACGATAACCTCTCCATACCATCTGTATCCCTTAGGAGAGAGTAGGGAGAGTAATGGGTATCAAAGGAGTGAAGCTGAGCTTGGGGGGAAGGTGGAGGAAAGATTTTATAATTTTATGTCTTTTTGTCAGAACATCGATAGAATAGAATAGAATAGAATAGAATAGAATAGAATAGAATAGAATGGAATAGAATAGAATCTTTGCAGTTGGAAATGATGTAAAACTATTATCTGACCACATCATCCCTGACTGTTTCAGAGCTCTCCAAAAGTTAAAGCATGCTATTAGGGGCATTGTCCAAATGCAACTTAAACACTGACATGTTTGGGGCCTATTCTAGTGTTTGCCCATCTGAATCTTCCCTGAATAGCCAATAAATAAATTAATTTAGCTAAAGTCAATTCTGCAAGTAACTTCACTGTATTTATCTCAATTGGCTTCCATGCTCTTGTTCTCTTTATTTGTGCCATCTGCCTCACTAAGGAGTGTAAGTAACTGAGCAGCTGAGTGGGAGTTACAGTAAAATAGATGAGAAGTTCTCAAAATGCAATATTGTAAATTACTGTAATTTCATTGCTGTGGCAGTGACAGCTTCAACTGTCAAATAGAATTCCAGACTGTTAGAGTTTTTCTATCAAAAATATTCTTTGTGCATTCTCAAGCAATAAAAATATTCACTACATCTTCTAGTATTCAGACTTCATAATGATTTTTAAATGTTTAGGAGACAATTTTGAACTAAAATTGCTATAGATTAGCTGAACGACACCACTCAACTTTTCCTTGCTTCAGAAGCATAAGACAATGAGTTTAAAATGGGACGTCCTATTTTTTCTTTTCAGCACATTTTTCTGTTCAAAACAACTCTCATCTAGGTGTTTGTCCCCAAAATACAGTGTTGCTTTCATCATTCTGCACCACCACTTGGTTCTGTGAATGGTTAAAAGATTGGTTTTGTGAACTGATGAATGATTAAAAGGCTGGTAAGAGATAAGTCACCAGTGGTGTGCACCTCACGAGTCAATACTGATCCACTGATCCACTGTTCAACACCTTTATTAGTGAGGGGCAGAGTATACCCTCAGCAGTTTGCTGGGAGGAGTGGCTGGTACACCAGCGTGTCATGCTGCCATACAGAGGGACTCTGACAGGATGGAAAATGGTCCAACAAGAACTTAATGAAATTCAAAAGGTGAAGTGCAAAATTATACCTGGGAGAAAACAAACCCACATGACAATACACACTGGGGGCCACACAGCTGGAAAGGAGCTTCTCAGAAAAGGGCGTGGGAGACCAAATTCATTGTGATCTGAAGGAAGTGTGCAAAGTAGAGTCAGATCCTTTTCAGTGGTGTTCAGTGACAGGACCAGAATCAGTGAGCAAAAACAGAAACACAGGATATTTCTTCTGAACCGCATGAAACGTGTAACTGTAAGCATGATGGAGCACTGGAACTGATTGTCCAGAGACATTGAGCCATGTTGCTCCCTGGAGATATTCAAAAGCCATCTGAACCTTATCCTTGGCAGTCATCTCCAGATGGCCCTGCTTGAGCAGGGAGGATTGTTGGACCAAATGAATGGCAGTGACCAATTCCAGCCTCAACTGTTCTATGATTCTGTGTTTCTAAATTTCTATCTATGCAGGCAAAACAAGACTACATAAATGTTTGCATTAATTTATTACTGTAACAGGTATATCTTTAAAATCCCTTAAAATAGTTCGATGCTACTTGTCCTTATGGGAGAAATTTTTCCTCAAATTACTTAAGAATATTCCTTTAGGAAACAAAGATTTAAATGGGAAGATGCAAAATTCTGAGGTACATTGCTGGTTTTTAGTCATGTTTTGTGCTTCAGAGAAGGATTTTTCTTCTTTCTTTAAGTTATTACTACAACTTTGCTCTCTCACCTGTCCGAGCCACATGCTCTTGTCATTCACTGGAAAGTCCTTGATTTTACTTTTTTTCACACATGCTTTTACTGGTGCTTTACTCTCACAGTATGGTACATTTTCTTCTGTTTTCTTCTCCATTATATGGGGTAATATAAATTGAAAGCAGAATTTCCGTCTGCAAATTAATGCATTATCTGTGCTTCACAACAGAACATCAATGATTAAACCTTGATAGAATGCTCTTGGCTATAAATGCCCTTAACTGAAACTTTAAATTATCAGTCATAATGCAAATTAGATGCTAGATAACATGGATGCAGTGTTCACTCATTCAATATACTCAAAAGATAATTCAGACTCAATAAAAAATAAAATTTTGCTAATAGGTGCAGTTAGATATATCTGCAAATGGATGAATTACTGCTTTGTCACTTGAAAGCCTTGAGCTATACAGGAAAATATAAAAAAAAAGATAAAACAAAGCTCAAACAGAGGAAATCCATCTTAGTTTCTAAGTGACCCTGATGTAATAAGGATTAACCCCTCTCATGTAAGTGAACTTGTTATTGACTAGTGTCAGTAGCATGCATAGTGGTTAAAATGGAAAATACTCATGTTAGTGCATATATGTGTACCAAGCTTCTTGCTGCTTTTTGGCTGTTTTTCTTTACTGAAATATACACAGGGCAGTTACAGGTCTTTCCTACATTTTATTCCCTAAGCTTGCATATTGTCCATCACTTTTACTGTCTGTATTAATTCTTGGGTCATTGAAAAAGCAATATCCAAATGTAAATGCTAGAGGTCCAGTTAAGGGAGAAAAGGTTCTATTCATCTTTTCTTTTTTTCTTTTTTTGTTTCCTTTTTCTTTTCTTCTTTCTTATCTTCTTTTTTTTTTTTTTACTATCTTTATTTTTCCCTTTCCATTTTTTTCCAGTATTTTTCTGTTGTAAAATTTTCATTGTTTTACTTTCCTGTTTTAAAATTTTCTCAAGGTCATGGGCTCTTATCTGAGTTACACCTTATATTTTATAAATAAAAAAATCCATTCACTGACTGCTTTGAAAATCAGTATTTTTTAATCTTTTAGCACCATTAGATGAGAGCAGTCTTTCAGTTCGCTCTGTGTTTCTCCATTGCGCAATGATATGTCTTGAATGACAGGCTGTCTGGTTCCTTTCTTCATCTATTCTCCATGGTTTTGTTTTCTTTTTTGAACAATTGTGGAGGTAAGGAGTTGATGAATCACAAATCTGATAATTTAGCCGCAATCACACATTTTTTCTTACCTATTTCTTACCTAAAAAGTTTTCAGGAGTCTGTTCTGTGGGGGACATGTAACGGAATCTGATTTTTCTCATGCAATCCATTCTACCCTGTCAAATAACTGATGGATGTTTTCATGATGCTGAATAAAGTTTGTGATTCATCAGTACATAATTTACTCATTCAAACTATTGGTCCAAATTCTTACTAGCTGTGAATTAACGTGAATAAAATGTCTTAATTTGCACTATCTTTAAGATCATTGACTAGTTCACTGACTTAATAAAAATGACAAAATAATTTTAACTGAAACCTAGTTTAAATCTCCTTAGAAAATCATAGAAAATTTCATAGTTTTGCAGTTTCAGTACTTTCATGAAAAGACTAGAGAAAGGTCTCTGAAACTTACAGTGATATGCTTCTTGCCATAAAGCGGAGTAAAATAGGTGCATTTTCTATTGCAGCACTTGAAACTTCACAGTCTGACAAAAAAAGCTAGATAATTTAGTACTGAGGAGATTCAGCTTAGAAACAGAGTGTGGTGGTGCAGTGTACCTACTTTGTATGTGCTTTTGCAATAAAATGCAAAATTACTCCTGTGGTATTTTGTCCTTTGCTATTCTTCATTGCTACTTTTTCCTAGGTCATTTCTTCAGCTTTCATTTATAACCACAGCAAAAATAATAAACCAGTATCTTGTATTAGGTAACATTCAGGGTGTTCTGGTAATATACAGAATTCTTGCAGCATGTCAGATATTACCCTGAATGTCTGATGCACGTGTATGTGTATGATTGCACAGAACACATCAATGATTGAAAGACGGCTATCATGTCTAGGTTTCTGTTTCTGCCTTCATAAATCCTTTTATGCTTCCAAATTTTTTGTTCCCTTTAATTTTTTTTTTTATTTCCATTTCCTCACAGCATGACTAAGACAGTTTAACTTTTTTCCTCTTGGATGATCTATTTTGCTATAATCACTTTGCCAGAAAAGTCAATATAGGTAAGACTGATATGATTTTTCCACAAGTGAAATCCTGAGAATAGGTCTTAAAATGACTCAGACATTTAAAATTGCATCAGGCTGAAACTTGATAAATGAGCTATTAGTATAAAGTACTTAAGGGGAAAAAAACCAACAAAAGAAAACAAAAAAACCCACAAAAACAAAATCAAAACATCTAAAATTAATAAGCTGTATAAAAATATGAAAGAAAAAATATCTAATTAGAGATCTTCAATTTACCCATACTTTTGACAAGCTATAGAAGTATTTCAAACAGTGGTTTTTAAGCATCCTATTTTTTAAATACACGTTGCTATACTTTACAAAGATATATGTGAAATTTATAAATCTTTAAAATTCTGAAAATCTGTCAGTCATGTTTGCTTGCATGACAATTGTGTTTTCTTTCTTCTAGTTTTCCATCCATTTGATTGTTTTAACAGCACAATTTATGACTTGAAAGGCAATGATAGATTTAGAAAATCACTCTTCCACCTGAGTTCAGAAAGGGCTATTGAATTCCTTAGGAGCCTCATAAATTCAAATTCTTTTTCATGAATTATATGAATAATGGTTTGAATTCTTTTAAACTCTCTGTGTATAAAACAAACATAGATTACAACAACTTAGAATTATTTCACTGTTATTGTTATTATGATTACCTTGTTAGGTATGTAGCATTTATGAAATTCTTCTTTTCTGGATCATCAGAGGCTGCCAAAGTCTGATGCCTTAGAGATCCAAGATCTGTATATTCTACCAATAAATTCATTGCATGTGCCCAAAACAGTTTCCAACAATTTATGCAAGTTTACACTTTTTTCTCTGTTTCAGTGTAGAGCAGTAGATATCTGTTGCTGCCCGTAGATTTATAACATTCCCTTAAGCAGCTGCTAGTATTTCCTAGAGGTCTATTGAATTCTGCTGTGCCTTTTGCCAGCTGGGAAATACTTTTCAGAAGGAAGATCATAGACTTCTTGAAATCCTGAATATGGCCTCGAAAATAGAAACTATAATCAGAATAATAGAAAGGTACTAATTGCTAATATATAGAAGGTAATAAATTCTTAAACAATACAAAAGATTACATTGAAATTTCAAATGCAAAAAAACCCTCAACTGACTACAAAATATTTATTTATGTGTTTTCTTATTCATTTGTGTTTTTAATACATAGTGGAAGTGATTTCCCACATAGAACATTAAATGGTAAATTTTACCTATACCAAGACTCTTCATAGCATCCTCCACATATTCAACTTTCTTGACCTCCCCTAAGATCTTTTCTTTTTGCCTCTCTAAGAAATTTCCTCTTTTCCTTAAGTTTTCAACTTTGTTGTTAGCTCTATTCAGCCAACCTCAAATAGCCAATATATCCCTATAATATAAGATTACATAATTTTTTTAATGTGAATGGATTTCAAAGAAAATCATGCACAAAAGAAAAATAGAACTCATAATTGTCTATTGTGCTGGATGTATGAGTGTGCACTAAATCAGGTTAAGCTGCAAGAAGTCTCTTCTTTCTGGGAAGAACAGAAACAAATTCATGACTAAGCTCAAGTAAGTTAGTTATAAATGTGCCTAAAGTATCTCTGTGAAATTTAATTTGTTCACATTGCTCTTAATCTTATTTTTTCTTACCAAAATTATTTGAAACATTCATAAGCTAACCTTCTCAAAGTAAATTATATACAAAGGACTACCTTCAAAACATTAAAAGCTGGGGCTGTTAATTTTCTAAGAGATGCTTCAAAATCAAAAAATCACAGCATTTTATAAAAAGATTTTGTTAAATGGCTGCATTTTCTTTTTAATGCCCAAATTTCAACCATTTTGTGTATTCCATGACAATAGTAAACTTTGACCTCAATGAATTAATGTAATTAATGTAAATATAAGACATTTAAGGGGATAATTGAAAGTAATAGGGATTTTGGACATCCTTAAATATACCAAAGGAATTAATTATATCCCTTTATTCTTCATGGTTACTTTCATGTATGTTTAGTGGGAAAATGCTCCTTAAATACTAAGACACATTGGAATAAAAACCAGGGTCCCAAACTCCAGAGTTTATGGTATGAGTTACCAGTGTGATGGATTTATTGCCATATCTAGATATCTGTGCCCATAGATGTGCTCTAGCTGATTTTCCAGTATGGATTGATTTGCAGGGTCAGAGCTGTATCCATAATTCATAAATGAAGTGTGGTGGAAAGCACATGAAAAGAAAATAATTGAGTAATATAGATTCACAATCCTAGGTTTGGTTGTTAATTTTCCTTTATACTGACTTTCAAGAATATTTTGTTATCATCTCAGAGGAAGAATTGATACATTCATGATTAAAAAAGTTTGCTTATAGTTCTCTGAGCAACTTGATGGCACACGTCCTTTTGTTACCAGCCATATGTACATGCTGTCCAGATTCTGCACTGAACTACTTGTGAAATCAAACTTCCATATGCAGAACTTGAAGGAAGACAAGTAGCAGACATGGCAGAATGGGCAAAAGCCTGACCTTTGAGGTGTTCAGATTAACTGAAAGCCATGAGACAAGTGTTGTTATTAAAAACCAATAGCAGTATATTGTATTTATTTTAATTGTTGAATTTAACATTCATGTTTCAGGTTTCTCTAAGATTTTTTTACAGAAGTTTCATGGTTTATTCGAAAGTTTATTCATGATATTGAATAAACAAAAAAAATTAATTTGACCTTCAGCTATATCTAAATCAAATGTGGTTAAAACTAACGCCTTTTTCATAACAAAAAACAATCTTACAAAATAACAAACAGTGTCAGTGATATCCAAAGGTGATATTCAGGAAGGCCAATGATAAAGCCCAATAGATTAATGAACCTTATGTTAACAATACCACATCAATAATTGACACTAAATTTAAAAAATGAGGTTAGAACAATTTAAAATCCACAAACCTTACAGGAATCTTGGTGTAGTTTCCATAGATGCAAATATTTGTTACCATCTACATTAGGTAGATGGTGATATCTTAATTAGGTAGACCTGTGTACTGCATTAGAAATATTTGTCCATCTATCTAGTACAATTATCTCTTCCATTACTCAACAACTTTTATTTTGTATTGTTCCCTTGGTACTACTCTATAAGAGCTAAAACTTTGCTATTAAGTATTTCTTCCCTTGAATTACGTGTTTATTTTTTCACATTTTGTGTGTGTTTGTGTATGCATACATTGATGACATATGACATACACATTGATGTGCGTATGACACAAGCATTTGTCATACATGGTCTCTGACATCTCTGTTCAATTGTTTATAATAATCTCTTTTTAGAGATTCAGGGCTGGTCCTCAGGGAAATATGACTTGATGCTTTAGTGCAAAATGCCTATCAAGAGATGCTGCCAAGATTCATCTTTTTCCTCCAACATTTTACTTATGAATCTGCATGTAGAAAGTCTGAGAGCAATGCCTTACAACAGATAAAACCCAAATTTGTCCTTTTGATTTTCTAATTAAGTTCTCTATTCATTTTACTGTGATATGAAGATACTATACCTGATTTCTGACAGTACCCTGATTAAATATGGTCCATCAGCAATGTCTTTTCAAGTAACTACTGCAGTCATTCATATATGCTTCATTAACTTCAGTATGTGAGTATTTGAAATTTCAGGATGAAAAGAAACCAGGCTAATCATTTAGGTATAGTGCATTTTGCCTTAGCTCTTCTCTGTGCATGGTTTAATAACTAAATCAAAGGAAATGGAAGCAGAAGTAGCAGTCTTCTGGGTCACTTCCTGTTATTCATTCAATGATCTTCTTGAGAAAACCATTTCTTATCATATGTGAGTACATTTTTAAGGTCAAGCGATGAGAAAGATGTGGCCTCAGAAATAGGACCATGAGTTTTAAAACCAATCCCTAAATAAGAGGGAAAATGAAGACAATAATTAAGAAGAATAATCAACAAGGCTTAGGAATAAACACAAGTAAGCTGAGTATGAACAAATCAAAACCGAAGAAAAAATGCATGGAAGCTACTGAAGTGAAATAACGTGAAAATGGAAGATAAAATCTACAAGAAACCATAGCTGCAATGTTAAATTTATTTTAAAATACAGATGAACTAAGAAAAACTTTAGGTCTGATAATACAGGGTGTCCAGGCTGAATGACATATGGCAACTGATAAGAAAGAGATAATAGTAATAAATAGGAAACAAAGAAATTGTTGTTATTTACCATTGTTCCATGTATAAATGAGGTAGACCATAGTAATATGTCACATCCATATGACATGTGTATATATTCACATATATTCACATATATATTATATATATATTTAATTGGTAAACATATAATAAGAAAGTATAATAAAGTAACAATTCAATACTGCTTGAAAGAAACATCCAATATTCAGTTATGAATTTTCAGGGGAAATAATGTGCTTATTTTTCAAAGTCAAAAAAGATTGCCAGTGATTTCTCTGTCTTTTACATAAGTAGACAGAGTAGACACAAATTGCAGGTGTTTAGTCTTGGCCTTAATAGTTGATTTTTGTTGTAGGAAAGTGTGTGCTTTTAAGAAGTGTTACTGGGTTTGTTAGTTTTTTGGGTTTTTTTGGCTTTTAACCAAAAATATTCCAAAGTATATTCTCTTTATACCAGACCAGATAATAGAAAAACATCTAACTCCTCATTGCCTTTTAAAACTTGGACTCTTTGTCTATTTAGCCACTCACTGCAATATCATGGAATTTCTGAATCATTCAGGCTGAAAAGGATCTCAAGAGGTCTGTAGTCCAACCTCCTGCTGAAACAGGCTCAGCTGTAAGAGCAGACCAGGGTCCTCAGGCAAATCTTGCAAACATTCAGCAAAAGGTACACAGCTTCACTAGGCAGCCTCTTTCAATGCTTCATGGTCTTTGTGAAGTAATTTTCCTTGTAATTCAGACTGCTTCCATTTCAATTTATGACCACTGTCATTCATTCTTCTATTCCTGCTTTCTCAGTAAAAAAACTGGCTCTGTCTTCTCACTAACTTCTTCATAGGAACTGGCTGGACTATACTAGACACCACAAACACATCCCTTCAGCCTGAACAAGCCCAGCTTCCCCAGCTGTTACTCTGTGGGTAAGTTCTGTAGCCCCATCCAGACTTGTGTCCTTTAACTAAACCCACTAGATTTTATAAAATTCTTTCTTTGTACTGGAAGTGAAAACTGGATGCAGTTTCCCTCATGTGGTCTGTATCTGAGATTAATGATCTGAGTATGTTTTCTGGCTTGAGAACAATTATTTCAACAAAAATCTCTGCATTGCATAGCTGCTAATACAGAAGCAGATGCAATAAATGTCTGCTATGAACTTAATCTAATTCAAATCCATGTACAATACTGCCTTCTGCAATTGATATATTTTCACTTAGAGACAGCTTTTGCTTCAAGAAAGTCATGTGCACAAAAAAACCAGCATTGCATAGGAAAGGACATGTCTTATCTCTAATCAGTAACCTCTAATCAGTAAGCACCCTGTATCCAGTGTGCTTACCTGAAAGATAGAAGCTCAGAGTTACAGAATAGAAGGTATTTTATGGTTTTTTTATACACTGAATTTTACACCTGTTATCAGGGTCATTTATTTATAATAAGGAACCCCATGGAAAATAAAAAGGGTAACACGACTATTTTGAACTGGTATTGGCATTTAAATTCTCCCTATTCTTAAGAATAATATTTGAAAGAAAGATAGAAATGTCAAAAAAATTGCCTAGTGTCTACCTGCAATATTATAAATTGCCTTAGGAGGCCTATTTAGACCTTTTTACCATATTGTTATTCCAAGATGTTAAAGTCTTTATTTATGGCATTTTTATTTTAGCTTAATTCATCATTTTGCAAAAAAAGAAATTAACAGAAACTTTATAAAGTGGAAGGATCTGAAAACTAAGGAAGTAGAAAGAACTTGGAGAACTTGGAGACTGGCCAATTTTCCACCTTGAAATTTCCCAATAGAAATGTGTCATAAGATTATGTGAACAAAGCATCAAGAAACACAGTCACAGTAGATTTGTGATTTGGGGACTTTTATGTTTGTTTAATTTTTTTTTTTTTAAGCTGGATCAATTCCTTGTTATGATTTAGTGTATAACAATGGGTGCTGGCACTAATGAGATGCTGAACATCAAAGAGAAGGGAGGTCAGCATTGTCACCAGCACTTTTTCCTTCTACCAGGTGGGATTCAAAGTTCCCTAATGGTGGTTGTGACAGCTAGAGATCATCTGCCTTGGAGCAAATAGGCTGAATGGTCTTAGATCAGTGTTTAAATGAGTCCACAAGGTGGAACTGGGAACCCTGGCTGACTGGGTGAGCCAAAAGGGACATTGACAAGAGTCTTAAATATTTGCTGTAGGTCAGTGATCACACCAATTTGCTGTTTCTCCTGAGTTGGGATAATGGATTTTTTAAAATTTCATTGTTCCCACAGAAACTGAAAGAAAATCTGTGTTCATGCTTTCTTTAAAACCCTCTCCCTTGCATTCTTCTTCAGTTCACATACCTTCAGCAGTCTTTTCACACACTAACTCGTTCTATCTTTCTTCTTTAAAGTAAAATTTTTGGACTTTTTAGGAAAATGTCTGTATTTTCCATCCATCTTTAGCATTTGAGTATACCTATATGTTAATACATATTCCTTACGAGAAATCAATGGGCTTAGATCATGCAGATAATTTCTTGTGTCACAATGATCAGTACTCAGGCTGAGGACTTTCACTGCATACTAATATACTTTTCATCTGAAACCCCCAGCACCGTGGTCCATAACATAGAGTTATTCTAAATTGTTACTTCAGTATATAGCTGTTGATACAAACCTTCTGGATATAACTCTAATTTTGACAATTTTCAAACTATTTACTATTACAGTTATGTTGTCCTCAGCCTATTGTTCACAATGTATTAAAAAACCAGCTTTTCGGGATATTTTACCCAATAAAATTCATCAATTTATTCTGAAAAGACCCAAATGGAATATAAACTACATCCCCATTAACAAAACATGGTTTTATGTCATAAAGCTGGAGGATGTACTTGAAGTGTGGGTTATCTGAAGTAGGTATTTATATTGTATTAGTAAATCAAAGTTCATTTTGAGTAGAAGCTGAGGAGAGCTGAAAGAGCCAAACACATAAAGCAAGGATCTACTACTGTCTTACATCTGCTTTATACTGTGAGATATACCTTCCTTGGCTACTTTTCTATCACAAAAGTTAAGAGACTGAGGTGATGGGCTATGAATCAGAATCATCTTGATGATTTCACTCCTGATGAATAAGGTCTCCTGAGAGCTCTGAAGAGTACAACAGAATAGAGTCTTATGGCCAGGGCTAAGGTCACTGTGGGCAAATTTGTCTGTGAGCATCACAGACTGCTCAGGATGTTTTGGCATGCTCAGGTTCTAGCCAGCATAATTGAAAACTGCCGTAGACCCTGCCTGGATGTTTTTTGTCTAGACAAGGCTGCATGAGTCTAATGGGAAGCAGCAGTTCAGGCATAGATGTGAGCACAAATATTGCTACAGTTGATGGTCTCAGGACAAGCCTCGAATACAGATGTCCTAACTTAAAAACAATACATAAAATAATATAATTCAAATAATTTTCCCATTGAGATCCAGCCTAAATATTGACAGGTTGTCTCAGTCAAGACAGAAGGGCTTCAGACATGTCTGGGTAAGTGACACCTGCATCTAATTGTGCAAGATGGTGACTTTAGATCACCAAATTTCATCAAAATTGGTTGGAATAGTAGTACTTTTGAAGAAGAGGATCTAAATTACCTATTGGATCTAGATCTCAGACAGCTCTATGAGGACATTAATCATTAAAACACTCCAAGACAACTTCCAAATGGTCAGACAATACAAACACTTTTGATGTAAATGTAGGCAAAAAAAATGTTTGCGTGTCATTGAACATCCTATCACTTACTGATAATAATAAGTTTTCAGTTGCTTAAATTTTTTTTATTTATTTCAGGTTTACTAATTTTTTTTCATTTAAAAATGTGCAGCTGAAAAACTTTAAAACAATTTTAGTACAAAAAGAAAAAGGTGCAAACACCATGACATGCAAATAAGGTTTTATAAAGTTACATGTTTAGAAAGAGAAAAATAAAATAGAAGAAAACATTACAGGTTTTATTACCACGGGTTCTCACAGTCTAGTTTTTCACATGATGTGTTTATAGACATGAGAAATGCAAGTGAATACAGAAATAGCACACATCCATATTTCAAAGATGTATTTTAAGATCACAGATATTTCTGAGGGTTAATACAAATTATATTAATTTGACTATCAGTTATACATGGTATAGATTAGGTATCATGCATTTATTTATATGAATATTTAAAGCAGAATATTTCCTTCTCTCTCCTCTTGGAAAGATAGCAAGAAGTTTTGTTATTAATATATTTACAGAGAAAATATACATAATTTAAATACTGATTTACTATGGAAATCTGTGACACCTCATGAGCAATAACAAGTAAAAGGAATTTTTGAATCAAGTATTTTATCAATGATTTATTTGATAGTGGCATCCTGCAAGTGGAAGATGAGCTCTAGATTTTGTTGCCATAGATTAAAGGAATGATGAAGCAAGAGCATTTGAGATAAGGGAAGGGTAGGAAGAAGGCGCTAGGGAATGGGGGTGAAAACAGAGCTGAGCTGTAGTTCTGAATGTAAGAGATAAAGTCTTTTTTTTCTGTTTTTCCTGTCTCTGCTTAGTCTTCTTAGAATGCAAAGTTTGAAGTATTTTTACTTTTTTTTTAAGTCTTCCTTAACCTTGCACAATGCAATGAAACTTCTGAACCAGCTTTTTTACCCTCTTTTTATCCTCTTCCCTATTCTTAAAATAAGCATTCATTGGGAACATGGAGGCCTTAGATTTTTGATCTTCAGAATTACATGAATATTGCATTGCTACTGTAATCTTTGGATCACATTTCCAGACCAAAAAGAAAGAAAAAGCCTCAAGAATCAATACAAAATAGAGAGCATACAGATGTGATGGCTCTGTGGGGGTTCAGCATGCCTTGTCTGAAACTACCATCTATCAGACAAAATAAAACAGGGCAGCACAATTTTGGCAGTCAATTCCAGGGAGAAAGCTAAAACCCTGGAAACAGTAAATAAGGACATCCATGACACCTGGATGCAATTAAATCACCAGAGATTAATCTAAACTAAAATCACCCACAGCACTGAAAGTAGGTCCTAGAGTAAACTTGACAGAGGGAAAATATTTTTTAAACTAATGATACTTTAATAGAGTAATCTAATCCAGTTAATGCCTAGAGGGTTGTTTCTGAGCCAATTATAAAGAAAATCAACAAGAAAACAAAAATTCTAATGAATCATAAGTGACAGAACCACAAAGGACTTCTCTCATTGTACGTTTTGATCCTCAGCATTTTCTGGAGAACTTATTACTATTTAATGTGAGATAGTTCTGAGCAATCCTGATTGTCCCAAATTCCTTTGCAATCCGAGAATTTTCTTGACTACTTTTCCTATTAATAAGTCTTTTTCTTTTTCTTTTCTTTTCTTTTTTTTCTTTTTGTATAATTTGGACTTCTTTTTTTGAATTTTGTCATTGTTTTTTCTCTTGTCATATTAACTTCTTTCCTTGATTTATATTGCTATGGTTTAGGATCTTAAATTTCAAGTGTTGATCATATCATAATATTGATTGAACCTTGCTGAAATGCATCATGTTCTGATCCTTCACTCTCTTTATATTCACAACATTCATATCTCTATTTCAAATCTTTAATTTTATTTCCCACTATAGTCGTCATATACTTCAAACCATGAAACAAAGAGCTCCATATGTGAACACCAACTGCAAGCAATAAAACTATGTAATATATCGTTATTACTTTACTGAAGCACAGCCTTGGTGTCATGTCAGCACCACAGTGAACACTTGCGTTTTGTTGTTGTCATTGTGGAATTATTGCCGGATATTTCAGACTTATTAGGTGTATATTTGGCTGTGCTGTTTATTTCTTTCCCTCTTACCATGTGGTGATCTAGAAGAGAAAGATTATGCAGAAAGTGTCTGGCTGTTTTGCATCAGGGCTTGTAGTGATTGCTGCTCTAAAAAGAAATAACTCTCCCATCCTGGCTCTGGGACACACTGACTATGTAGGAATCCTGCCACAGTCAGCTCTCATTTTCATAGAAGCAATAAAACACATCCAAGAAGTTACTCCTACACTCAGTTGAGATTCAATTCAGAAGCAGGAGGAATGATGCTTTGATATGTTAGTAAAAAAAACTAATTTTGTTGTTTTTTTCTGAGAAAAAAGGGGTTTAGCAAAGAAAAAAATTCTAACTGAGGGGAAAATTATTTGCTCTTCAGAGAAAAGGTCTGTTATTATTTAGTGCATAAAATCTTCTGAATTCACTCATCAGCATAATTATAAATTTTATAGCATAGAAAAGAAAGAGAAAATATTAAAGGAGGAAAACCCTTCTTTTCATATTTATTGTATTCACCTGTTTCATTTCTTCAACTCTGTACTGTGTTACTTTTCATGGTACCCAATTCAGATGATTCATTCCAGCTTTTGTATATAATTACTTTTATATACTGTTTTGCAGTAAAATACAAATAGATGTTTAAGTAACAGAAGTGCAGTTCAGAATGTCTTTTGAGGTTAAAAAAGTAGGCAGTAAGAAACACATTAAATAAAAATCTAACTTAAAATACAGACTATCAATGTTTTGCTGGAAGAGATATAGAGTATTACTAACAGAAATTCAAATATATTTCAAATTCAAGTTGAACCTAGCATTTTATACAATAGTATATGCTTGAAAATGTTCTCAGATTTCCTAGAATCATTGAAAGATTTGGGTTGAAAGGGAACGTAAAAATCATCTAGCTCCAAATGCCATGGCCAGGGACACTTTTCACTAGTAAAAGTTAGTTAAGTGCATAACCTGAATCTGCAGAATATACAGTTAAAGCTACAGTTCCTGGTTTTCTTTGCTAACATTATCAGCTTTTGAAGATGAGGGGAGAAAATTTATGTCTGCTTTCATAATTCAAGCCTGAAAGCATATGTGTCTCCTAAATAGCTCACTCCAACTTAAAACTATTGGGTTTGGGGAGATTTTCCACAAAAGGGAATCTTAGAAATATGGGTTTGACTGTAGCAGGTCTGCCTATTTGTGCCTTGTAAAAGATGTGTTTCAACAGCAACCCAGTAGGCTTTTCATCCTTTACCACACCTGATTATTTAGCATAGCCTTTACTTCAATCCAGATGTTATGAAATGGGGTTAAAAAAGGGAGATGTGCACATCTGTGTGTGTCTGTGTCTGTGTCTCTGTGTGTGTGTGTGTGACTTAAAATCAGAGGAAGCCCAAAGTAGACTCTTGTTGATATGCTGAGTGGTTTGAAGTGACTAGACATCTCAGAAGGGGTTATCCACTCTGTACTGCTCAAATTGCCAGCCATAGGAAACGACTATTCCCTAGGATTAATGCTCTTAGCAAAATGAATGTAGTCAAATAGCAACCCTGTTATCATATGCAATAATTTTCTTGAACATAACCCTGCTCTTAGTGCTGAGTAATGACTATTTTCATCACGTAGATTCTCTTGAAACTCTCCAATTTCACTTTCTATATTCAACCCTCTAAAAGATAAGATAGAAGATGTATTTCCATAGCACTTCTGTGTCTCTTTAAAAGCAGCATTTTGATAGCTATCTTCTCATCATTTGGGTTATGAAATTTTAATTTGCAACATGAAACAGAAGTATTTAGTGTCTAAGCAGTTTTGAAACAGGTTTTTTGCAAATATTGAGATTAGATTCATGCCTTTCATTAAAAGCCCATCATCAAGACTTACAAAATATTATTTCTATAAAGGAATCTATTTGCCTATTTTTAATGGCTTTGCTAATAATTGTGATAATATATTCTGTAAACAAGCAATTATTTAAATTTTTTTAAACTTTATTAAAAACATAAAAGACAAAAATATTAAAGGAGATTATGAAAGTTATGAATAGTTGATTTTAGGTGTAATATACAATCATGAATAATTTTGATGATTTTTCACTTTGCCTCATGATAAACTGTTGTATCTCTTAGAGGGAAGTGTATCATATTAATAGATTTTTAAAAATGTAATATTAAACTACAGTACAATACTGAAGTTCTAAGATATTTAATGGCTCTTCATCCAACATTTAGAAGCATTTACAACCACTTCATCTTGATTTTAAAATATTAATTGGTTTACCATTCATTAAGACGTAAACAAGATATATTGTGTAGCTTTGATATGAAATCTCAATTGGATTGCATTTAACAGTAACAGAACAGGCCAAAAGGCTGTAGTTTTCTGTCTTTCTGTTTTATTTTGATTTTTTTTTCCCCCACTAAAATTGAGGAAGGATGAAGTCACTTGAAAATAGAAAATTTGATGTTACAACTAAATGTAGAATCTATTTGACTAACTTTTCCTGGAAAGAAAAAAACAAAAAAAAGAAGTTGACTGTCCTATCATGATTTTGGTTCATATTTCCCAAAAATTCTCTTTCACTCTTAGTGACAATCTCTGATTAAGCACAACCTTTAAATGTTTAGTGGGACTCTCTAATTAAGCAAAACCATATATGAATGCTTATTTGTGTATCTGAAGATCTTATCAGTCCTGGCAGAATATTCCAGAACAGAAAATTAATTTCTAAATTACAGCTTCCTTGATGCTTTCTAAAATTGCTCTTTAATAATTTTTTTTTTTTACAGTATGTGATACCTGGGAATCATTTTCATTCCAGCTAGAGGAATGTGGATTGCTGAAGGCACTTTTAATACTAAGGAGTAGGTGAGGATGCAGATAACTAATGGCTCAAATTCATATCCTGATTAACACTTTCAATAATTTGGTGATTGCAGCTATTCCAAGCCAAAGCTGTGGTTTGTAATACAGAAAATTTGGATTTTCCCTACTCATACCCATATTTTGGAGACTTCCTTAAATGTAAAAACAGTTGCAAGGAAACAAAATTGTCGTTTTATAGTTACTTCTACAGCTTGCAAGTGTAATTTATCTGCAGGGAACAGGAAAGTAGGAAGGTTATTTGATTATCTTATCTACGTCCATATTTCCCAAGGTGGTAGAAAATATCAGATAGGTCTAGAGAAAGGCACTCCTTTCTCATGAGCACTCTGTCTGTGACAGCAGGGTTTCCAGATTTTCTCACTATATTTTCCAATGTGCAGTCTCATATTTCAATAAGGTGTTTCTACATTGTATGGACTCTGCAACTGAATTCAGCTCAGAATTCTTATTTTTTAAAATATTTTAATTATTCTCAAAGCTAACTATTAGAGCCTATGGCTTCTTTGACTCTAATTGTAGGACTGTGAGTCAGAATACCTCTTTTTTATAGGCTGCACTGTAGAGGGATTTAAATTCACTCTGAGTAAATTAGGAAGTTCAGCTGATTATCAGTGATTCTTTCTAAGAAATAGGTTTTTCCCCTTAAACCAAATAATCATTAATTGTTTGGGGAATTACAGAATGAAAGTTCTCAGAGCCAAAACCAACCCAAATAATATTTTAAAACTCATGGAGACTTTAAAAGTCTCCACAGCTTCTGGTGTTTGCATCCTTTTTCTCCTGTTTTTCTTCTTAAACATAGTCTACAGGCTTCTTTTGAAATGCACTG